>OX418222.1:17585287-18120287 GCA_948455865.1 Conomelus anceps
GCAAATGAGGCTTCAATAAGCCGAATATTGAGGTTTTACAAAATAATAAATTAATAAGTAATTATTGCGTTGTAACGAATACTAATAATTGAGGTTAGAACGAAGATTTATTCATAGCGATGCGGTTTCAACAAGAATGGAAGTGGGAGTTACCATTCAAACTGCCAGTACAACTGGTCGAGCATGCGCAGTGGCCAATAAAACTGGTTGCCATGGCAACACTATAGAAAGTCAAACAGCTACATGGTTTGTGGCGGTAACACAAAAATGAAAGCTCTGTTGAGCAGAGATAAAACATAAACTAACTTAGACTACACTAAATACGAAACAATATAAGAGTACATTAAATTATTTGTTCAAATTGTAATTTTAGGTTTATTTACTTGGTAATAAATCTATCATCATTTTATACTTTAATTCTAGTAGGAAAATTTTATTTTAAGTTAATGTCAGTTTTACTCATAGATCTTAATGAACTGCATTGTTTTATTACAATTTATAATCAAGTTTTCTGTATAAGTAATGGAAATGTTTTTACTGTGTTGATTGAATTTCATAGGTTTAATATTGTGATTGAAATTTTTTTTTTTGAGGATGAAGCCCACATAGGTCTGAGACCTGGGCGTGGGTAATGAGTTGGATGATGGTGATTTATGAGTTGGACCTACAGTTTTAGGTGGGTTCCGAACCACCGGGAAGTGATTTTCAGCAGAGAACAGTGTATTTTTTGCTGGTTAATCTAATCGGTCACCGTTACAAACAGGAACTACGAGAACGCAGCTTATCTATCTGATTGAACAGATACCTGCTACGGTTCGCGGCTATCACTTCCCTAAACTACTTCCCTAAACTACCCCACTTCCCTAAATTAGTAGTTTACTACATGAAAAATGTAGAACTGGTAAGCTTATTGTAAGATAATAATTATTATTATACAATCATGTAAAACTCAACTGATTTGCAGGAATATGAGAGTAATTTATTGTTTTCTTCATCAACAAGACCAGATAACTGAAAAACGATCATACCAATTAATTTTGGAACCAATTCATTTTAATTAACATGAAGCCTAAATTTAATGTGCAAAAATCCTACAAGTACAATATTTTATAGAATCGTTTATTCCCAATTGAGTTAATTAGCATTCTGACTAAATAATTTTGTCAGGCGTCATAGTTGGCTAGATATATTCAAGCAGCTCCCACAGTTTGTGTCTCTGTTGAAAATATTACTTGGAATTCATTTAGAACAGTGCAGTCATCATAATATTTACGTTTTTAATGATTTTAGACTGGTTTTCATCAAGATAATAATATAAAATGCGTTATCTAAGAACACTTATTCACAACTCTACATAGTTGCATACACTAACTAGCCTTAAAATTCAAAAAGGGCGCGTGAAGTTGACGCCAATATGTCCGCCAATGCTCTGTTCAATTTGCATTGGGCGACGACTGAGAATCACATACAGTTGTAGGGCCTTGGCTATAATGTTTTATATTTTCAACAATTATCATGTGAAAACATTGTGAACAAGTTTCATCATAATCTCTTGTAAAGAAATTTATTATCAAGTAAAATTATTTCTGATTAAAAAATGTCAAATTGTGTAATTAGAAGTAGAATACACATATTATGTTGGCACGCCCGTTGTATGCCCTTGCCATTGATATATATTACTAGATACGTAACTCCGGGATCCGCTGTGAAGTCACAGCGCTAGCATCGCCCGCTTCTAAATCGGGCAAAACCACGAAAATTTGTATTGCGGTAATGGAAAAACCCGTATTTGTCAGTGCTAAAATGACTTGTTTTGTGATGTTAAATGATTTTTTTTTTTTTTTTTTTTTTTTTTGACGAATACTATTGCTATCTAGTCTCAAGACTAATGAGCAAATTTGTTCTATCCTAACTTACTAGATCTAATTTAATACAGTGAAATTCTCATTAGAATTTCTAACTGCGTTTAAGAATAATTTATGTACACATGATAACTGCACTACAAGCTAGATTTCACTCAACATTGCTCTGCTTTTGAACTGAAACACTTGAAAAAAGCACTACACTAGTTCAAATGGTTTCCTCCTTTTGAGCCTCCGCACCAATCCTCCGTTGTCTAGCAGCTGGATTGCTTCGACGTTGTTGTGCTGGTGGAGCCGTGTTTCGTGGTTCTCTGCAAACCTCTGGATCTCTCTGGTTACCAGGTCGACTCCCAGGTCTCTGTGGAGGTCGTTATTCCTGACATACCAAGGTGCATTGACGATGTTTCTCAGCACCTTGTTCTGGAACCGCTGTATGATGTTGATGTTGGTTTGTTTGGTACACCCCCATAGTTGTATACCATACGTCCATACAGGTTTGAATATTTGCTTGTAAAGCAGAACTTTGTTGGGTATTGAAAGTATAGAGTTCCTTCCAATTAGCCAGTAGTAAGTCTTATACTTCAAATCAAGTTCTTCTCTCTTCTTTTTAACATGCTCCTTCCAGCGAAGCTTAGCATCTAAAGTCATACCTAGATATTTTGCATTATTAGCATATGGTATGACTTTGTTATTTATATTTATTGGCAGGTAATCAATTCTCCTGTTAGTAAAATTTACGTGTACTGATTTAGCCTCAATGAGCTTCATCCGCCATTTTTTGGTCCAATCTTGAATTTTTGTGATAGATCTCTGTAATTTAGCGGTTGCTTCATGAGCATTGCTGTCTTTTTAACATGATTATTTCATGTAGTGATTATGGATGTACCTATCAGTGCAAGTCTGGTGGAAATATTTATTTTCAAACAAGTAATTTTATCTTTTTATTGTGTATGTGCGAGCGTAGCTTTACAAGATTGTTTTCTGCTTCCTCACTTTTATGGGGGTTTTTAATTAAAAATAATGTACTACCATATTCACCACTTCAATCTTCTTCTTTTAAGCATTAATTACTCGTGATATACCATACAGTAATTTATTAAATAACTATTTTAATCAAGCGATTTTGCTTGAACTGCAATGGCATTGGTGAGCATTCTTGGGCTTCTCAATATGAATTTAAAAAGAAGCCTACTGAATTTTGAAGCATGCGGTATCTAAATATATATATATATATATATTTATATTTATTTATTCATACAGTAAATTTATATTTCCTTTGGTGTTGCAGTTCCATAATATTATGTAGACACCCACTTCCCCCACCACATCCACTCCTCCCACTACCTTCCTATGACCACCAGACCTTACATACTACTCAGTCTGCAACCAAGCGCCGAAGAAGAACAACATAGTTCGAAACGCGTCCGCCGCGACTCAAAAAGGTCAGTTCTGCACAGCAAGATAATAAATATGAATAGTATTACTTTCTCACTTGATATTTAAACGTTAATGAAATAAATAAAAATCTTCACTAAAGAGTTTAACATTTACATATTTGTGTGACGGCAATTTCGCATTGTTGTAATGCTACCTCAGACACAACTGGAGGCCTACTGCTGAATCAAGTTTATGATGTTTTTTATAATTCAGTATGTCTGCTCCACAAAATAGCCTATTATTGTTATTTTAGTCAAAATTTGAAAAAGCTAGACTTTGATGTTTGCTTTATTAAAATATCTTTTATTCCCGAATTTTCTCAGAATAAAAATCATATTTTCGAAATCAGGGAATCACAGACCACAAATAATATTACTCTAGAATTTTTTCTTCATAAAGATTGAGAAAATTCGCTTATGAAATTTTGGCCGCCATCTTGGAAATATTTCGTGAAGCGAGCGTTTTTTGAGGTGCGAGAGTTCAGATTCGGATTCAGTGCATAGGAATACGCTGAGAAAAAAATTACTGTATGTTTTTCCTGAAATCACATACTTATGATACTGCTTATGCACTGCTCTGAGTTTGAAATTGGCTTGAGCCAGAAAAAATCTGGAATGTTAAATTATTACTACTATATGTAAGACAAAATCATGGGCTATCTTTCAAAAAAAGAATTATTGAAATTCATCAAGGGAGTTGCGAGAAATCTTCAAATGAAAATTGACTTTTTCCCATAAGAGCCTGTGTTAAATTTGAACTTTTGCCCGATTTGGCCTTTTCCCGCCAGAAAAAAGTGGCTTCACTATGCCATAGCCTTCAACGTTAGAGTTACGCATCTATAGTAGTATTATATCAATGGCCCTCGCTCTGCGCTGTAGCTGCAGTGTTGCCAACCGTACGATAATTATCGTTTTGTACGATAAATAAGCTTCTTGTATGATGTACGATATGCAGATGTACGATAATGGTAAATGTACGATAATTTCTATCAAGCGAACACTGTTTTATATAGTTAAGCTGGAATTTTTAAAGTTCACTGATCATACACGTTCTATTTCATTTACTCATCAATTTAATATTTTGAGTTTAAAATAACTCACAAATGTTTACTGATATTTTCAAATGATTACTGATTTCTTTATCTTACATTAGGGTTTCAGGGCTACCGTATTAAAAATAAGTTAACTCGTTGAATTCTGTTAAGACTCGTGTAATTGGACATTGGAAAGAATAATAAACAATAGTAATATAATATATATATTAATAATGAATGACTACTAAAGTCTTTGGTTTTCAGTGCCATATTTAGGGAACATTAGAATAATAAAAAAATAGTATGATGAAATAGGCACTTAATTAAAAGAAGACTACTGAAGTCTTTGGTTTTTTTGTCACATGTTTAGGTAACAAATGTAGAAACACAAATAATAGCATTTAAAAATAAAATGTTTAGTCCATGAAGATAATTTCGTCCTCAGAATCAATGACATTGGACACTTCTTTATCTCATCAATGTGTAAGTCGTCAAAATAGCATGATATCTTTTAATAAGTTGCCTAGTTCTAGAATAAATTATTAAGAGAATTGCTGAAAAAGCAACAACAGAAAAAAGTACGATAACATGGGTCGAAATACGATAATTTTGAGTGGCCTGTACGATAATTGAGCTCTGTATGGTTGGCAACGCTGCTGTAGGCTAACATCAGTAACATCCATTTACCAGCTGAATCTTCTATGAAAGAGACCACTACTGTTCCGTAAATAATAATTATTTATCATTGAATTAAAAAGTGGTTTATAGTGCGATTTTGTACACTCAGTTGATAAATTACAGTTCATTTTAAATGTGAATGCAGTGACTGTGCTAACTTAATTCGGTGATGATAAATTGAATCGGTCATGGTTCGATTAGAAGTTATGCAGTTAGCCATTATTAGGCTACAGGTATGTGAGCTTGGAAATTGTCACTTTTATTCAGATTTCATCCAATATTTCACTAAAAACTTGAATCAATTTGCGTCCATTCTAATTTATTATTAGTGTTAGTGTACAAAATTTAAGGATAAATTCATAAATTGAATTCTTGTCATTTGTGATGAAAATAGGTCACGTTACCATCAAGGATGGTTCTATCAACAACGTGTTGGAAGGACGATTTCTGTCGAACTTGTTTCATAAAATATGTGCCATGAGATATCAAATTGATAGCTTATGTAAATTGAATCTGGAGTCGTCATATCGGAGATAGTGGCTTCTATATGGGCTTCTGTCAATAAAATTAATTAATTGAATAATTTGTACATTTAATGATTATGTAAACACGGGAGAAGTTACTTACTTTGATTGAGAACATTTTCAGATGAATATAATAGTCTAAAAAAACAAAATTCACGTTATTTTTAAGAAGCCCATTATACTGAACTCTATGGGAGTGCAGTAAATGGGGTTCCCTCCTTAATCGTTGCCAGGCAAACCTAACCTAACCTTGGCCTTAATTTACATTTTGTGATGAAGAGTTCCTTTTATTTTATTGTTTTGTCCGTTATTAAATTTTGTTGAAATTTAACGTTTCATTTTTATCAAAACTTTTTTTATTCAATTAATGAATATCATAGTATTAATGAATAATACTAATAGTTTTCATATAATCATAATCGACCAAGTTATTCAATTTAGACACTTTATTGACAGAAGTTCATATACTGCACTCCCATGGAGTGCAGTATAATATGGGGTTCTCTTAAAAATGACGCGATTAAGTGAATTATGTCTTTATCCGACGAGATATCCATCTGAAAATTATTATAATCATAGTATGTAACCTCTCCCGTGTTCACATAATCGTAAACGTCCAAGTTATTCAATTGACAACAAGTTATTGACAGAAGCCCATATAGTGCACCACATCCATCAAGGGCTATCATTGAGTACTATCATAATCATAATTCATCCATCTCATCACTTCAATTGTTTGATCTTATTAGCTGATTTTTTTCAGATTCTGGTAGATTACCTATTACAAATGTAGAATTTAAGTTCTTTCAGTAAGTTCTATACATTATTATCTATCCAAAAATCTTTTCAAACTATAAAAGCTCCAGTCAAATGGTCAAGTCTTCAATTTCTTTCAGAATCCCTCAATGTTGTGGTTGATTTCCAAGATGGAGGAGACTCACTACCTCATAATTTACAGAGTGTTTGAGAGAGAATATTTCTATTTTCAAACTTCATATTTTCATAGTTGGCAGTGACTGAGTTTATAACTGTGTCTGGCTACAAAGTCTACTTCTATTTGCAATGGGGCGACATGTCATAGAATGATTATCTCATTTCTCTAAAACATCAATTCTCATCTAATAATAAGTCATCTATAAACTTTATGAATAGAATAATCATACGCCACATACGCTGCTAGAATCCATATTTATGACGTGCCTACTTTTATCTTGATAAGTTACTCTTTAAAATAATCGAAATGATCCTCGATAGAAATACCATAAAAATCCTCGTTTGTATTAATTTCTAATAATTATTTTTTTGTCTTGCAGAAAATAAATATACACTAAAAAAATAAGGACCGCCAAGAAGAGTCTTCATCGGAAATTCTAGGAATCTTGAGTGAGAGGCCTAAACCGCTTTCACTTTAGGTTAGTTGAGTTGTGTGAAATACACACTAAATTTTATTTTTGTCCAGACCAAATCAAAAAATCTCTATTATCAATTGTCTGAAACTTTTCATTTCTTATGTAATGATATCCATCAACTATTTAAACTTGGCAGAACTTATCAATTTCGAATTCCTCAAAGAGCTATAACTTAATACTAAAGACTTCCGCAATGATGGATATTGACAACAGCATTGAATAGCTGATTGAAATCGATGAATACTACTGCACAAAAATATTTAGTCACCGCCGGGAATCGAACAGCGGACCTCCCAATAGCCGGTCTGGCGTTTTTACCATTAGACTACAGTGACCCTTCTGCGAAGCAGCACTCATTTTAAACTTGGCCATATTGGCTCGTATCGCAACTGACAAATTTAGAGAAACAGAATTTATTAATTTCGAATTCCTCAAAGAGATCTTAATTTATACTGAATTTCAAGCCAATATGGCCGAGTTTCAAATGACTGCTTGTTTGCAGAATGGTCACTGTAGTATAGTGGTTAAGACGCCCGACCGGCAATTAATTGGAAGGTCCGCGGTTTGATTTCCGTCGGTGACTGATATTTTTGTACAGTAGCATTCATTACATTCAGTAGCATTGTTATCAGTGGCGAGGCGTGGAATCCTTCACCGGTCATCGCAGGGGGGTTCTCCCACCAACGCCGAAAGGGGTCCAAAGGCCCTCCCCAGGAAAATGTTTAAAAATTCGAGGCAAATTGGTAACTTTTGAAGATTTTGTGCATCTGAAATCTCTCCTCTGAATAGGCCTAACAAAAGGCAAAGAACTAAAAAGTATTTTATCCAATTGCACCTCTTGCGTAATATATATCTTCCCCAATACCGTAGACCGACGATGGATAATATAGGAAAAAACGCAAAAACAGCTGAAATAATAGGCTCTGATATGATGCACTCACTCGATTTAATTTGTTAAAATAAATTTGACCATCTTGAATAATAAATGGAGACTATAAGAAGAGATCCACTCTAAAAGAAAAAGATTAATTAAATTGCAAAACAATAATAAGCCTATTGTAAAAGTTGAATAGTTTAGCATACGCTAAATTCCCATTGTTTCCACAACGCTGCAACTGAAGCTGAGTGTGGACTGGGGAGGAATAAGCATGAGGAGGCAGCTACCGAGAACCCACGACAGTGGCCGAGAACGCACGAAGCCTTATTCATCGCAGCCGGTTGCGATGTATCACAAGCATTACTTGAATGGTTTAAAAACTGATGGCAGGGGGAATCGAGCCATGCGCGGGAGTGGAGTGGTGTGATTCGCAAGGCTTTTGCGCTTCATTATGCATATTGAGCGTCTACTCGTCATATTCTTATTGGTTTTTGATGCAATTTTCACCGTTTTTGAACATATTTCTGGGCTTTGAAGCCTACAAATGTCCATTATTCAAGAGTTGAGATTATTTCAATATTAAAAGTCCAATTTCTCTACTCATCGCCGGATCAAACGATGACCATACGCCTCGCCACTGATTGTTATTTGAATTGCACAAGCTATTTAAAAAAAACATGCTATTCAATGCTGGTGTCAATATCCGTCATTGCGGAAGTCTTCAGTATAAATTAATAGCACTTTCGAAATTGATAAATTCTGTTTCTGTATATTTGTCAACTATTTATTCATGACAAAATCATAATTAAGCAATGATTCAACAGGCTCTTGCCCACAACTGCTTTCTTTACAAATAATGTTTTAATAAAATGCCCAAACTTGACCATGTTTATCAAAAGAATAATCACATGCCATTTGCTGCTAGAATCCATTAATTGAATAATTGAAATGGTCCTCAATATCCATCCCCTATTTTTTTTTTTTGTATTCACTATGTAACTTAAGTATTGGTCATTTATTCTAATTCGTTTTTTTTTTTTTGTAATTGTATTGCAGCAAACATACACTAACAAAATAAGGAAACCAATAGGAGGCCCGAATGAAAGCTGTTAGTCGCTTTGATTCGCCGTAAGTAAAAAATTACTCTGTAACTAATTTATTTCTCAATTTTATGTTTAATCACATTACATCAATTCTCTGGCAATACCCTTCTCCCATTTGATGAGTGATTTGTCAAACAATTTCGTCCTTGTAGACAAACAAGAATATTACAAGTAAAAGTAAAAAACAGTATCGGTCAATATAAATATGATATAAAAGAGTCATTAAGTTCATAAGATAGAACAAATGTGAGCACCATCTGTTTATTGAGTACCTAGACTTGAGTGTTCACTGAAGTCTGCCACTGAATAGCACGCTTTATCAATTGAAATTCTTTTTATAGTTTTCTTGAATAGCTTCAGATGATAGCTAATGTTGAAGACACTAGATTCCTTTTTTTTTCTTGCTGATGTAGTCCGCATGAGTCTTGGACTTGTGCGTGGGTAATGACGAGGTGATGCAAATTTAATAATGATATAAAAAATCTTCCGAAGCAAAATGTCAAATTCAAGTTGATAACAAATCAGCTAAACATGAACATGGTAATTAACAATTATTTCTAACAGCAGAACTTTTTAAGAGTTGTTACTCATATTAAATCTTTCTTTTGCGTTTTTTCTTTGTTGCAGTGACTTTGTATAGTATATGTACAGATGAATGTTCACAACACTTGTCTTCTTAATCTCTGATACTTGTTTTGATGTACCCTATCAATCTTTGTTAATTTGAAGCCAAGAAAAAACTCACAATTTATTTTTTTTTTCAGATAGAAAAGAATTGAATTCTGTAAGAATTTGATTGTGGAGATGAACTGCGATAGTGAATTGTAAGACGATATCATTGACTTTTCAACGTACATGAGCGTAGACTAGCATCAAACATCAGTATTGCAGTCGACGATCTTCAGTACCAGAAAAAGGTTGGATCTCTTATTATTCCATACTATGTATAGTACAACTAGGCAGCTAGCTGTGCACTCTGGCAAGCCACAAGAGTACGACACTACTGTACTGATAACATTTGACCATTTTTCTTTGCAAGCACACACTAGCTGCCGAGTCTGATGTTTCCAGAAAGGCATCAATATCACCCCGCGAACCTTATTTCATCATCATGCTTCAAGATGACAAACAAGTTAACAACTTCGTACGAGTTACAATATTTCAATAAAGCAGCGTTTATACTACATTATAACAATGTTATAGAACAAAGTTTGATAAGCAAGTTTTTAAAGATTATAACAGTATAATCTTTGTTACAAATAACTATTTCTATGTAAAAAGTTGTAGAATATGGTTATACAGCCCAACAAAGATCCAATCATTGGTAGCAACCAACAGCTCATTGAAATTGGTCCACCAGAATTATAAAACTATTGCGTTCTGTGATGGCTACTAGGCCTATTAAAATTGATAACTATGTCAATTTGTATGTTTAATACAAAATAAGATTAATTTTTCATGTGAAATTTAACGACTTGCAGTCAAATTTGACTGCAAGTCGTTAAATTTCACATGAAAAGTTAATATTAACAACGCAGTTCGTCATGGAACAAGAAATCCAGGAACAAAATAAGAGCCAGATTTCAATCAGGATAGGTCAGCGAATTTCGTGATATTTAATTTCAAATATTTTTATTGCTCAGGGAGATGACCCCGGACCCCACTTTTCGAAGCTCTCTCTTTCACTGTGTTCAATATAAAATTATTAGTCTGTTTTAATATTTCAACTGTACTCATTGGAAATTTCGAAAACGTAATGTGAAACTACAACATCAAATGATACAGTAGCATTCAGTAAGACATCATAGTAACATGACATGCACTGTGTCTTGGATACAAGCTGTTACTAACAGCATCATACATACTTCAAAAATATGATTTTTCACTCATCAAAAGTAGTTCAGCTTCACAATAGCTTAGAATTACATTTTTTCACATTTAATCCATTTAAAGGCACCCACTCTGTACCTTTTTCCTATTAAATCCATTACTATGAATACCACCAACCTTGATTGTGGACCCCTAGAAAAAAATCCTTGTAATAATCATAATTTGATAATTTACTCTCGAAATGCATCACCATCGTCAGAAGATTTCTATCCACGGGAACCATAAACTTTTCGAACCAATATTATATAAACAAACGTAATAAAAACACAAATTAATAACACAAACTGATAAATACTCCACTTTCATCGTATTTACTCAAGTAAATGACTTAACTGATATAGATTCTATTATTATTATTATTATTATTATTATTATTATTATTATTATTATTATTATTATTATTACTCCTCTATATGAACCCTCTTCTTTCAGTTCTAATTTGGCGGCTCTGGTAGCGCAGTTGGTTGGAGCGCTTGTCTGTGATAGACAAGGGGCTCTGGCTGGCTTCGTTTTCTGCAGCCTTGGGTTCGAATCTCATTCAGCCATGGATGTTTCTCATTATCCACCCATTCACCTCATTACCCACGCACAAGTCTCCGGGCTCATGTGGGCATCATTCGTAATAAAAAAAATTGAATAGTGGCAAGCAGTGAATTAATCATTATAAAGTCAGTTTATTTCCTCATTAATTAATTTTAAGGCTAGTTTATTCCCTCATGTCAATGTTAGTGAGTATATTCTGCAGTGAATAGGGCTAATGTATTTCCCCATGTCAATGGTATGGAATTCTCAAGGTAATTAGAAGATAAGGTATTGTTCAATAGCGTGATGCGCAGTAGCAAGCTAGATGCGCGTGATCACTACCTTGGGAATTCCGATACTCTATTTTTCAGTATTGATTTGATGTTAGTTTCAAACTGAGTGTTCGGACAAAATTTAATGTTGCAGGCAGGGAGGGAATTTAGTGTAGAGTTAACGGGAGCTGAACAGCCAACATTTTTGAGCTTTATTGGTTCTTCTTTATTTTACAATAATATAAACATTTTTTTTCTTTAGAGATAATGAAGGCCAAAATGTAATAACCTACATAAATTTGTTAGTGAGAAGTATTTTTTTCCACAAGATTCAGGACTAAAAAATAATTTTGTACACAATAGGCAGCTAATGGCCATTTGACATGTGTATAAATTTATAAGGAATTCTTTTGGCCATATTTTCCAGTATTCGTGGCACAAAAATAAAATAAAAATATATAATTAACAAATAAGAGTACACTTTATCTGAGTCCAATCTCGCTTCACATAATCAACTCGCACTCCATGGCGTCTAAAACTAGGCTTAATTGATTTTATAACAATTAGAGTAAAAATTCCCCTGGATCACAGCCACAAGAGCTATCACCCACTCACATCAATGAGTGGTTCAAAAAATTAAAATTCTGCATTGAAAAAAGCCAAATTTTAAGTTGTTTTAAAATTAAATCCCACTTGAGTTCTGTTCTTCTCCACTTGCTTGCACACTCGCCTGCAATGTGTAATTGGGCTATTACACATTGTGGGAGAGTTTAGTTAGTGGTAATTTTTCTTTTAAAATAAAGGTCTAAAAAGTAATTTTGTACACAATAATCAGCTAATGACCATTCAACATGTTTATGAGAATCCCTCTTAAGTTCTGTTTTTCTCCACTTGCTTGTGCACTCGCTCGCAATGTGTAATTGGGTTGTTACACATTGTGGGAGAGTTTAGTTAGTGGTAATTTTTTTTTTAAATAAAGGTCTAAAAAGTAATTTTGTACACAATAATCAGCTAATGACCATTCAACATGTTTATGAGAATCCCTCTTAAGTTCTGTTTTTCTCCACTTGCTTGTACACTCGCTTGCAATGTGTAATTGGGTTGTTACACATTGTGGGAGAGTTTAGTTAGTGGTAATTTTTCTTTTAAAATAAAGGTCTGAAAAGTAATTTTGTACCCAATAATCAGCTAATGACAATTCAACATGTTTATGAGAATCCCTCTTAAGTTCTGTTTTTCTCCACTTGCTTGTACACTCGCTCGCAATGTGTAATTGGGTTGTTACACATTGTGGGAGAGTTTAGTTAGTGGTAATTTTTTTTTAAATAAAGGTCTAGAAAGTAATTTTGTACACAATAATCAGCTAATGACCATTCAACATGTTTATGAGAATCCCTCTTAAGTTCTGTTTTTCTCCACTTGCTTGTACACTCGCTCGCAATGTGTAATTGGGTTGTTACACATTGTGTGAGAGTTTAGTTAGTGGTAATTTTTCTTTTAAAATAAAGGTCCAAAAAGTAATTTTGTACACAATAATCAGCTAATGACCATTCAACATGTTTATGAGAATCCCTCTTAAGTTCTGTTTTTCTCAACATGCTTGTACACTCGCTCGCAATGTGTAATTGGGCTGTTACACATTGTGAAAGGGTTCGTTAGCAAGTTTCAGTCATCAGTCTACATTTATTAATGGAAATAACATTTCAAAATTATTTTCAGTTTGAAACTGTTGAATTGGTTTAACTATGAGCCAGCCATTTTGCCATCAGCTTTAACTTGTCCTTGGCCTTAAATCTTGGAGTAACTCAGTGATCCAGTCTAATAATTTTACTTGTTACTATTTATTTATACTTGTTACATAAAAATTGGCCTTCATATTAATTGACAATTCTGAATTCTGAATTATTGACAAAAAGTATCTTTTAATCAAGAAGCTCCTGGTATTGAATTAGTTTGCAATATCTACCACCGAGATGGTGGTATGAAATTATTCAATTAAATTGTTGTCAGCCATCTTAGATTATTTTCTGAAGGTAGATAAATTCCCCAATTGAAGAATAATAAATATAACGACATATATATCATGGTCCACAAGATATAGCCTACTTTGCCCTGTAACAAGTAGTTTATTTCGAAGTAGTAAGCTCCTCCCCAGATGGGAATTAAACCTGCAGTGTTCTTTAAACAGTTCCGCAGTACAGGTATCGCATTACATGAGGAAATAGCTTGGAATAAATAGAAAAAAATGTCTTACAGCAAGATGTAAGCTCTTCCTTTTGCTTGGTTACCTGTTGCCTAACTCAGTTTTTGAATTTATCATCCAAATTAATTATCCGAACTGTTCCTAACATTTTCTGTCATAAACAATAAATTATTTGTAAATCATCGGTCAATAATTATCTGAAATTATCTCACGTACACAATAATTGGAATTTCACAATAATAAATTTGGCGGCTCTGGTATTGGAGCGCTTGACTGTGATGATGAGACTCTGGCTGGCTTCGTTTTCTACAGCCTTGGGTTCGAATCTCATTTAGCCATGGATGTTTCTCATCATCACCCATTCACCTCATTATCCACGCATAAGTTTCCAGACTCATGTGGACTTCATCCGAAATAATGACAAAAATGTTAATAGTATGAGTAATATTTGTACTTCAAATAATATCAGTAGTTTGAACTTGCATTGCTTTCATAAATCATATACGTCAGGCCCAGGCTTCAGGTTACTTATCAGTGATAGGAACTCACTTTTGGTGAATTCTGTAGCGAATTCATCTGTAGTCCAGAACTCGAAAAGATTATAGTAATCAGTAAACAAGCATAACTATTTGGGAATAATATTTATTAGTCAGTAATAATTTTTTTTTTTAGTAGAAGTTATAAAAATCACTTTTATTGAGTTCTCTAAATAATCATTGAGCATACAGAAATAGTGGAATATTATTCATCAATGAGTTTAAAAATTGTTGATCATAGCTTCTAATTGATTGGTATATATAAATATTTTTCAAGGTGGGGTCCATAACACAGATGCCTCCAAAAATCTGTATCCTCCTATAAGTTTACAATCTTTTAGAAGAAGCCATCTCTACTAAACACACTATTCTCAAAAACCCCTTCATCCCATGATCCAACCTTATTGAGCCTACCAGTTTATTCTGTACTTTTCTTAGATTTCAATGATTGGCGTATCTTCTCCAATTACGTGTATTTTTCCATGAGTTTTAGTTGAAAAATTAATTCATCCGTTATAAATAAATTGATTCTCTTGAAAACTAGACATATATAGCTTTTTGTGAACGTTACAATACTCCATACTATAAATATTGTACACTGTACGTGCCAACTTGAAGAGGTGGCATACAATAAGTTCACAAACTTTCAATAAAACATATAAGGGATTCCCTTTTCATAGTATCTATAGTACATTATAATATAAGTTACAGGGATCATAGAAAAACGATTCCATTGGCTTATCCATCATAGAAACTTTAGTATGAATGGTTCTGCTGCACCTATGGTTTTCAAAACGGTTTGAAGGAAGGAGCTTCTAAAATTTCAGATGAGATATTAATTTATGCTTATCTCTTTTGAAAAATTTATGCTTATCTCTTTTGAAAGATGGGTGCGGGGTCCTCCCATGGAAATATTCTGCAAAATACTTACTGTGGAAAAATAGAAATTAATCTATTCGTTCATGGTTTTTTCCACATTCAATTTTATCTCCTGCTTGAAATCGAGCTCTTTTATCTAGATGTATATTTTAGGTTGTCCATTTGATGAATGAGTTATTAATTCATATTTCCGTTGAACACTTACTCTTCTCTTCTGCTTGTAATCTTATTTAATATTTTTTAAAACCTACAAATTGTGTTATAAACTATATAACATTCCTGGTGCACATAAATAATTGTAATTTATATAAAATAAATTAATAAATAAATGAACTTGTATGATATTTTAGTTCACAATTTGACATAGTTCTCAAATTGGCCTAAGTAGAGTTGTTCTTTTTCGAAATTGAGTCATCTCAATGGATCTACAGTTTCTAGTGCTCATTTCTGCACATCATTTCCAAACTCTGGTCTTTGAATGTGGGTTTTTGACTTTTAAAATTAAAACTGGATCAGATTATTAGAGATACATGACCATTGTATTAGAACATTGTGAGAGTCATTTCATCAGTGATTAATGGGAGACCATCTGTTCATTGTTTATTGTGTATTCCGTCACTGAAATTATTCAGCATACTAAATAATTTTGATCTCTATGCCTAAATGATGTTGTATGTAGGTACTCTTTTTTTTAGGTGCTTTTCAATTGTGATGAAATTTTTCGTATTTTCGAATGCGTTCAACTTGAAAATGGAAGGGCAGGCCTTGTAACGTGTTATGTGGTGACTTTTTGTGAGACACAGAAATGAATTAGACTAGTGAATGAATAGTGCTGTGATTAGTTCAGAAATTCAAGTATGTTTTCAAATATTATTTTATTCAAGTTACATGATGACACTATTGTTTGTAAGCTAGATAAGTAAAGATTCATTTTCTGATTCGTTTCTGTGCTTCACAAGATGCCACTCAGTGTCTAAAGCCTGCAAGCCTGCCTTTCTATTTGTGACAGTCCTTCAAAGAATGACAAACAATATATTATTGTATTAAGACTGTAAGATGACTTTCTAATTGACTGCTAAGATGATATATTTTTGTTGAAGATATGTAATTTATATTTATTCATAAACAAATTCTATAAAAATGACTTTATTATTCTAATTTGTAAAATATTGTTAATTTTGTATGGTTTTCTAATGAATGGCTGTAAAATATATATCATACTTTATTTTCTGTATTAAAATAATAATAATTTATTTGAGATTGCCTCATTATTGTGATTTGTAGATGAAAACTCTTATTTATTCATTTTCTTTTACTTAAAATTAGTATATCGCTTTCCAAGAAATTAGGTAATCTTTGTGTTTCCAGGTCCCCTAAACTTATTTTTATAACTGCTAAAATAGCATTAGATATATTAGGATAAAAAGTACTGCTAAAATAGCATTAGATATATTAGGATAAAAAGTACCTTTTTTGGAGGATGAAGCCCACATAGGTCACAGACCTGTGCGTGGGCAATGAATTGGATGATGTTGATTGATGAGTTGGACCTACAGTTTCAGGTGGGTTCCGAACCACCGGGAAGTGATTTTACAGCAGAGAACAGAGTCTTTTTTGCTTGCCAATCCAATCGGTTACCCTTACAAAGAGCGCCCAGGAGTATCGTAGCTTATCTCTGATTAAACAGATACCTGCTACGGCACTCGGCTATCACGTACTAGGTACAGTAATAAGTTTATCTGGATTAACTAACTTCACATGAGAAAGTAATTTTACTTGAGAGAAAAATCCAACACCAGGATTGAAAATAAATAAGACAAGATAATGACAACCACATTTATTATTAAAACACGAGATACTATAGTTTCGGCAATTACGTCATTCTCATTCTCGATCCAACACCAGGATTGAAAATAAATAAGACAAGATAATGACAACCACATTTATTATTAAAACACGAGATACTATAGTTTCGGCAATTACGTCATTCTCATTCTCGATCCAGTAGTTTGTAGTATCTTGTGTGCTAATAATAAATGATGATGTGACAACATCAAGTCTTATCCATGATTGTTATCTACCAGATCACAGTATCACCCTCACAAATAATACAAAAAAGACTAGATTGAAGATATTTGGAAACTGAGCATAAATAGTTATTGATTTTACATAAAGTACCATATACTGAATTAGATAATAATAATAATCTTTATTTCCGCAAATACAAACAAGCAAAAGAAAAAAAAATGCACAGGAAAAAAAATTATACATGATAGAAAATAATAATAATTATAAAACAATCAATTATTAGGAGAGAAACCAAGAAGTTACAAAGAAAAAAAATACTTAGATCAACTTAACTATCATGTACAAGAAATAAAATGTTACAAAAAAATAAAAAATATCTGCAGAAATAATACTGTATGCAAATAATTTCATTGTGAAATTATGTCCGCATACAGGAGCATCATAGGATCCAACAAAGATGCCATGAATTGACGTAATAAAAAAAAAAAAAGAATAATAGAATTAAAACACTTGGAGGAAACATAGAATAATAATAGTATGAAAATGTAGGAGTAGAAACAATAAGGACTAAAAATATACCATTAATTCAATAGAATTGATAACTTGAAGCATTGAAAGCGAATTAATAGCTGGTAGAAATTTTAAAAGAACTTAACATGATTTGATGATGTTGTCATGGAATGATCACTAGTTGAATATTGCAGCAAGGTCAGTATCACCATAGTTCAAAGCACAACATTAAACATGCCCTCAACCTCATCAACATTCTTTGAAAGTAACCATCTCTTAAGAAGGAATTTAATTTTATTTTTCTTATTATGACATTTTAAATGCAGCTTTAAGTGTAGAGGCAATATGTTGAAAAACTTTGGAGCTAAGAATATAAATGGTTTTTTAAACAGTGTGCAGTTTGGCCTTATACCACGAAGGTGGTGGTTGTTGGTCTGTCTTGTGCAATGAGGGCCATCAACCATGTCACAATATAATAATAATAATAATAAGTTTTATTGCTTTCAAAAGTAAATTATAGCAAAAACCATGTCACAATAGTCGATCATGACACCATCATATTTAGATAATAACAGATATTTATGACACCAGATATTTAGCATAATAAGCGATTACAATACTGTGACAAATGAGAAGACATAATTTCCGTGGTTGTCAATCATTTTGCAGCTGGCGACCCATCTTGATGGAGATGAATCATTTATCTTCAATATTTCAATGAATGATAGTAATGCTATGACTCATATTACTTTCAAACGTGCGTAATCTGAATGATAATAAGCTAAATGAGTTTCCAAAACTGCAAAATTAAGTTTTAAAAATGTATTTGTCACCCCAACAAAAAATTTGTTTTTATAATAATATCTGAAATAACTTTTGAGCATTGCATATTGAATGTAAGCTCCTTATTATACTGACTCAATGCAGTCGCGGTCGCGAGTCACAATTTAGGCTAAATTACATCAGCTGAGCGTCAGGCCGAGCTCAGCAAAGTCAATGTATGGAGGTTGGAGGCATTTGTATTAACATGTTTGAAGCCATTTATCCTGCTAGTGTAATTTATCCTTGTCTGTGGCGTGCAAGCACAACTGTAGTGGCTCCGTATAATAAGGCTCTTAAGTTTTAGCCACAGAGTTGGATGTGTTAACGGTAGGGCGATTATCTCCGTTGACTGCTACTTCTGCCGTCATGGGTTCGATTCCCGCTCAGTCTTGCTTATTTTTTGTATTCACCTCATTACCCTCGCACAAGTTTCAGACTCATGTGGGCTGGGCATTATTAGAAAGAAACGAAAAATATTTGAGCAATCGTACTGCTCACTGACAGAGGTATTTAAATTAAGCATTAGAAGCAACTCACTTTAGTAATCAGATATTCAAAATTGTCACTCTCATGACGGTTGTCAAGCTGGAAACATATTCTTCAAATCAGAGTCTGGAACCCAATTTGTACCAGCTGAAGTTACAACAGCAATTAGCTCCAAAACAGTAATTCAATGAGTTATTCTTTCTCTTCTGTTGTCATCCCTAAGTGACTGTTGGTTATTTTCGATGTTAATAATAATAATTATAAACCTACATTTACAAACGAATTTATATTTTTTGTGAGTAGTATCGGACGCGTTTCAGGACCTGAGTCCCATCCTCAGTACAAGTGTGTATTATCAGTTTGCTGATCCTCTAAACAGGTCCTAAAACGCATCCGTTAACTTACTACTCACACTTGAAGTTCTGTTGTAAATGCTAGTTCATAGTCATCAACATCGAAATATTTGGTTCTCAACTAATTTAAAGATCAGTATATATCACTTGATAGAATGTTATCTTCATAATTGAACAAGCGAAGCGAGTTCATAGTTTTGTAACTCAAGGCTTGCGGCTTTTTCTGTATGTTTTTTTGTAAATTCGACAATAACTTTCGAACGCTTTGACCAACCAACTTCAAATTTTAAACATATTCTTGGAACCTTTAAATACAGATCAAGTTCGTGTGCCAATGAAATTGACCTACTCCTTCATCCTTTTTGAGGCGAAACAAAGGGATCTCTTCATTAATATTTCTATATTAGCTTGCCACGTATGGAAAGTGTACTAGATCAGAAAAATCAGCTGACAAATGGGACCTTATAGATAATAATAATATAATAATAATAATATCGTGTGACCTGGCTGGCTCAGGTCTGGTGTCAGAGTTATCAGGTCGCACCTGAAAAAGTTCAGGGCCTCTGGCGTGACTTAACGACTGTTTTTAGGCAGCCGGGACCGACAGCTTAACGTGTCCTCCGAAACACGGGAGTGGCTCGAGGTAAAATCTTTCGGTCAGAACTGGGATCGAACCCGGGACCTTTGGGCTAGCAAACCAGCACTTAACCCACTCGGCTACGGCCACTCCTTAATAATAATAAGCGTATGGCTTTTAATGGTGGGGAGACCCTTACGGGTTGTTCCACCTCGCCGTTTGTGCCATGTTACGGGGAACATGGTGGACCTACTATTTTAGGTGGGTTCCGAACCACCGGGTGAGTGATAATAAAGCTTGTAACATCAAGTCATTGAAGCACGGTCACCCATATAAGATAGAAAAAATCAGCTAGATAATATTCGAGATAGGTATTGAGTAATGTAATGAGTTTACTATATTTATACATAATTATATATATGTCAACATAAATTTTTGTACTGCACTCCAGCTGATTTTTCCAACTTATACGGTTATAAGGCCCTATTTATCAGCTGATTTTTCCTATCTAGTACATGCCTTTCTATCAAGTGTAACAACAAAAAATATCGTACATTACACGACTGTAAACTTTTGCCGGTTCTCACATATTCATGTTTCTGCGCTCAGCTATCACCTCATGTGATACTATCATATGCTCGACCGGCAAAACGTTTCTTTCCAGCCTAGTAATGTAATATACTATTGAGTTATCAGCTGTAGGTGAATAAATGCGATCAGCACCTTTTCAAAATAGAACCTTGATACAGGCTGTTTACAGAATCTATATCTGATATATACTGGTACTAATTTCATTGCTCTGATAATATATGGATATAGAAACAGCAGTTTTTCCTGTGGTAAATATATCTACTCTATAGATACACTAATTCCATTGCCCTGATCCCTGATATATAGGTATATGAGTAGCTCTTTCTGTGGAAAATATATCCAAGTGCAGTATAGCTTGGTTACTTTCATCTGATGCTTTGAAAATGACGCTGTCACCATAGCAACGGCTCATGGTCAGGTAACATGTGTCAACTATCCTCTATTCCAAAAGTATCATTTAAAAGTACAGTGATGTAGACCGTAAGTTACTGTCTAATGTTTTTGAGACAGACAGGACTGGTGTGCAGTAGTGCGTGCATTCATAAACAATATTCCCCTCTCTGGTCTCAAGTGCCAGATGAAAGTAACCAAGCTCTATCATAGCAATGATGAACAAGTGATAGTTGTCTTGTGAATTTCATCTAAATCAGTATCTTCGAAACCACCTTCCCCTAGGATAAGCTTGCCAAATGAGTTTCCCTTTCCAAAATTAGTTGTTTGCAAGCGAGTTCTCCAGCCTGTTTGGCTTACTAGTTACTATACTGTATTTACTTCACGCCATCAAATTGAAAAAATCTCCATGTTGCAAAAAAAAAAAAACATTTGACTGTGTTGACAAAACAACTGCATCAGACTTGCAGACTAGGTATCATCCCAGGTAGCAGGTAAGCTTACAGAAAGCCTTGCTCTTTGTTTGGCAGGACATTTTTTTAAACTAGTCGAATCGGCTATGGTACTATATACATACAATAGTATATCAAACAGTTTGCATAACTGAAAAGCTAATATAATGAAATGAGAATAATAATAAAGCATTATACTTGGATGTTGGCTGAGCCTAATATACAGTTGGGAGTGAATCAGAAATTGAATGTGGACAGGACCTAGATTTTTCAAATTTCATTCCCACTTTTGTAAATAAAAATGTACTTTTATGGCTAAACCAAACGATATTAAATCAATTTAAATATTATGTTTAGTCGTGGAAGGATGTATTTTCATAGCTGTCACTTTCAGATATGCTAAATTCAGATTGAAATGTAATAGGAATAATCATGAATTGGATCTGTAAATGCTGGTTCAACCTAATATAAGTTACAAATTAAAAAGAGATGTACAAGGCATCTACTTAATTTTACATCATATAAGGTGATTAGCATTTGAACAAACATTTGCAATCGACAATCAAAGCATTTTTCAATTATGCAAAGCTTAATCAACAAATACGAATCTGTGATGTTTTCCATGACGAAATACTTGATGAACAATCTAATATCAAAACTGACACTGTATTTCTATTTATATGACTTCCACTCACTTATACTGGAGATACTGCATTTCATCTCTAAATAGAAGACTGATAAAGCTTCTATTTAGAAATGAAATGCATTCCTCCAGTATAAGTTAGTGAAAATCATATATTAAATAAAAATACAGTGTCAGATTTGATATTAGACAAATACGAATGTGCAATAGACCAGAAATTTAATGAAAAAATACAAATAAAACTATTTTGCCATATTTCAAACACGTTCAGATACAACGGCAAATGAATAATAAAAATAATAATAATAATTATTATTATTATTATTATTATTATTATTATTATTATTTATAATAACAGCAAAAGTCGCAAGAAATAGATTTGTTGAAGCTCAATATCAGAAATCAATGAAAAGTATCCAGATTCAAATAATGAAGGACTTTAGTCTATTATATTTTCAAAATTTCTCCATATATTTTCAGTCTGGAATGAGAGTAACTACTTGGATGAATGTATTGAAATGGGAAAAAATGATAGAAATGTATTGAATCGGATCTGATGATTATTATCAAACCTCAGTACTAAATAGGCTACAGGAACCACGAATTAAATACGGACAGGGCCATCATTACATTTCCAGTATCAATTTTAAACAATAATGAAAGTGATATTGTGGTTCCATGTATACTGACACTTTTGAAGTAAATGTGAACACTTCATAAGGTTTTTGATGGACATTTCCTCAGTAAACCAATATTACCATGTAAACCAAGATGGCTGCCTCGGCTTTCAAACCTGGAGGCCAGCTGTCTCTAATGAAGCATTACACCAATGCGGAATGACCATCACACAAACATAGTAAGTGTCTCATTCACTTCAAAAGTACCTACTTATCAATGTTTGAAAGTCATAATTTAATCCTGAATTAATTGTTGCACCTACCTTTTATAAAATGTTGAATGGGGATGATGGGGTTCAATGTTGCAAAATATATTTAAATAAACGGTTTACAACACTATACGAAAAACACTACACCTTGGGCTGAGTCAATGGTCGCCTACAGCATTATAGTTTTTTGCAGGAAATCGTAACTCAGTCCAAGATTAAAACGCTTTCTACAAGAAACCTAACAAAACCAAAACTCAACAATTTATTGCATGTTTCAATATTTGATAATTTTTCAATAATTGAGCCATTGTGATACATATCATTAGTTTCTCATAGATAATAAAAACAATAATTGTTAACAATAAATTGTATGTAATATAAACTTAGAAAAATAACAATATTATATTAATGTTATATTACATATTAGTGGAAACAAGATGGATCTTCAACATCATAATAAATTGTATGTTTTCTAGTAGCAAAGTGATCAATATTTAAAATAACAAATAAATATTTACAATGATTGGTTGTTAAAAGGGCAGTCGAGAAGTACAAGAAGTATAACTCATCACTTAGGCCGTGGTCAGACTGAATGCGTACTCCGACGAGTAAATGGACGTGCGTGCTCGCATCTAGACGTCAGAGTAAAACAAACGTTGATAAACCGGGTTGATTGGTCACAGTAGAGAAGAGTTGGTCATACGAGGACTTGCGCACACGCACGAGTCAATTCTGGAAGCAAGTTTGTTTGATTTTCTTTGCGTGGTCGTCAGTGTAAAAATGAACGTTGAGGAGTTGATTACGATTGTGTTTGACCAAAATCTATTGTGGGACCAATCCACAAAGGATTATCATAACAGAGATCTCAATGTGATCGCTAATCTTTCCACAGGCTTAATACAATTCCAAAAATTGCTTTGTTTTTCAATCTTTGTGCTGATTCTGTTTAAAATATAATAAAACGTTCCTGGTGACATCCGAAAATAATAGAAAAATTTTCTATCAGTTCTTCGTAGATCAGGAAAAAGTAGCTTGAATTCTCCTTGCATCTCTCTTGTTAAATTAATATCATTCACAGAGGTCTCTTTTTCTTCATTAACAAACAAAATACACAATAACAGATTGTATAGCAACTGGTCAATGCCATTGAAGTATAAACTCGCAGGAGTAGGAAGTTTGCAAAGTGACCACTCTTACTCTGACGACCTACTCATACGACCTGCTTGCAAAACGATCTACTCGTCAGTCACAAGCAGTCTGACCACGGCCTTATACTACCTACAGTCCATAGTTATTTGTACCTCTTAACATTTGAAAGCAATATCGTTTTTGTTATATAAACTATATATAATTTATTTTTATTTGGAATTATGCCCTCATGTAACTACTGAGCCTTATTCATTTTTGAAAGTTCTGAATGATAATATAGTGTATAGTATCACACAAAAACATGGTTCTTTCACTTGGTTTATGGATGGGAGTTGACAGTTAAACATGGATATTGACAGGTATCTCATACATCTATTAAATATATTGTGTATTAATTACAATTTGTGTAATTACAAGTCATTTAATTTAGTCAGAAGAGAAAAATTTAATTTTGTAAGTTGATCTAAACTCTTCAAATAATGTATTGGAAATAAATTATTTTTGAATATTAATAAATGTGAAGTTATGCCAATAGTTATATGGATATAAAACAATAGATTAGTACAATAGCATAGTAAGCATTCCTTACAACATATTATCAAATTAATTCAGATGTCATTCTTAATCAGGTACTGTCACTATGCTGGATGGAAGACTGACTTTGTTCTAAATAAATGTTTTTAAAAACACATTTGTGTGTTCCGTTATCTAATTGGCGCCTGCAACAGGAACTATGGACGTTTTCTTTAAGTTCTTTTAACTTATTATTTCACAATCAATAGTCTCGAGCAGTGAAAACGCCACTGTTAACTCCTCATCCACATCAACAACCCGAAACGGATGCAGCCAAGTGGTCATCCTGGCAGACAAATAACGTCAACCGGACATTCAACGAACAACCCAGCATCAACGGACAACGAAGAAGACCCGGAAGCCATCACCACGCCACCACAGGTGCGAGTAATTCTGTCATCCAGCCATCAAGGTTAGAAACAACAACTATTTTAAATTCTGGAATGACAGAGATGAATAGGCCTCTTCCTCATGAATTTTTGAAGTACATCCCTCGTTATGATGGAACTTCATACAAACTACCACAATATTTATCTCCACTTGTGAAGACTTATTTGGAACCTACTGTGCTGAAAATATAGTAGAAAGAGACGAAAATCATTGGATTCTCTTCAAGGCAGCCATGAACCACCTTGATGGACCAACTGAATCAGTTGCCTACAACAATTCTTGATCTAATATTGCCAAATTAGTTAATGCTTTGAAACAAAATTTTGATGATAGATCTGTACCAGAATTGATTACAGAACTAGCTGTAATGACATCATACCATACACCATAGAGAACATCCAATTGAATTTTTGAATAGATTAGATGAATAACACACACAAGTATTAACCAGATATAAGTTGGATGGTGTTTCAGGAAGTTTATTAGAAAATTTAACCCAACAGCTGAATGCAACTCTAGTTGTTAATTGTTTTGTTTATGGTGTATACCCAACTCTAGGATCTCATTTACAAGTATTGCAAGTACTTAACTCATATGATGCTAGAAATAAATTAATTAATGAATGCAGAGTTATATGGTACTACAAAAATTGCGCTTCAACTCCTTTATTGAAACAATGAAAAGACATGATAATAGATTTGCACAAGCAACCAATTCTTTTAGAATTCCAAATTTCGAACAAAATAATAAAAAACAATGGACTCATGGAAAACCTTTCCAGAATTTCCCAAGAAATTTTCTTGGTAGACAACAATTGAAACCACAACCTGGATTTAAACAAAAACAACGATTCTATATCAAGCAAATTTTCAACAACCAAACTTTCAACATCAAAATTTCCGTTCAAATTTTCAACAAAGCTTTCCGCATCAGAATGTTCCACAACAGAACTTTTTGGAACAAAATTTTCACAACAAAAATTTCAACAACTGCAAAATAATAACAAAGCGCAATGGAACTCATCCAGCATTGTTTCAATGCGCACAACAAGGACAGACCCTGTACAGAAAACGAGATACTGCAGATCATATAATGAAGTTAATTATCAGTAAGAAACACCACAAAATTATTCCACCCAAGAGCAAATATGCAGTCTCAAATCAACTCTGACTGACTCAATCAACAAGCTGACAGATCATTTTTGAGAGTCAGGCCCCAGCTATGCGGAGGAACCCCCAAACAATTTTATTGAAAAATTCTCAGCAAATCTCTCCCTTACTTTTGTGATAAGAAAAATCGCAAATGGCTAGTAGACACTTGCCCACTCAAAAACTACGTTAATCCGTCTTTAGTCTCTTCAGACGTTACTAGGTACAGAGAAGATTTTATTGTCAGAACTTCAAATGGAGAAATCAAAAGACAAGAATATATTTTTTTCAATTCAGAGGAAATATTTTTGAAGCTATACACAATAAAAATGTATCTATTCGAATTTTCACCAAAATATGACATACCTCTTGGCCATGAAACATCAAGTGAAATAAAAGCAAATGTAGACTTTAGTGAAAAATACAAGGATGGAGTTAAGAAATTGCTCTTCTCCTTAGATAATAGAGCATTACACTACTTCAAACAGGCTTCAATGTGATCTCGGACCTGGTGAAGTCATCTTCAAATTTTAATTTTAAGGAAGGATTAGTGAAAGCAATAAATAAAAATTATATACAATTGAAGTAGCTAGTAGTAGGTATTGAAAAATACGAATGTTTATGCTTAGTTTTCTCCAAGGAACTCAAGACCATTAGTCCTGAGCCTATGAAAATAGAACAAGTAAATACCATTAGTGATTGTAAAAATGTCAATCAAAACGTTCAAAGATTTTAGGTGGAATTCCAAGCCTTATACGCACATATGAATGAAGAAGAAAGGTCGAATATCATAAATTTAGTGAAACAATTTCCAGAACTTATAAAACAAGAAAATGATACGTTCTGTAGCACTAACCTGTTGAAGCATAGAAAAGTCACAAAAATTGACATTCCAGTATATACTAAGAACTATAGATATCCTTGAGCATTTGGGAAAGATATTCAAATAAAAATACAGTAGAAAAAGTATTGAAGAACAAAATTATTTAAAATTCTAATTCTTACAACCTGGTAGTGCCAAAAAATGAAGATGCCTCAGGCCAACGAGAGATACGCATGGAACTGGACTACAGGAAATTTAATTAGAGGAAAATTTATGGAAAATATCCCTTCCCAAACATTGAAGACTTATTTGGAAAGATGGGACGTGCAACTTATTTCTCAGCAATAGACTTAGAGCCCGGATTTCACCAGATTGAACAACACCCAGGCTCGGTTCCAAAAACAGCATTCTCCACTGAAAATGGTCATTATGAATTTCTTCGTTTACGTTTGGATTGAAGAACAGCCCAAATCAGTTTCAAAAATGTATGGATATGATTCTTGCCAAGATGCCAAATGTTTTAGTGTATATGGACGACATATAATTGTATTTTCAGACAACCTGACAAAGCATCTCAAGCATCTAAAATCTGTTTTTGAAAAATTGAAAGAGCCTAATTTAAAAATCCAACTCCATAAAACCGAATTTTTCAAAAGGTAACTACTATATTTAGGAAACATCATTTCAGAAGGAGGCATACAACCGAACCCAATATTAATGTTCTATTATGTATTGCTGACGATACATAAATTGAATTGAAAAAATCGAAGCAGTCAAAACTTTTCCACTGCCACATACAGTAAAAGAAGTTGAACAATTTTTAGGACTCACTGGATAATACAGAAAAATGATTCAAGATTATGCAAAAATCGCAAAACCTCTTACAGTAGCAAAGATAAACCATTTTTAACTCAAATAATAGTGAATTTAAAGAAGCTTTTGAAAAACTTAAACTTATGTTGCAAAGCAGACCAATCTTACAATTCCCAGATTTCTCACGCCAGATTATACTACTTGCCAGTAATTTTGCATTGGGAGCAGTACTCTCACAAGTGTTTGATGGAGAGGATTTTCCCATAGCATATCTTATGAAAGAAAGCACACTACCTTTATGAAAGAAAATTCTTGAACCCGATCACAAACCCTTAAAGTGGCTACACAATATGAAATAACCTATTTGATTTTGAAATAAAATAATGTGCAAGGAAAAACAAACTTCTATATAGCAGATGCGCTTTCCAGGATTCCACAGCAGCCAGTCAAAAGGTAGACTCACCACCAGATCTTGCTCAAGACGTTCTAGACGAATTCTTTCAAGATTATGTAACATGAAATACAAATAAAATAATGATGAAGTAGCTAGTATTAACGTAACAATTCACTCTCAATTACTCAAGATAGTTCAAACAACCAAGCTGCAATACTGGAAGAAGCCAAAATCATGAATATAGAACACAATCAATCATATTTAGAACGTCGTAACTGTTAGGATGATATGAATTAACATATGTTGTGCTGTTCCATTATAATTAGTTACTAAGAGACTATTTTGTTAGTGAAAACAGTTCAGTCCTAAACCACATTAAATATACATTGCTTATAATATTGAACTCTGTATTTTCATTTAAAATACTAATCTAAACAGTAACCAACCGCCCAACATTCAGAAAATTTTCGGTTTAACCAGATTGACCTTTTATATATTTAATTCCGAATACTACCTATGGAATATTTTGTTCAGAGAGGATCACTGGAATTATATTATGAAATGATGCTCCATAGCTTTTTGAATGTAATCAAGTATTCCTTCAAATCAATAAAACTCAAGTGCTATAAGAAAATCAACCGTGATGTTACAGACCAAGATAAACAGAAAAAAATTGTTGCTAACTATCATTGTGGAAAAACGTGTCACAGAGGAGTAAATGAAATTTATAACCACATTAGGAAAACCTACTATTGGCCTCCAATGCTTCAAGATATTACAGACAACATCATCATTAAATGTCAGATATGTTTGAAAGTGAAATATGATAGGAACCCCATTCAAGTGTAATATAGGATCGCCCCTACGTCACAAAAACCTTTTGAAAAGCTACAAATGGATACGTTTCAGAGCAGAACTGAAATGCTAAATAAAAATCAAGAAAAATATATTGAAATCCCTGAAAACGTCTACCGTACATAAAGCGACATTCAACAAGAAAAATAAACCGAAATTCTTTTAAGTGAACTACAATCAACATACAAATCAAGCGACGAATCTGAAAGCAATTCAAAAACGCTTCTTTAAAGTACATCCAAATCGCGACAAAAGACCACGAAAAGTAGTTAAAACTAAGTAATCTGTTTCAGGACAAGATGCTCCTCATCCTTCTAACGATAATCCACAACCTAGTACCAGCAAAGGCCGACTGTCTTGAGTGAAACATCACGAATAATCCCGATTAGGATTCAAGATGCCTTCATTGTCAATGGAACCTACACGTGTATGTAAACCACATCAACACAACATCTCTACAATCATAGTGAGTTGATGAAACTTGAACACTCAGTGAATCTACTGAATACTAAAGAAAAGGACAAGAACAAAACTAGGTTACTTAAATTACATTTGGAATATGCTTGAATTGTGTGATATCAACCAAAATACCTGTAAGGAATTTAGTAAGATTTTTTTTAAAATTAAGATTATCTCATCACTTTTCTGTTTTTACAAAGCTTGAACCGTTTATGTGCTATGTTTTCATATGCGAGCCGGTTTGGGTGTATCCCGTGGCTTATTGTATTATATAATTTGTACTTTGTATAATTTAGTGAATAAATAATTGTAAATATAACAAAATATAATTTTGGAATGTACTTCCATTAATCTTTGTACCAAGCCATAATACTCACATTAGAAATCACTAGAACACATTCCAACATTCTCTATTGTGAGAATAAATTGCATTAGACTGGTTTGTATTGCATTACTCGCCTCTCTTATTTCTCACAGCAATTATTATAAATCTAGAAAGCAGTATATTGATTAGATAATTTAATATTAAAAACAAAAATTCATTATTCAGTTATTGGTAGACTCAGAAATAATAATGGTTATAACTGTACAATAATATGTTAGTAATCTACTCAGTCTTACATTTTTTAGGATAATTTTTAGCCAAAGTAATCATTATCACAAAGCTGTAGCATATCACAGATAAATAAATTATTACAAAATTTCGAATGATTTGTGACTGAAATAGCATTCTTACAAAAACACATATCTCATACATATAATTACTATTTTCTTAACATTTGAAAATGATTAAACAAGATCCACTTAATAAACTATAGGTTTTTTTTAGAACTATGCCTTCATGTATCCACTGAACCCTACACATTTATTCAGATATTTTCAAAAGTTTTATAAGTACACTATATAAAATAATATATGACTTGAAAAGATGGTCATTCACATAGTTTATTTAGGGAAATATATCAACTCAAAGTTCAATTGTTGAACATCGGTGGGTATTTCACACATTAATACAGTGAGTGGTGTATCAATTATCACAATATGTTCAATTACAACAGATATTACATCAAAATTTTATTTAAAAGTGTCATTATAAAATAAAATTTTGAATTACTGCATGCACTTTCAGTTCAATATTGATTTTTGTTTGAATCAATTACGAATACACTTAGGTTACTTGGAGAACATGATTAAAAAATAGTTTTTCAAGCCAGATATTACTATGTTATCATACAGCCAACTCTCGATTTACCGCGATAATGATGGGGAGTGTGATCGCGGATAAAGCAAAATCGCCGTTAAGCCAAAAAAAAGCCGAAAATCGCCTGCTGTATTATTGTACTGTACTTTAAAAACTAACACCTGTACAGTGTTACAGTAAGCGTACATCTTTTTGTTAACTATTATATGGCAACACTTAAAATTAACACTTCCACTTTATAATACACTAATTACTGACAACTCGCACTTATCAGTTATTTCACACAAAATGAATCAATCAGAAACAGATAAATCTAATAATGTTCAGCTAATAAAGAATTTGTAATATTACTGTACAAAATTCAATAACTAACTGTTAAAAGGCTGATCAAATATGAAGTAATAACTGTTCAATAAACTGTCCAATAATTCAAGATGAAGCATCTAAAACATGTCAGTTGAATCACTACAAGCACTTATAAGTTACTGTATAAACTGTTGAAGAAGCTTGAATAATAATCTGTCACAATATACTGCATTTATAATTTGACACATTAAAATTTCATATAACACAGTTTGTATTATCACTCACTTGAATTCTAGTTTGTATGAGTGGGAACTGTCACTGTCACTCTGCCACTTATTATGTCAACAAAGTTCAAGCAATGAATGAAACTCATGTTTACATGAGCATTCGCTTTATATACATGTTTATCAGTCTGGAAAGAATGAGTGAATTCGATATGCTTCCATCAACCGGTGGTTCAGAACCCACCTAAAACTGTAGGTCCAACTCATAAATGACAATCATCCAACTAAGTAAACAAGCTAAAGGTTTTCAGATAAACCGCAAGGCGAGGGGAGAACAGTGGAAGAGCAAAGAAATACGCTGCTTATCACAGCTAACCGTAAGAAATATTAACACAGGAGTAGTTACTTCTTTCTTCTTCCTTAAAATTATGAAAATAGCCAATTTTTGTTTGATAGACAACACAACACGTTTTCTTTTCTCCCTCATTCCTACCACTCTAAGAACCAAACAAATATACAAAAACTAAAACACTAGTATGAAAACTAGTCACATTGAATTTTATTGGTTCCTTTAACTCATTAATATTAAAAGAAATTGAAAATAAAAGTATAAATGAGTAAATTAAAAATGAATGATACATATACATTTTTTTGGGGGCCACCACCGATGAGAATGAGAATGATTAACAGCTATGAACATCTAATTTTTTTTTTGTTTTTGTAATGTAAGAGGTAAAATGTACAACAAATAGAATAATTAAATTTTTATGGTTTCCTAAACTAATTGATATTAAAAGAAATTGAAAATGAAAGTATAAATGAGTAAATGAAAAATGAATGATACATATACATTTTTTTGGGGGTCACCACCGATGAAAATGAAAACAATTAACAGCTATGAACATCTAATTTTTTTTGTTTCTGTAATATAAGAGATAAAATGTACAACAAATAGAATAATTAAATTTTTTGGTTTCCTAAACTAATTGATAAAGAAAAAAATTGAAAATGAAAGTATAAATGAGTACATGAAAAATTAATGAAACATATAAATTTTTTTGGGAGCCAACACCAATAAAATTGAAAACGATTAACAGCTATGAACATCTAATTTTTTTTTGTTTCTGTAATATAAGAGATAAAATGTACAACAAATAGAATAATCTATTTTTTTGGTTTCCTAAACTAATTGATAATGAAAGAAATTGAAAATGAAAGTATAAATGAGTACATGAAAAATGAATGATACATATAAATTTTTTTGGGAGCCACCACCAATGAGAATGAGAATGATTAACAGCTATGAACAACTAATTTTTTTTGTTTCTGTAATATAAGAGATAAAATGTACAACAAATAGAATAATTAAATTTTTTTGGTTTCCTAAACTAATTGATAATGAAAAAAATTGAAAATGAAAGTATAAATGAGTAGCCTAAATGAAAAATGAATGATACATATACATTTTTTTGGGGGCCACCACCGATGAGAATGAGAATGATTAACAGCTATGAACATCTAATTTTTTTTGTTTCCTGTAATATAATAGATAAAATGTACAACAGATAGAAACATTAAATTTTTTTGGTTTTCTAAACTAATTGATAATGAAAAAAATTGAAAATGAAAGTATAAATGAGTAGCCTAAATGAAAAATGAATGATACATATAAATTTTTTTGGGGGCCACCACCGATGAGAATGAGAATGATTAACAGCTATGAACATCTAATTTTTTTGTTTTTGTAATATAAGAGATAAAATGTACAACAAATAGAATAATTAAATTTTTTTGGTTTTCTAAACTAATTGATAATGAAAAAAATTGAAATTGAAAGTATAAATGAGTAGCCTAAATGAAAAATGAATGATACATATACATTTTTTTGGGGGCCACCACCGATGAGAATGAGAATGATTAACAGCTATGAACATCTAATTTTTTTGTTTTTGTAATATAAGAGATAAAATGTACAACAAATAGAATAATTAAATTTTTTTGGTTTTCTAAACTAATTGATAATGAAAAAAATTGAAAATGAAAGTATAAATGAGTAGCCTAAATGAAAAATGAATGATACATATACATTTTTTTGGGGGCCACCACCGATGAGAATGAGAATGATTAACAGCTATGAACATCTAATTTTTTTGTTTTTGTAATATAAGAGATAAAATGTACAACAAATAGAATAATTAAATTTTTTTGGTTTTCTAAACTAATTGATAATGAAAAAAATTGAAAATGAAAGTATAAATGAGTAGCCTAAATGAAAAATGAATGATACATATACATTTTTTTGGGGGCCACCACCGATGAGAATGAGAATGATTAACAGCTATGAACATCTAATTTTTTTGTTTTTGTAATATAAGAGATAAAATGTACAACAAATAGAATAATTAAATTTTTTTGGTTTTCTAAACTAATTGATAATGAAAAAAATTGAAAATGAAAGTATAAATGAGTAGCCTAAATGAAAAATGAATGATACATATACATTTTTTTGGGGGCCACCACCGATGAGAATGAGAATGATTAACAGCTATGAACATCTAATTTTTTTTGTTTCCTGTAATATAATAGATAAAATGTACAACAGATAGAAACATTAAATTTTTTTGGTTTTCTAAACTAATTGATAATGAAAAAAATTGAAAATGAAAGTATAAATGAGTAGCCTAAATGAAAAATGAATGATACATATAAATTTTTTTGGGGGCCACCACCGATGAGAATGAGAATGATTAACAGCTATGAACATCTAATTTTTTTGTTTTTGTAATATAAGAGATAAAATGTACAACAAATAGAATAATTAAATTTTTTTGGTTTTCTAAACTAATTGATAATGAAAAAAATTGAAATTGAAAGTATAAATGAGTAGCCTAAATGAAAAATGAATGATACATATACATTTTTTTGGGGGCCACCACCGATGAGAATGAGAATGATTAACAGCTATGAACATCTAATTTTTTTGTTTTTGTAATATAAGAGATAAAATGTACAACAAATAGAATAATTAAATTTTTTTGGTTTTCTAAACTAATTGATAATGAAAAAAATTGAAAATGAAAGTATAAATGAGTAGCCTAAATGAAAAATGAATGATACATATACATTTTTTTGGGGGCCACCACCGATGAGAATGAGAATGATTAACAGCTATGAACATCTAATTTTTTTGTTTTTGTAATATAAGAGATAAAATGTACAACAAATAGAATAATTAAATTTTTTTGGTTTTCTAAACTAATTGATAATGAAAAAAATTGAAAATGAAAGTATAAATGAGTAGCCTAAATGAAAAATGAATGATACATATACATTTTTTTGGGGGCCACCACCGATGAGAATGAGAATGATTAACAGCTATGAACATCTAATTTTTTTGTTTTTGTAATATAAGAGATAAAATGTACAACAAATAGAATAATTAAATTTTTTTGGTTTTCTAAACTAATTGATAATGAAAAAAATTGAAAATGAAAGTATAAATGAGTAGCCTAAATGAAAAATGAATGATACATATACATTTTTTTGGGGGCCACCACCGATGAGAATGAGAATGATTAACAGCTATGAACATCTAATTTTTTTTGTTTCCTGTAATATAATAGATAAAATGTACAACAGATAGAAACATTAAATTTTTTTGGTTTTCTAAACTAATTGATAATGAAAAAAATTGAAAATGAAAGTATAAATGAGTAAATGAAAAATGAATGATACATATAAATTTTTTTGGGGGCCACCACCGATGAGAATGAGAATGATTAACAGCTATGAACATCTAATTTTTTTTGTTTCCTGTAATATAATAGATAAAATGTACAACAGATAGAAACATTAAATTTTATTGGTTTTCTAAACTAATTGATAATGAAAAAAATTGAAAATGAAAGTATAAATGAGTAAATGAAAAATGAATGATACATATAAATTTTTTTGGGGGCCACCACCGATGAGAATGAGAATGATTAACAGCTATGAACATCTAATTTTTTTTGTTTCCTGTAATATAATAGATAAAATGTACAACAGATAGAAACATTAAATTTTTTTGGTTTCCTAAACTAATTGATAATGAAAAAAATTGAAAATGAAAGTATAAATGAGTAAATGAAAAATGAATGATACATATAAATTTTTTTGGGGGCCACCACCGATGAGAATGAGAATGATTTAGATGAATACATATGCTCAAACTTTTATACTAAAATTTGAATTATGAACAGTTTAATAATATACAGCAAATCATGTTCGATCATTTGGTACAGTAGATTAGGATTTTGTTCGTTTATTTATATATTTTTCATACTCTTCCAACTTGCATACCTTTTTTCTCTCCTTTCATTTTCTCATGTAGTACCCCCTCCCACTTGACAGCGATGCTTCAAACTCAATTCAACTAATCTCAAAACAATCACTTCTCAACCAACTGAAATAAACTATTTTTGAAAGATTGACAGAACAACGGTTTTATCCAGAGTAGGCTATTTGAGAATATAAAATTGATTTTTTAGAAAGATAGATAGAGCAACGGTTTTATCCAGAGGAGGATTATTTGAGAATATTAAATTTTTTTTTTCCACAGTATTTTTCTTTTAATAATCATGGAGATTACCATCTGATCAAATATTTACTATCAAAATAAATAAAGAATGAACGTATAGATGGGTGAATAGAAAATGGATGATAACATACAGTTTTTTTGGGGCCACCGCCAACGGAAATGAAAACCTTGAATTAAATAATTAATGATAATAAAAAATGATTGTATGAATGAGTGAATGAATACATATAATTTTTTTGGGGGCCATCACCAATGAAAATGAAAGCAATTAACAATTAAAACATTTAATTTTTTTGGGTCCTATAAATAGTAATTGATATTAAAATTAAAAAAAATGATTGTATAAATGAGTCGATAACATATCATTTTTTTTGGGGGCCATCACCAATGAAAATGAAAGCAATTAACATTTAAACCTTTAATTTTTTTGGGTCCTATAAATAGTAATTGATATTGAAATTAAAAAAAATGATTGTATAAATGAGTCGATGATAACATATAATTTTTTTTGGGGGCCACCACCGATGAAAATTAAAACGATTAACAACTAAAACATTTAATTTTTTTGGGTCCTATAAATAGTAATTGATATTAAAATTTAAAAAAATGATTGTATAAATGAGTCGATGATAACATATAATTTTTTTTGGGGGCCACCACCGATGAAAATGAAAACGATTAACAACTAAAACATTTAATTTTTTTGGGTCCTATAAATAGTAATTGATATTAACATTTAAAAAAATTATTGTTTAAATGAGTCGATGATAACATATAATTTTTTTGGGGGCCATCACCGATGAAAATGAAAACGATTAACAACTAAAACATTTAATTTTTTTGGGTCCTATAAATAGTAATTGATATTAAAATTTAAAAAAATGATTGTATAAATGAGTCGATGATAACATATAATTTTTTTTGGGGGCCATCACCGATGAAAATGAAAATGATTAACAACTAAAACATTTAATTTTTTTGGGTCCTATAAATAGTAATTGATATTAAAATTTAAAAAAATGATTCTATAAATGAGTCGATGATAACATATAATTTTTTTTGGGGGCCATCACCGATGAAAATGAAAATGATTAACAACTAAAACATTTAATTTTTTTGGGTCCTATAAATAGTAATTGATATTAAAATTTAAAAAAATGATTGTATAAATGAGTCGATGATAACATATAATTTTTTTTGGGGGCCATCACCGATGAAAATGAAAACGATTAACAACTAAAACATTTAATTTTTTTGGGTCCTATAAGTAGTAATAGATATTAAAATTTCAAAAAATGATTATATAAATGAGTGGATGATAACATGTAATTTTTTTTGGGGGCCATCACCAATGAAAATGAAAACGATCAAAAACTAGAAACATTAAATTTTTTGGGTCCTTTAATAATAATAAAATAAATAAAAAATGAAAGCATAAATGAGTGAATGAAAAATGAATGAATACAAGATATATTTTTTCCTGGGAGCTACTACCAATGAAGATGATCACGATTCAGATGAATGAATACATGAGCTCAAATTGATACACTTTTCGATTTTTTCTAATATTTTGAGATAATTTCTTGTATCTTTCTCCTCGTTTCTTGTCATCGCCTACTCTGGACAACCGTGCTACATATGGATAACTGTACAATACCGTATCACTAATTGCTGTACAACTGAATAAGAAACAGTAGTAATAATACATCAAGACACAGCTGACACTCAAAACACTAAGGAGCACAAGATTCAAGTTAATGTGAGAAAAGATTCTGGAATAGATAACATTTCATCTGAAAAAAATGCATCATAACAGGTGATTCCTGAAAGATAATTGAATATTGATCATAAATTTAATGGAAATTATTGCAGATTGTTCCATTTAAAGCCGGGTTTCCCCACTTCCGTACTTTTTGCAGAGTGCACTCTGCACCAGTGTTTCACATGCAAGGCAAAGAAATGTGGGGGATTTATTTCGAAATATCGTACATTCTAAGTTACATACAGTAATAACCATACGTTCAATTGTTACATACAGCAAAATTCCCCACAAGTCTTTATCTTTAGTCTGGAAACACTGGTGCGCAATGCACTCCACAAAAAGGGCAGAGCTAGGAAAACCCAGCTTCATGGCTTGGAACAGAAAATAGAGATGAACTATTTTGATAGCTGAAATTCGAGTAACTTTCATTTCTTTAGAACTCATCATTAGCCACCAAAAGCTTTGCTTTGCTGATAGCGCCAAATAAACCAGTGAGAATTTAAGTTATGGTCATAATTTTGGCGCCCATTTTTGCAATGGATTCTGTCAATTCATTAATTGAGTGAATGTACATTAGATGTCCAATGTTGCATGTAATGATTCTTTGAATATTTCATTCTCTGTAAGCAACAATGAGCTTCTATTCATTGACCAACTACACCTGCTATTCTAAATGAATGGGGAGCTCTGTACTGCTTTGCACTGGTTCATGAAAAATAATCTACCATTAATTAAATTTATCATATTTAATTGACTATGATAAATTGTTTCATCCCAATATAGTTGTTTACTTTAGCAACGAGATTGTATTTTTGGCTTGAAAGTTTCCATCAGAATTTGATATTATTTACGGTTTTCAGTGTTTCAGTTATGAGTGAACTTTCAAATTAATTGCTTAAAATTGAAAAGGAATCATTTTATTATTTCGAGTGGAGTATTTTGGTAAATAATTTTTTTTAACTGTTTTGAGTGTTTCATTTCAAGTGAACTTTTCAATTAATGCTGGTTAAGTGAGATAATTCATTTTGTTCTTTTTCGAGTGAACGTTTTTAGCAAATCTTAAATTTATGATCTGTGTTAACCTCAATGTTTTAGCGCCTTAACATTCATTGTATTTTCCACAATAAATAAATAATTCATTCAAAAATTGCTGGGAATTTGAATATAAAAATTCTATTACTTCAGAGCTCACTGCAAACTTATGGGGCTAGCTTTAGCAAGCAATGACCTCAAAAGTAATGGAATTAATCAATTGAGAGTTCTTCCCGGCCGGGTTTTGACCAGGAATATCCTGACAATCAATGTAATTTATTCATTCTACGACTGTGGAATCTGTGGAATTAAAATCAAAATATTGTGGAGTGATAATTATGTTGTGTGTTTTATAAGTATTGTGATATCCAGTATATTTGAGACGCATATACCAATGATTTGCAATAATCAGTTCCGAATGGGTGTAAATATTACTTAGTATGCTGATGACATAATATTCATTCAATTAACATCAATTGGTTGGTGAACCAATTTTAATTATTAATTTATTATAGCCAATGTTCAACTACCGTAAATAATCTGAAAGTGAATCCAATAATTGTAAAGATTTCACTCTGCAATAGAATAACTATGAATGAAGAGAAGTAAATCCAATACGATTTCAAACATTTGAACCATTTTTAATTTTTAATTGTGAATCCCATTCGATTTCAAACCTTCGAACCATTTTCAATTTTTAATTGTGAATCCCATTCGATTTCAAACCTTCAAACCATTTTTAATTTGTAATTGTGAATCCAATTCTATTTCAAACCTTTGAACCATTTTTAATTTTCAATTGTGAATCCCATTCGATTTCAAACCTTTGAACAATTTTTAATTGTGAATCCAATTCGATTTCAAACCTTTGAACCAGTTTTCACTTTCAATTAGCATTGTACAATGTACACCAAATATAATATTTATAACAGAAGCGAATATTCTGATATTCTGGGGTTGGTAATCATCAAGGAACTTTCCTGGAATACCAAAGTTACCAGGAAGGACAACCGTATTTAAAGTAATCTATTTATCTAGTGGAGAACCCTAGTGATTGCCCTTATTCACCCCCATATTGCAAAAGGGATACAACATTGGGGAAGTACGTACTTTCAAGACAATCAAACTAAACTTAATGTAGGGGCCTATAGTTTAAAAACAAAAACTAAAACTTTCCAATGTTGTAGTTCCATATTACTTTTTCACTTGATTAATTAACTTAAATAATTGTTAAAAATATTTCACTGGTGAATATAACACTTACTTATTCGTGCGACAGCTATTTCGCATTGTTGTAATGCTTCCTCAGACACGGTTGGTGGTCTAGCTCTTGCTCTTGAGTAGACCTCCAACTGTGTCTGAGGAAGAATTTCAACAACGCGAAACAGCTATCACACGAATAAGTAAGTGTTAAATTCACCAGTGAAGTATTTTCAACAATTTATTGTTTTTTTACATTTTCGCCATGACAAATGGGGTCGGTGAACAGTGGAATCGGAATTGGTTTCTACTCAACCTCTGTTAGCCTTCAGGCTGGGGGGGGGGGGGGGGGGTGTGCAACCAGTTCAATTTTAATTATCCAGAATAAATCAAATTTCATACCTTGGACCAATATGTTTAAATTGATAAGTTTATTGTTTTAATTTAGCCACAAGCCAGCACACGGCGTTCGCCAAGCGTCGTGATAACTGTCGTGTCAACACTGTTTCGGCTGCTCAACTAAACACAATCATGATTTTTAGCCTTGGTAAACTCTTCAGTACGCTGACTGCTATACTTTGATGAGAGCTAATCCTCTACTCCATGAAAAGCGTTTAATGAAGATCTCACTACTATAAGTTATTGCAATAGTCTGACACTGGACATTTGAAAAAAATGAATACTAATGAATAAATATGGGGTTTTCCTCCACTATTGAATAAGGTGATTTTAAAACTGTTAAAAATTTATGACTCCAGTAAATTTGATTCAGTAAAGTGCAGAAAATGTAAAAGGAATTTTTATTGTCAATTACCGGTGCTGTATCTATTTGGGGTTTCGTGGAGTTTCCAAGTTTTTTAAGGCGTGTGTATAGTTTAAGTTTCGCATAGCATTGTTGCGAATAGTTGCAGTTTTTACTGATAATATTGTATTCAAATATAACCTCAATTCGAAGATTAAAAATGTCTCATATTAAAAATACGAACAGAACTAGTATTCGGTTGTTTGAAATTCAAGAAAATGTTTTAAAAAACTGAAAATGGCAATTCCTATTTTATGGGGATGAACTGATCATAATTATTTTAATTTAGAAAAAGTTATTCATTTTGTTGATTCTCATTGCCATCTTAGCACAATAGTAAATTAATAACGCTTTGCTAGGTTGACTAATTGAACATGCTCTGCTCATATAATGTTAGGCCTAAGTGTTGTTGTTCATTTGAATGAATTGATTTTATGTTTTTACCTATTGCGGTATACTTTTGTATGATCTGTTGTGGACTATATTAAATTTGACTTAATATTATATTTTTTAGTGATTGTTCTTTGTAATTCACTTTGTACTTATTGACTTGGCCGATTCATGAATTGTTTTTATGGCTTAATAAATTGATCTGATTTGAAAATGACGAAATTGAATCTCACTAAAATCAATGAATTTGGTGACAAAAAGGGGAAGTAGGTAATAATAATTCTAATAATAAATCTTATGCTGATAACAAACAACTATGGGCTAGTTTCATTTCAAGGACATTTTTGTGAATTGAATTTTTGCTTCAATTCAGTTTTCGATTTCAAAATAATAGTGATTATTGTTCGAGCTTTTTTCTTGTAGTTTGAACATGGATTTATTTGCAATAATTTAAAAGTGTATAATTTTCAATTTTAACGTGAACTGAATAAAATAAAGCTTTGATATTTAATCAAGTGTTTAGAATTTGAAAATGGCACTGGGGAATATTCTTGCATATTATGGAAAAGCTATCTTATCACAAATTGTGAATTATATTATTTTATTCGAGTGATTAGGTAAAATTCTATGGATTTGATAAGTAAATGCAATCATCGGAAAGAGAAAAGGAAGATCTGATCTTGATTACTTGATTTCAAATTTTATTGAAATGAAATATCTTGAAATATCAATTTTATTAAGACAGAAAACTGTGCAAGACTATAATTAAGAATATGATTAAATTTGTTTATTTCTACCTATATTAGAACTTGGTGAAACTTTAGTTGATAATCAGCCTATGCACTTAAAGACTTGATTTGATTTTTTGATAGGACTATCAAAATGACTTCATTAGAAATCTGGAGTGCATGAAATGATTTAAGCGCAATGATTATTATTTTATGATTCTGACGTGGATGCTGTTCAAGGATAACATTTCACACAAAATTTAACGAATTTCAATTTTTGTTGGGAAAGAACTTTGTAATTTTTTGGATTTCAAAAATGTTTTAAGCCAAAAACTTTTTTCTATTGCGGATGATACCCACATGAGCCCGGAGACTTGTGCGTGGGAGATGAGGTGAATGAGTGAATGATGAGAAACATGCATGACTGAGTGAGATTCGAACTCAAAGCTACAGGAAAGGAAGCCAGCCAGAGCCCTATCTTATCACAGACAAGCGCTCCAACCAACTGCGCCACCAGTGCCGCCACTTTCACGTGTACTGTACCGGAATTTCCCTTTTGGGCTCTCTTTTCAAAACATTCATTGAAAATCAATTAGAAATTAGCTACTACTAATCTAACAATATATTTTTTTTGTGGACCGTATTGAAATAGAATCATCAAGAGTTTGACGAATTAGTACTTTTAAAATGATTCTACCCACTGACTTCAGAGTGAAGAAAAGGCTCAAAATTAATAACAATAATATGATTTTATGTTTTCCCAGAAGTTCAATATTATTCATTATTCTTTTGATTTTCCCAGTAATACTCTTAGAAATTTATTTGAAGTGAGAAGGGGTGTTAGATCTATTATCTTTCCACAGCTTATTATTTATTATGAAGAAGGGTCCTCTTGTTTATTTACTATATTCAATAGTACGTGGGTCCGACTACAGAACCAAGAGCTATATAACACTACAATAATTATCTATTTAAAAAACTGAGGGTTGTCAATTTAAAAATGCATATGCTTAGAGGTATCATGAGTAAAACATTTTCAAATTGCGTTTATTCCACCCCATTTCAATCATTAAATTCAGTGTGGTAATTGTATTTGGTACTTAAAAGCACAGTTTGTCTTACAAAATTCAATAACTGAAAAACTTCTCATGCAGTTACTTAGAGTCTATCCGAGTGTTGAAACATTGAAAGCTGAAAGCTGAATGTGAGAAAATTTTTCATTTTTAAGTCCCTGAAGAAACCATGTGTTTATTATCAAGACCTCTCGAAATCTCCCTAGGGAGATACTATAAAGGAAATAGGCTGCTACTGTAACAAGACAAAATAATGTCACTGAACTTAATGCCCATAGAAAGGGTTACAGTTCAACTCAGGGAATGCGTGAATAGTGATAATGAGCATAAAAATCAAATTAAATTTTTGGTTGCGAGGACATTTTTTCATTTAATTAATAATTTGATCTCATCTTATTAGATGTTTTAAACTAAAGAGCTGATGAGTAAAAATAAAAAAAAATTATTCTCATTTCTTCATCTTAATCTATACAACCTCTAGAATCAGTGAACGATTTTTTTATTCAAGAGATTAAAAAAAAATATGTAAATTCAGTTGACAAGACTCTGCGTTGGCGCACAAGCTTTAACTTTTGCCGGCGTGTAGAACCAAGTTTCCTTAAATAATTATTTTATTTTACCAGATGAATAAATATGATATAATATTTAATGTGTCAAAGCAATGTATCATAATATTTTTCTATATTCTATGTCATTTTTGATACAATAAAGAATTTGATTTAAATTCACGGGACTCAAAGACATTATAATATTATTATTAGTCTGGGCAGCTGGATATCTTTTGCTTCCCTATTCTTAGATTTTCTTCAAATTATTTCCATGTAATCCAAAATGCTTATTAATTTGATTTGTACTTTTTGCTCACTTATTGTGTCAAGTTAGTAAGTGCTGTTTGATTTACTTCGAGTTATCTATGTAATGGAGATGAGAACATCATAAGTATGAATTTTTTTTATTGCTGATGATGCCCACATGAGTCCGAGACTTGTGCGTGGGTAATGAAGTGAATGATTACACATAAATGCTTGACGGTGGAGCGGGATTCGAACCCACGACCGCAAGCTGAAGTTGCGACGCCCCAACCAACTGCGCTAAGCGGCCCGCCTAAGGAAGAGTTTAGGATAATGATTTGAATTTTTCTAAAGCATTTCAAGATTTAAAGGCGTTGAAGTATATCAGATTAGATTTGAATTTTAACTTAAATGATAACTTACTAAAATCTATTTGTTTAATATCGGATATGAAATAATTTCAAAACTATTTTGTCTTCAACATTATTAATGATCTTTAATTATTAAAATTAAATAACCAGGAGTGTCACTTATAATAATTTGAATTGAGGAGACGACTTGAACATTGTTACCAAACAACGGTTCTGTTATATTTTTTTTTTTTGACAAAGAGTGTTAATTTTTCTATCAAGGTTCTACTCTTTGAAGATTCTTTGTTCTGACTTTTGTGATAAATTAACGAATTATTGATGTGACTTGCTCATTTCTGGGGGCCAGTTTCACAACTAGACATTTAATACTATTGGAAATTACTGCACAAGGCTATCAATGTTTAAATGAGTTTGTATTGGGCCTCTGATTGCTGATGTAGTATTTTATCCACCCATGACTTTTAGAAACATAATACTGTACTGAAACGAATCAAAGCACTAACATCATACTGAGTTAATAAATCAAATACTGTTGAAAAATTGATGCCACTATGCCGTTCTTATACAAATTATATAGTTATAAATTTTGGAGGAACGGATTAAAATTGAATATAGTAATTATTGCTGTGGTTATCCATGAATATAGTAACTTTCGAAATTAATGGAATTCATATTGGTTTCTACTTTTTAGGTGATAATTATTAAATTTACTATGATGTTTCCTCTGTTTCAGTTTAAAAGACATCTGTGATAATATTTATACTAATAAATAATAATTGGAAGACTGCAAGATGACCAAATAATTATTACCTATGCTATAAGGCTCTGATGGGGAATGGCAAGTTGAATAAAGAGTTAAATAAAGTTATATTGATAACTGAATGAAATGTTTAGAGTAAATAATATAATTTTATCAAGTACCTACAGTGTAGAGAGAATTGAAAGTGTTTTTCTCGAATTTCTCTAGAATTATTGTTGCCTTGATTTGCCACGAATGAATTTTCGGGTATGGTACCGTATGCTATTGTGAAGTAAATGCGTTTTCAAGTATTAAAATGGGAACTTTACCCGTGTAAGTTGATTGAATCATGAATAATTATTATGAACTCAGTGTACACATTTTCTGATGCAAACTATCAATATTGATATTATTTTGTGATGTGGTTAAGAACACATAAATATTAATGAACTGCTTTTCGATTTATTTATAGGATACTACTTATTCAGTGTTTATAGACAGTATGTGTTGGGCTGTTCGCGGTCATGTAGCTAAATTGAAAAATATGTTTTGTAGAGGAATAAGAAGTTTCTACATGTTGCGTGAATTATGTCCTACTAATTAATTATTATCTTATGCTTATCATTCTCTTATCAACTCCAGGATGAGTTATGGACTTGTATGCTTGGGAGGTAAATAATATGTCACAACACTGTATCCTAGCATTGTTTTTCAAAAGTCCTTTATCCGAATAATAACTTAGAACTGATCATTCTTGGCCTCTTTTTTTCGACTTAAAGTACTCCCAATCAGAAATCTCTATGTTTAAAAGGTTTTAGAGCTTTTTCTCATAGGAGCTTAAATACCAATATTACTCGTGATATAAGATACGATTTCAGGCGATTACTGGTTTAAATTCCCCAATCTAGCTCAACTGTTTTCTTTTAATGCTACTAATTTTTTTAATTTAATTTCACGAAAGCTCAACTGCTTGAAAACTTCAAATAATTAATTTCTTAGAAGTTTGAAATCCCACCTCTTCACTTTAAGGGAATGCGAATCATTTTTAAAAATTGTTGGATAACTTGTGTACTCACTTGTCTCCAAGTGAAGATAGCTGTTTTCTTCTCTCTATTTTTTTATCTTTTCTTTGATAAAGTTTTTTAATAATGATTTTTTTCTATTTTTTGTTCATCGTTTTTTCTTTATATTGTGAAGTTTATAACAGTATGTGAAATATTCTATTTAATTCGGGTTAATTTTGTAAATATGCATAGGGCGGGGCGTTCTCACTTCTCTGAGTGTGTTAAAAATTTATTTTGTGAAGTACACTCCACTTCGGGCCTATGCTTAGGGGTGTCCAAATTTATTTTTCCACACTCATCACCTGTTGTTTTTTTATTTCTATTAGGGATTGTAGTTAAATAATTATTAAGTTTAACCATATATGTAAATATTATTTCATTCAGTATATTATTATAATCTAATTTTGGTTGGAGGAGATAAGCGCATGTTAGAATGTTTTATTGTATTTTACTGTATTGTATTATTGTGTGTGTGTGAAATAAATTAATTTAGAATTTGAATTAATATTTCGAAAGTGTCAATATCGTTGGAAAAAACATGATTGTTTTAACATATATTATATGACTTAATTTTATATTATAAACATGATTGTTAATAATTAACATATTACTCTCATTAGTGTTCTGTTTCTATTAGTGGCGGTACTTGTATTCGTGTGTGAGTAATTCAAGAATCCTTGTATTTGTGAAATTAGCCTGCAATGTAGCCTAAATAAAAACTTTCCCTTGACCGCCAGGATATTTGACTCAGTATGAAATCATAATGGAAAAATATAAGCTTCTAGTTTCTGTTGTGCGAGAACGTAGTGCTTTGAATGAAATTAAACGAATAAGGAGGAATTAACATTTTTAAGAAGAACGTGAGTTAACCTATTTTCGTGCAGCTCTTTTTGCTTGTTTTTTCTAACAATTTCGTTCTGTTGCAAGCCAAAAATCACATATATTACTAGCAGTTTGCCCGATTCAATTGAATCTAGGTTTACATGTGAAAACTTATTTACAAAATCAATTTAACAGTCTATTTTATTATTTGTCTTCCCCTTCTTCTATTTACTCTTCTCTGTCTTCTTTCCTTTTATTATTCTGTAATATCTCCTTCTATTTACCAATTTATATAGTCTCTCAGTTCGAAGTTATCAAGGTTTAGTTTGAATGGACGAATTTTTGTCCAGACTTCGCCCTCATTACGTGAATGCCTCACATAAAATCTCATTGTCAATATCCAAGCTTTTACTCATCTTACAATCTATTGTGTTGTTAATGATATTCTTTCTAATTAGTCAATGGCATTTTGTAAATTTACGTAAATAAAGTAATTTTATCTTTTATCTTTGTATTATCTCCTCCCTCTCAACCCTACACTTTCTCTTCCATCTCGTCTTCTTCTCCTCATCACATACACCTAGTTTATTTTTTGTCACATGGAGCGCTAGAGTTTCAACAAAGGAGAACAACATTGAAACTTTCATTTATATATGACATACAACTATGTGTTAATGGCTAACAATAAGTATTATCAATCCCATCTCAAGGTCAATATTGAAAAAACAAATCTATTTAGAAGTTATTACATAGTGTGAAGATTCTATAGAGGACTGCTGTAAATAATTGGATCAGTCGAAAACAACATTATTGTCCAAAAAATAGAAAAAAAGATTTTCTATTTCCAAACAAGGATCTAGAGGGGATAGGAATAATGGAAGGACCTCCAATTGAAGTCGACCTGCAATCGCACAAGCAATCGGATACTATCATCAGCATTCTTTCTATGTCCATGCTCACATTCATTTGCATTCAAAGGAGGCTTTCTCTGCTTTGTCCCACAGTTTTCAACAATAATCACCCACATAACTAGACAACACCTTGTGGGGAATCATCGCTGGATTAGGGAAATCTGCTGCACAGAGCTGCTTCAAATTAGTTTTCCTTCCATCAGTAGGCACATACACGGTGATGTTGGGAGTCCACAGAGTGTGCGCACTGATCACATCTCGCCAAACATCACTTCTATATTCCAAACCATAGCTCTCATTGAAAGCTACGCACTAAAAGAGATAAAGAACTTGATCTCTGATCATTGCTGAGGGGTACAAAGTGAGTATGAAAAAGCATATAGTCGAGCTCCAGAGTTGTTGATGAATTGGGGCTGAAAAGGGGATGAATAGAGAACTGCAGCTTGGGAAATCGTCTGTATCTGCAAAGTATCAATCTTGAAGTGATTTTTGTTCACGAATGTGTATTGTTGACCCTCATACTCAGTTTTTCTCAAAAATGTTTTCAATAGTGGCTGCATTTGTTTTAGATGAGGTCCAACATTGACTATCTTTAAGCCACTCCAGTCCAAACATTGACTGTCTTATTTCTTTCCTAACCCCCCCCCCCCTCAAAGTGGTGGTTGCATATAAGATGCTATGTCCAACAATGACATTATGAATTATAAGCCACCTAATAGTTCTCTGTGACCAGAGGCTGCATTTAAGATGCAAATAAAACATCATTTTCTTTTTATAACATAGGCTGCATTTAAGATGCTGACTTAACAATAGTCAGTTTAATTTGTCCCCTGCAACTTCTATCCCAAAAGAATACATCAAAATGATGTAAAACACTATTCCCCCCCCCCCCCCCTCTGAAACCTCCTCCAATTGGTGTGAACGCATATAAGATGCCATGTCCAACAATGACATGAATGATATGCCACCTAAAAATCCTCTTCCATCAGAGGCTGCATTTAAGATGCAAATAAAACATAATTTTCTTTTTATAACATGAGCTGCATTAAAGATGCTGACTTAACAATAGTCTGTCTAATTTGTCACCTAAACCCCTTCCCCTAGTGGTGGTCGCATATAAGATGCTTGGTCCAACATGACATTATGAATATTATATGCCACCCAAAAACCCTCTGTTAACAGAGGCTGCATTTACGATGCTGACTTGACAAAAGTCTGATTTATTTGTTACCTGTAACCTCTATCCCAGCACAATGCACCAGTATGATGCAAGCATCAATTTAATATTGATAGCAGAGATACAGACGATTTTTCAAGCGACGTTATCCAAAACGTACCCTCCCTTAATCAATTCTTCAACCACCCTGGTCCTTTACAATGCACGTTTTCATACATGTCGGAGACCCCAGCAATGATCAGAGATGAAGTTATTTATCTCTTTTAGTGCGTAGCTTTCAATGAGAGCTACGGCTTGGAATATAGAAGTGATGTTTGGCGAGATGTGATCAGTGCGCACACTCTGTGGACTCCCAACATCACCATGTATGTGCCTACTGATGGAAGGAAAAATAATTTGAAGCAGCTCTGTGCAGCAGATTTCCCTAATCCAGCGATGATTCCCCACAAGGTGTTGTCTAGTTATGTGGGTGATTATTGTTGAAAACTCAGGGACAGCACAGAGAAAGCCTCCTTTGAATGCTAATGCATGAACATAGAAATAATGCTGATGATAGTATCCGATTGCTTGTAAGATTGCAGGTCGACTTCAATTGGAGCTCCTTTGATTCTTCCTATCCCCTCTAGATCCTTGTTTGAAAATAAAAAATCTATTTTTTCTTTAATTTATTCAAAATTTACTGTATAGTATAAAGATTTTATAGAGGACTGTGAAGAGTTGAACTGTTGGATCAGTCAACAAGGGATGCACATTATTGTATGTCCCAAAATATCTAATAACATATAAATGAAAGTTTCAATGTTGTTCTCCTTTGACAAAACTCTAGCACTTTTTTTTGACAAAAAAATGAACTGGGTGCATTATTTTTATGCGGGTGAAGAAGAAGAAGAAGAAGACAAGGAAGAAGGCAAAAAAGAAGAGGAAGAAGAAAAGAAGAGAAAGTAAAGACGAAAGAACGAACAGAAGAAGGGGAAGATGGATAAAAAGAATATCCTTTCAATTGATTTTGTTAATAAGTTGGGCAACATCAAGAAATCCAAATTCAATTAAATCGGGCAATCTGCTAGTAATACATATAAGTGATTACAACTGAGAGAAATTGTTAAAAAAGCCAGCAAATAATATATAGTGGAACACAGGGCTTGAAGGCTATGCGCATGGTTTTTGATCATGATTTTGTTTCAAAGTTTCTTGTATTGGATATTATTAGGGCTTTGAAATGATATCTATTGCTGTGAGGAATATTTTGTGAAATATGGGGGTTTAAATTTGAGTTTTTTTCGGTTTTAGTGGGAAATGGATTCTACCTAAGTGATTTTAAAATTTTGATAAATTTTCTATAACTAAAAGACACCTTGAGAAATGAAATGACATAATTTTTACTCTGATGATTGAATTTGTATTTTTAAAAGAAGTATTTATTTTAAATCTGTAGAAATTTCAGTTTTCCAATCATTTACTTTGAAAAAACTATTTGTTAGATTGAAATAAAAATTAACTTATGTCATTTTATTCCTCAATACTGTAAGGCTTCTAGTCATAGAAAAATTATCAAAATTTTACAACCACTCATAGGTGAAATCCATTTCTCCCTAAAGCCGAAAAAAATCAACTTCAAACCCCCATATTTCACAGAACAATTATTAAAGAAAAATTTTTTTCCTCACAGCAATAGATATCATTTCAAAGCTCTAATAATACCCAATGCAAGAAACTTTGAAAAAAATCATGATCAAAAACCCTGCGCACAGCCTTAATAGATTGCAGAGATCAACGCCCAAGGCCTCTAGCCCAACACTATTCAGAGATAAATTAATAATGTAAAATAAATTTAAGTAGTACTCATATTTTTCATACAATTTTTTTTTCTCTTTATCCAATCAATAACTTCTGAATCACTAAGTGAACTCTCGTTAACATATTTAGAAAGCTGAGAATTCTTGACCTATTAAATTTTAACACGGTATTAGGAATATTTTTTAAATGGCGAAGAAAATGATAATAATAATCATAGGAAAGCATTAATGGTATATTTTTAGTCCTTATTGTTTCTACTCCTACATTTTCGTACTATTATTATTCTATGTTTTCTTCAAGTGTTTTAATTCTATTATTCATTTTTTTTATTACATCAATTCAAGGCATCTTTGTTGGATCCTATGATGCTCCTGTATGCGGACATAGTTTCACAATGAAATTATTTGCATACAGTATTATTTTTTCTGCAGATATTTTTTTTGTAACATTTTATTTCTTTTACATGATAGTTAAGTAGAACTAAGTATTTTTTTCTTTGTAACTTCTTGGTTTCTCACCTAATGATTGATAGTTTTATAATTATTATTATTTTTTATCATGTATAATTTTTTTTCCTGTGTATTGTTTTTTTTTGCTTGTTTATATTTGCAGAAATAAAGATTATTATTACTAAAAGCTCTGAGTGTTAGATTAATTTCAAAACTGGGGGAAAAAAATTGGCAATTTTCTATTTGCATTGAAGCCCTAAATTCTTCAATAGATGGACTAGTCATCTGAAGTTACAGTGAAGAAAAAGTGTAGTTTTTCATGAAATGTGTAAGATATTTTATGTATTCAATTTTTAAAAAATGCAGTCACTCTCCAAAACTTTCAAATTGAATGGTATTTTGTTTACTTGATTTGTAGAGGAATTTACAAATATGAGGATAGAAATTATTATTTTAATTTGATAATTAGTTACTGCTTATTGAATCAAAATAAATATTAACTTTTTATGTGAATTTAACGACTTGCAGTCAAATATTCATTAAGAATGAATAAGATTTACTTACTCTTTACGGCCGAGCGCTTTCGAATCTTTGAGATCCGTTTTCAGAGGCGTCCTTCAGTTTTGACATGATGATCAAGAAGGACGCCTCTGAAAACGGATCTCAAAGATTCGAAAGCGCTCGGCCGTAAATAGTAAGTAAATCTTATTTATTCTTAATGAATATTTGACTGCAAGTCGTTAAATTCACATAAAATGTTAATATTAACAACGCAGTTTGTCATGGAACAAGAAATACAGGAATAAATAAATAATAATAATAAGCGTGTGGCTTTTATTAGAGGAGAGACCCTTTCGGGGAACTTGGTGGGCCTACTGTTTTAGGTGGGTTCCGAACCACCGTGTAAGTGCTAATAAAGCTAAAAACATCTATAATATTAAATTGGGGTGGAGGTCTAATGTACCAATTAACTCCCAAATGCAATACTCTTAAATCATAAATCGAAGCAAACAAAAAAAAAAAACCATTCAATTATTGACTGTGTTTTGGCGAATCAAGTAAGATAAGATTGTTTTCCGAATTTTTCGTTACAAATGCATCCAGGATAGAAATTCTTTCACCACTAAGATGAAAAATCGTTGAATTGTGAAAATCCCCAAATATTTTTGTGAAATTAAACTCATAAATTTATTGGATAGGATAGAACTAGAAATGATTGAAAATGAGTGAACTATTCATTTCCTCTGTGAGACCTAGTGCATGCACCTAGACAGTATTTGACTTGTATTGTGTGTATGTACATGTACAGTAGGCTGTGTATATATTTTATAATTATATTTTGTACAATTGTATTGAGCCCTGATATTGCATCACCTTATCGAAGTTATTATTTTCTTATTTTAACACTATTATTTTAAACTTAATTTGAATGGTGCTACTTCAAAATTATATAACTAGTCAAGGTCATTATGTCTCATTAGAGTTTTTTGACGACTTAATTCACCCTAATTTATCAAAATAATTGATTAAGAATAATAATTACAAGCGAATGAGTACTAGATTTATTTGTATATTGCTTTTCAAACTAACCATGTCTATGAAACTTTTTTAATTTTATTTTAGAATTGTGTTATTTATTTAAATACTTTCCAGTTTATTATTAAACTTTAGAAGCATTTTCAAATTATCGAGACAAAGTTTATAATAATTATAAATAAGATTATTTTACTGTATTTTTGTTTGCAGAGAAAATGGATACACTGAGAAGGTCTAAATAAAGGAATGTAAATGAGAATATATTAATCAAATACTTATTAAATACATAAAACGATGTGAATTTTGATTAATTAGAATTTTTGGATTCCTAAATGTGTGCAATTTTAATTTTAGACATACGAGGGAGGAAAGATAATTATTTTTTTTAATAGTAATATGAAGCAAAGGGAAGATACTAGGCACTTTTTTTTTTTTTTTTTTTGAGGATGAAGCCCACATAGGCCTGAGACCTGTGCGTGGGTAATGAGCTGGATGATGGTGATTGATGAGTTGGACCAACAGTTTTAGGTGGGTTCCGAACCACCGGGAAGTGATTTTACAGCAGAGAACAGTGTCTTTTTTACTTAATAGTAGTATTTCCAATTCTAGCAAGAGATCAAGCCGTCTCACTGGGGTAGAATAAAATAATGTATTAATCAGAGATCGCCTAGATTCAGATCAATGGCTGGTGTGGTGTGTGTAAGAGGAAAGCACTTAAAAGATCAAGGGAGCTCAATTAATTATTTTCTACTTTTCTGTTTGAAGCATTAAAAATCCGTCATTTTCGAACTCTTTCTAAACAATAATTATAAATGTGTCAATTCTATTTTGTAAATTTATCACCGAACTGGAGGCTAAAGATAATTTGATATAAGTATTATAATTAAGAAGAGTATTCTAATATAAGTTTATTCTTGACACGCCATGGTGAAATTTTTCTCAGAAAAAACGATGCAAGGGAAATCTATGTAGGAAATTAAGTCTAGAAGTTGCCCTACCCAGAAGTAGAACCGATAGTGGATATTTCCACTCCTCTTTTTCAGAGTACTCTATAACAATTTGAGTCTAGGATCGATTTATTCAAACCAAATAATAATTTTAGGAGGGATTTAAAGGTGATGTATCTTTGAGATTTTTGTGAGGATGTCTGTTATTCTTTATGGGGTTACTTATATTCCATACATACATTTAAATTAAGTAGAAATAATTAAGTTTATGATCAGCACTTCTCTATTATTATTATTATTGTTGGTTTTTATTTACATTGATATTGTAATTTCCAATAATTATTGAATTTTATAACTGTCTTTCTTCTATCGTGAAATTGTTTTTCTATAGTGTATGATGCCAATTGTGGTTCAATTGTTTTTTCCGTAATTGGTCTAAACTATTTAAATACTCATCAGCTCTTTTCATATTTCTAGTTACCGTACTACATTATATTGTATCTCACCGTTTGTGTCATAAGGGCAATAATGGGTTTATCCTAGTGCTGTCAAATGATTACTGTAATTTCAATAAATAAATAATGCTGATGATCACCCTGTTGAATCTGGTTCTGTTTGATTAAATTTTTTAACCCTTTCAACAATTGAAATTTTTTTTTATTGAAACGGGGAACTAACGAAAAAACCAGCATTGCAACTGCCCGGTTATTGATCTCGCTGAAACATGGCTACATGATATATAACTAGAATTCAGTTTTGTGAAATAATTGTAATATTTATAAACGAAAAAGTGGTGTATCATTAGCGATTTATAGGGAATATTCCAGTAATTAATCACTCAATTTTTCTCTCTACTCAGAGTGCTATTCACTTACAGTAACATTGAATAGAATAATTTTCATTTTTTTTCTGTGATGCAGTTTGGACCAGTTTTATGAACTATTTTATCGCGATTTATTTGACATTTTGTGAAGGAAAGTTTTATGAACTATTTTTCTCGAGGAATTTAAGGACTACTTGATTTTCATATTTGAAAGTGACGGTACAAATTGGTATTGAGATAATAAGTAAATAGAATTATCTTATTTCTAGCAACTGGGTTTGAAATATTTCAAAAATTTCGTGAATTCATCAGGAATAGTGATTGCCCTTTTCTTAATCAATTAAAAGTTATAGTTGAGTGTGAGGTAGATGCTTTGAAGTAGATGATTTGTTGAATAAAACGGCCAAAATTTGATTGCATATTGGGCTGGTAATATTATTAGTTTTTCTATTGCGGATGATGCCCACATGAATCTGGGGACTTGTGCGTGGGTAATGAGGTGAATGGGTTAATGATGAGAAACATCCATGGCTGAATGAGATTCGAACCCGAGGCTGCAGGAAACGAAGCCAGCCAGAGCCCATTATCTTATCACAGACAAGCGCTCCAACCAACTGCGCTACCAGAGCCGCCAAATATGTCACAGAATATTAAAATTGGATTCCTTTACTGTTATTAAGGAATATGGTATTCCGATAAAAATGGTGATTATTCCAGTTTGGAGAAAAAAATTTGATATCAAGTAACAAGATAATTTCTTTATGTCCTATAATTACTTTCTAGACGGAAATTTATTACAGATTTTACTATTATCTCAGAGAATGTTAGCAATTTTTAGTAATTCAAAAATAATGTGAAATTGGGGACAATGTAAAATGGCGTAGTGTTCTTTGTTTAGAATAACAAGAAATAAAACTAGGCTATAGTTATTTCCAATTGAACCGTGTTATTTATTTAAAAAGATAAGTTTGAAAATTAATAAATGCACACACTACCCAATTACACAATGACAAATCCAATGATTACACATGAGCTCCAGGATAAAAATATAATATAATTATGTTCAATATCCTGGATCTCATGAATAATCAACAAAATTGTCGCGAGAAAAGTGCATGTTTTACAATATTCAGAATTGTTTTTAATTCGACTATCATTATTTTATTTGAATATCAGAGTGAAATTGTGAATATTATTTGTAGATGGTCTTTTTATTTTTAAAATACTGTTCAGTTTTCAATAGTTCGTTGCAGAAAGGTTATTATTATATTTATAGGGTAAATTCTCTATTATTTGAATATCAGAGTGAAATTTTGAATATTATTTGTAGATTGTCTTTTTATTTTAAAACTACTGTTCAATTTTCATTAGTCAAGAACAAATCTATGAAGAAGATAAATTATTTTTATATTTATAGGGTAAATTCTCTATTATTAGTGTATTACTTGAGATGATAAGCAGCTAACATTGGGAAATGCTGGCCTTGATATCAGATGTAACTATAATTAAATTAAAATTTGATTCGATTATTGATTCCAAGAACTAATGTTTCATTTTATAGAGGCTATAAAAATTTTAATTTTAATTTTTTTTTTTGTAGATTTTTCAAAAAATAAGTTTATAAGGTTATTTTGAATACAATATTGGGAATTTACTTAATTTTGGACAATGGAAATTTCATCTAAATTGCAGTTTTAAATATTGCAAGAATTAATGTAATTGATGATTTTGATAATTAACAAAAAAGAGGTCCAGGTGATATACCTTTATTTTATTATTCAAATTGTTAAATTAACTAGTTGAACGATAATTGTATCACGTATGAGGAATTTATAATTTGTATTTTGTATCATTGAAATTTAATAATTACCGATGACAATTCCACAAGGGAGTCTCTCCCCACTCCCCACTCCCACCGACGCCATTTGACACGCGGGCGAAAATGTGATAGATGAGATTGGTGATGAAGATTATCATAAGATCAGATTGTCATAAGATCAGATTGTCATAAGATTATTATAAATGCGACAGCAATTAAGAATTTCAACCCCCTATAAATAACGCTTATCCCGAGGGCCTTCCTGAATTGTTGGAGATGGGGAAATTCTGAACATTCAGTCGAAGCTCAGAAATCTTGTAAGAAAAGTTTGAAGAAGTTTGAAACTAATAAAAACACCTAGTACGGTACAGAGACAAAAAATGCATTGGTTCAATGGTTTGAAATCAGTCATGGATTCAACAAAAAATTGTGAGTTTCATTGCAAACTTAATTCCAAATTCAAGTTTAAAATGCGAAGCAATCTTTGAAAAAATTCAGTGCAGTGTAGTACAGCTCCTTAATGTAAGGCAAATATTGATATAATACAATATAATCATCTTTGAACTCATATTCAATTATTACTTGGGACTTTATTTTGCGTTCATGTAATGGTTTGAAATAATAGAAAAGTGAGTTTATCCACGTTCTAATTTTGTGTTATAATAACGGGTGTTTATAAAATGATATCGGATTTTTGAAGCTTCATAGTATTCATTACATACTACTTACAATCAAAATATCACATCAAATGAAAGATAAATATTTTTGTTATTTAGCTCCTGTTGGTACGCAATTGCAACGAGACTCTCATAAATTTAATGCTTTGTTTGTGCTATATCTCGGCGAAAAGTTTATGTGGGTGCGCTAGAACTTTGGCTATTTCCTCAATTGGTAGAAGATGAATAACAGAACTACATTTGGCAGCATTATGATACACCATAATATGATGACATGTGGGTTGTACTGTTTGAGCTGCACTTTTTTTGTTGTATTAATTTGAATAGTAAGTTGTATGTAATAAACACTATAAAGCGTAAAAACTACAATATTTTTCATAAAAACCTGGTACTTAGCTATCGAAACGATAAAACAATAATTCATCAATATTTTGTGACTTTAAAAAAAATATAAATTGCATTTTGATTAACACTGGTAAATTGAATGAGCAATTCTGAAGAGGGGGAATTTAAATATACTTTTAGAGTCATAGAGTGTCAGCTGTGTCTATCTGAAAGAAACATTAATTTACCAAGCCAATTGAGGTAATGATTGAGTTTGAGCAACCTGTTGTTTGGGGGGGGGGCGCCGGCAGATGTAGGGTTGGCATGAAGTACCGGTATAGGCGTGGTAGGCGTTGGTCCGGCGTGGCCCCTACTGTGTTTTGGCTCATGTTCGGGGCCTGTTCTGAAATAAACATTAATCTCAGCATCAATTTTGTCAAGTACCAAATAGCTAATACAATAATCAAAACAGTAATAAAAATAGCCAATAGAAGTAACAAAGTTAACGATTCCATTAATTTTCAACATCTCAACAGATAAGGTTGGGATGGACTGCTCTGTTTGAAGCCCAGAGAAATTTATGATGATGTTGAAGATCCATCTTGTTTCCACTAATATGTAATATAAACTTGAAAAAAACACTTTTAAATGGAAATTAACTCACGTTATGGCGTGAAATTTATGAAGCAAAATAAATTTATAAATAATCTGAAATTTATAAATACTCTGAAATTATAAGTTTTTATATATAGCACAAGTTTTAATAGTAGCACAATTTATTCCAACAGGTCCCAGTCAGTTACTTGATAAGTGAATAATGATAATGATGCCATCAACACACATATTATCAACACACAAGAGACTATAGTTTTGACTGTCACATCGTTTTCAATCTCAACCAAACTAGAACTGAAATATAATATAGAGTACCTCTATACATACTCTCTTCAAACAAATCCTAATTGTTCATAGATTGAGAGCCTCTCGTGCACTAGAAGAAGGCTCCCTGTCTAAAACCAATAATATTCTTCTGAGGAGAGTATAATTAAGCTACTATGTTATATTTTGGTTTCAGTTTGGAAAAAGAAGTGACAGCTGAAACTATAGTACATCGTGTGTAGATCAATCAAGTGGATGTATCAACATCATGGATAGCCAACACATTATCCAACACTGCCTCCAATTCCAAGATGATAATTAAATTGTCAATGAGTAAGAATATGTATAGAATTATGAAAATGAAAATTCAAACACTGTTAATATGATGTAGACGTACTGTTCAAAATAAAATGAATTACTGAATTAAAAACAGAAATAAATTTCTTAGTGACACATCACAGATAAAGCTGGTCTCACATTGGAGGCGATCATGTTTTGAATTTTGGTCACACATGAGGCTTTTTAAACATTACAATCCAGCCGATACAATACAATCTGAATCCTATCTGCATCAGCAAATCTATTGCATCAGAAGGCTTATGGTGCTTAAAGAGCCTCAGGGACGATTAAAAGTCGCTCATAGTAGCTTCTAATATGAGACCAGCTCAAGACCTTGATACAGAAAGATGATTCAAAATTAATGCTTACTTTGACTCTTAGAGCACGGGGCCGTGCTTTCCCCACCCCCTTATTTATATGGGTGAGGAAGCAGATCGCCGTTGCCTCCTCGCGGCTCTCACCGCCCACATTATGCCGCCGCCCACAGGTAAATCCATGTATCCAATATTTATTGGCACATGGGGCGGCGACGGTGGGGGTGAACCTTGCTGAGGTGGCGATGGTGGTGGTGGTGGCGATGGTGGTGGTGGTGGAGTCACCTGCCTCGGCTCAGGGGCCGAGGCTGACCTCCTCCACCTTGGGGCCGGACGCACCCACATCACGCCTGGCGCCCTGGGTAGGTCTTGATGACCTATCTCCAGGGGCTGGCAGGGTGGTGGCCCCTGTTGTTGCTGCTGTTGTTGTTGTTGCTGTTGTAGTTGTTGCTGTTGTTGTTGCAGCTGTAGTTGTTGCTGTTGTTGTTGTTGTTGCTGCTGCTGCTGTTGTTGTTGTTGCTGTTGCTGTTGTTGCAGCTGTAGTTGTTGCTGTTGTTGTTGTTGCTGCTGTTGTTGTTGCTGTTGTAGTTGTTGCTGTTGTTGTTGTTGCAGCTGTAGTTGTTGCTGTTGTTGTTGTTGTTGCTGCTGTTGTTGTTGTTGCAGCTGTAGTTGTTGCTGTTGTTGTTGCTGCTGCTGTTGTTGTTGCTGTTGTTGCTGTTGTTGTTGAAACTGTAGTTGTTGCTGTTGTTGTTGCTGTTGTTGTTGCTGCTGTTGTTGTTGTTGCTGTAGTTGCTGCTGTTGCTGTTGTTGCAGCTGTAGTTGTTGCTGTTGTTGTTGTTGCTGTTGCTGATGTTCTTGGTCATAGACCCTGGCCCGCTTGGCCACCGGGGCGCCATTATCATTAGCATCATCATCATCATCATCATCATCATCATCATCATCATCATCATCATCGTCATCTCTCGGTCTCTAAAAAATCATACAAAAACAAAGTTAATAATCTAGTTTCCCATTAGACATTTTTTTTCAGTGTCTTGCTGATAGAAGTATGATGCATATACACATCACCCAGCACTTTGAACAACCATGAATAGATTTATTCTATTGTTTCAATACTAGTGAGCCCAACGGGCTGGAGAACTCGCTTGCAAACAACTTAATTCGAAAAGGGAAACTCATTTGGGAAGCTTATCATAGGGGAATGTGGTAACAAAAAACGGCTGTTTTAAAGATACTGATTTGGATAAAATTCACAAGACAATTCATCACTTGAAGTTCAAGTTCATCATTGCTCTGATATACAGGTTTATTTTCCACAAAAAAGACATACCGTACTCATATACCTATATATCAGGGCAATGGGATTAGTGTATATCTATAGAGTAGATATATTTACAATATAAAAAACAGCTGTATATATATTCATATTTTGTCAGGGCAATGAAGTTAGTATATCAGCTGATAGAGATTCTATAAAAAGCCTGATCGCATTTATTCACCTATACAGCTGATGGTAACTCAAAATAGGCTATATTTTGAAATCTATTGAGAATTCCATATGGTGGAAACAACTATTTTATATATATATTATGGTAATATATAGATATATTAATGAAGGGCTGAGATTCTATTGTTCTTTTATTTCGCTTCAAAAAAGATGAAGGAGTCTGTTAATTTTATTGGCCAACGAACTTGACCTGCCCAAAGATACCAAGAATCGGTGTTTCAAATTTAAAGTTGATTGATAAAGGTGTTCGAAAGTTATCGTGGAACATACAAACACACAAAGCCTCGAGCCTCAAGTCAAAAGGAAGAACTCGCTCCGCTCGTTCAATAATGTAGGCCTACATGATTATATTTTCAAAATGATTCTGAAGAAGCTCAATTTTCAATACTGCAGTTGAGAAGTATGGGCTATAATGTCATTATAACATGTTATCCCTGTTCAAGTTTTATGGAGAGAAAAACAGAAGTTTCAGTGGAATATTGAAACGTGTTGTTTTTATAGATAAAAACGATAGTCTGAAAACTAATATTAATAAAATTAATCAAAATGAAATAGTAGGCTCATAATGGTGATACTCAGAATAAAAATAATAATTATTTTAGTACTAGGTAGATTGAGGTTGATTCTTCAAAAATATTTGGACTCACCAAGTTGATGGAAGTATAAATTAGCAATTTATCAACAATCAATCAACCAGCAACCATTCTATTGTTATAATGAGGAATAAGAAACAGCATGACTTTTGAAACACACATTTTTAATGTAAAAATATTGGTGGAAGGAACCGTTGTTTATTAAATTGGTATTAAAATAACAAAGCTGTTGCAGCAGGTCAAAAAGAAATGAACTATTTCTCTCTGCTTCCAATTATTATTAATTTGAAGTCCATCCAAATTAAATTACACTGCTGAATAACACAGCAATAATGATTGAGAAGTTGATAAAGCTCCATCAATTAGGCCCCCACTCTACAACCCCATGGATATCAATAAGTTTTGTCCCACTATTTACAAATCCTTGCTACAACCCTGGTTTATTGAATTGGTCTCATTAAAGTGTTTTATTGCTTACTTTATTGCCGCGCCTGGGAGGGGGGGTCTGTTGGCGCGGGGGCTGCCGAGGGGGGGCTGCCTCCACCGCCTCTGCCTCCTCCATCATGGAGAGGAAGTAGAGGAAGGCAGCATCCCCTTCCTCTCCGTTGCCCTGCTCCTGTGCGTGTGCCTGCGGGAGGGGCGGGGTCTCACCCGCAGCTACCCTCGCCAGCCATTCGACTCTCTGGATCCTGCAAAACATTAAATAAATTGTATTATCATCAACAAAAGTATACATTTCATGGTTTGGTTCAAAATAGTATGGATAGTATAAAAATAGAATATGGGAAACTCTTAAAAATAAACCCTTTTATATAATGTTCAAAATACTCAAATTGTTTGGTGATAGCTCACTGAACAATAATTTTGGCACTTTTTTGCATGATGGGAGTTTCCATTTAAGAGTTGTTGGGTGTAATCTCTATAACTCAAGCTGCATGATGGAGTGAGACCACACAAGCAACATGTAGCACATCAACTGAGTTTCCATGTTGTCTGAACTTCAGGTAAAGATATAACACAATACAACACTCCATTGGTGTGCTATGACAAGCTGTTTGTGTAGTCTAACACCACCGCAAGTTGTAAGTGTCACTGCCTAAGAGTACAGTAGTTGTGAATTCAACAGTTCCTGAGTCAAGTCCCATGGAGTTGGAATCTAAGAGTGTATCAAAATTAGTCAACAAAATAATTCCACATTTTGGCAATCAGGTACATTCTACCAAGATATCACAGTTCAACTGATTAGTTGTGCCATAGGGAATCTTGAACAGAATTTTTCAATTGATCAGTATAATCAATTAAAAATTGAATATTAAGATGAAAAAATTGTATTTCTGCTTATAACAAACTCTGTAAATAGTTTTAGTTGTTGTTTGAATTCAGTTTGGAAAGTTAAGGTTGGATTACATGAACAATCACTGGTTCAGTGCGGTAAGTTCACTAAAAGATGATAAAGGACATTAAATTTCGATCCATTCTTGTACTTGGCCTGTTTGTCCTCCTCTAATTATTGCATCCAACTACATATTATATTGCTTTCTACAGCAATGTCTAGAAAGGCTCAATGACATTAAGCTTAGTGGCTGTTAGAAGCATGGTGATGGAGAAAGACAATTTATAGTATTATTGTAATTGAAAAAAAAATATTTTTATAAATACCTCGAGAGAGGCTCGAGGTCCGCTGCCTCCCGCACGCTGGCCTCCCACCTCCTCCTCTCACCTGCCCTCACTTTGAGGGCCTGGATATTTTTGTTCACTTTTCTCAGTATATTCTGCAAGAGAATTGTAAACCAATTAGAAATATTTTCACTTCAGTATCACTCCGCAATGGTAAAGTAACCTTTATTCAATTTATTTATTTTTTTTTTTTTGTAATATTTGCCATATTTCATTAGCATTACAGACTCCATAGCAGAGCTACCAAGATAATAAGTAAAGCACCATAACAACTATGGGTATAATATAGTATACTACGGTTAGCACAGTCACATGTTTCCCTTTTCTTGAAAGTGGCATCTTAAATCTCGATAATCAAACAAACATTTGAAATTTTTCATGACTATTTGCATCTTTTTCATTATTCTTTCCCCCAATTATTTATTTTGTGGTTCACAAAGACATTTGATACACACATAATTGATAAAGAATGTGGTGATCACATGTGGTGTTGCCATAGTAACCTCTTATTTACTTCAACTGTTTATTCACCATACTCTATTAAATAATATATTCCAAGTATTTTAGGGTAAATTGAGAATATTTGCATTTATCCTCGTTTATGGTTAGATTGTACTTTTTTATTGTATCTCGAAAACGTTGTAGTTTATTATCATGTCCATTCCACAAACAATAATGTCATCTAAGTAGGCATAGACATTTTTTACATTTTATCTTTCGTTCAATAAATTGTACTAGAATTAAAGACCTTTTGTAAAGTGAGGCTTCAATTGACGAAGAACTCAGTATGGTGAATAAACAGTTGAAGTAAATAAGAGGTTACTATGGCAACACCATATGTGATCACCACACATGGCAAAGGATGAAACATTTCAATACCTTCATAATCTTCAACTTTGACAAAAAAATGTTTCTCAATCACAAGTGCACAGCCTTGAGGGCGATTGGCAAATGGCAATTTCAGAAGTTTTACTCTTATTTGAAGACAAGTTCAAAAGGGGATTGGCTTCAGTCAATGGGTGAATTAATTATCTTGCTGACAACTACGGTCAAAGTCGATGGGGGCCTTGAGACTACTAATTACTAGTTCCACTTCCAATTACTATGATTCAAGTGCTGCAGATTCATAAAGATTTTTAAAGAAAAATAATTATTCTAACCACAAATAGAACTGTTTTTCACTCACATTTCTCTTGATGGCCGAAACAAGCTCATCGTGGGGCATGAAGGGGTGTATAGCCCCCCATGACACCCACGAGTGACGGGCTCGGTCCCCCAGCCATGTGAGATGCACATCGCGCAGCGTGCGCGTTGGGAATGCTGAAAAAATGAAAACAAGGTTGAGAGTGATTGAATAAGAAAAGCAGCTACAAAAATGAACCTTTCAAGGCAAAAATGACTTACAGCATATGTCTCAAATGGTTTGGACTCAATAGTTTATGAGGACAGTTTGGCCATTTAGGCTACATTATCAAAAACATTGTATGGTAGATTAGTTAACAAGAATAATTCGAAATCACTGAAAATCTAAAAAAATAACTAGTTTATATTAACTTAATGGCTATGAATTTATACGTTCACTCACAACTGTTGAATAGAATTTATAATAAAAAATTCTGAGCTGAACAATAAATAAATGAACAAACAATTATAAAGGATAACATAGATCAAATTAAATTTTATTTTGATATAGCTAACCCAAGATCATGGAAACTCCTGCAAGGGCTTGTACATTTAGATTGAATCTAACATTCAAAATTGGCCATAGAATTAAAATTATTACTATTATTATTATTATTATTATCAATTGCAAATGGAGAAATTGAAATGACCTATAAGTATAATTATTTATATGAATTGTAAAGGTAGTGTCTAGATTGCTCTATTAAAGCAATAAGTGCCTCCATAGTTATGTGATCGCTCAATCCCCTATAGATCCAATTTAATGATTGCAGACTCAAATCGTTGCCTCAATCCTAGTGGCCTTCAACCACCTTTTCAGATCACATTCACTAGCCTAGAGGGTTGTCAAAGTACCCAAGGAATCATGTCTAGGAGATTAATCACATGCAGCAAAATATTTAAAAAATCCAGTCTAATAGTCTGAGTGACCATGCCTGATGAATCCATATAATTTTATTTGCCAGATGATGCCCTCATGAGTCTTGAGACTTGTGCGAGGGTAATGAGGTGGATGGTGACAAGGTGAAAACATCCAAGTCTGAAAGAGTTTAGAACTCGAGACCTTGAGGAGCAGCAGCCAGTCAGAGTCATTTCCAATCAGAGATAAGCGCCCCAACTGTCTAACCTGCTAAGACTTATATAAACATATAATATGAATCAATTACATTGATTGACACTCTACTCACTTCGAACTTTTTGCCACTCGTGGCTGTTAGGGTCCCTAGTAACGACCGCTGGCCGGTAGGGACCCTTCCCCAACCTTGCCCAGAGCAACATCCCCACCACCAAACTCAACTCCGCTTGTGGCGGTTGGTGGCGGGGGTTGACTCGTGGGACTCGTGGGAGGGGGCGTCTATTTCTTGGTGCTGGTGGCGGTGTAGGTGGTGGCACTTCTACAAGCAAAACAACAAATTTAATATTAGAATTACTACAGAACAGGTTGGCACAGAGCACTGTAAACAGAAGTTGCCTTTCTCAATGAATAATCGAAATTTAAATTCAATATCACTCATATGTTACGTTCAAGAGACACATGCTATGGTGAATACATCTCAAGATAACACAATATTATTTTGTTATAATAACAAAATAATACTTATCATTAGAAATACTATGTAAAACGGTTTTTTCAAAATCTAGAAGAAAAATTTACATAAACTTTACTGTTCTTATCATTGTTGTGAAAATCAATAATTCCTGACGCACATTTTCCCATCCTATATAATTGTCAGACTCAGCTTGGCAGACTAATATAAATAATCTATCAGTTAGGACAGCAATCGCAGCACTCTTCTTTGAGTGGTATGCTCTTTGACCACAACATAGATTAGCTGGAAGAGTCATCCACAGTCAAAATCGGCTTGAAGGACTTTTCATACACCATGTATAGTATGAGTATATAATGGAAGCCTACATAGGCTATAGGCCCTCTAACCAATCTCGACTATGGGTGACTTTTCGTACCCGACATTATGTTTTGGTCTAGGCATTGTACTACGCAAGCGAAGATTGAAATAGGTTGTGATTGATTTCCTTACTGAGGTAACAAAATTTGTTTGTAGATTGAGTTATATCAGTATGCCAAACCCACTGAAACAAAGCCATTATTTGACAGAAAAGTTTGGAAAGCAACACACTTGATGAAGCCGTTATTATATCTGAGATGAACATAGTACACCTCAAGCCACAATAAGGCATATTATTATAATATAGATTGTTTATAATAATGAAATATTACTAACCCACTCTCCTCGGCCTGAGCCGTCCTCCATAGTTAATAACTATTGGCGCTTGCATTCTGAAAATTGAAAATGATAAGGAATTATAATACGTAGAATCACATCATGATGAGAATACATTTCATACCAATATGAATTGAATTCCACACTATTAATACATTCCACCATAATGATAAATGTTAATGAAATGATTGATTACTGGTAACAGACGATTTCTCCTGAAATTTTGGGTCTCATACTTGTGAGAGTAATGAGGATAATAGTGATTGGATCGGGAATCGAACCAGAGTCCATCGGAGTAGCTAAAGTAACAGGAAGGCATAGGCTACCGTGGCTTCACACGAATTTTGTTTATTTGCTGAGTTGGTGTGAAAATAAACAAGTTAGTAATTTAGAATCATCCTGCTCCAATTTGAAAAAAAAAAAAGAAATAAAAATAGTTCAGAATAAAAAAATTTAATTCAATGTTTTCACCTGCCAAGAGTGCAGCCTTATTTATTACAGGAGAAATCATCTTGCTACCAACTTAATAAATTAGACTTTCATTGATTATAATTTAGGGCTATGAACAAAGCATATACTCGCAAAGTGGCAATATTCTTTGCATAGTCCCTCAAACACCACTATCATACTCAGATTTCTGTCTTTTGTATTCATTTATATTTTTATATTTATATTTTTATCGTTTATATTTTATTTCTGTCTTTTAGAGACCGTATTAATATTCAAAGCTTGAATGAGCATACAGCTATGGAGAACCATCATCATATTGTGAAGAGCAGTGGCGGTTCTAAAGGTTAATTTCTGGGGGGCAGACTTCCGGGGGGGTTGTGGAGCCCTCCCCCGGAAAATTAAAAAAAAAAAACTATTTCAGGCTGAAAGTTTTACTAATAGAAACGTGAAAAACAAGTAGGTTTTTTCGTCTTGCTATACACTATTTTTTCTTGCACAATAAATCTCGAACAGCTCACTTACTCGTAATGGAGGGTAGTGGAGTGAACATTCAGCAGTGACAATTAAACGGTTCTATATTTCTAGATTGTAATTGTTGTTGGTTTCAGTTTAGGTTGGAAATTGTAAGCCACACACACAGTTTTATAAGCACAAAGCACAGTTATGTATTCCAAAATCTTCTAAACAACTTCACAATACAGGTTTTAGACTCTTAGTACTGAATAAAATAAAATCATTCAGGGAGTTTAACTAGTGTTCTCCATAAGTTTAATCTCCTCTGGCCAACATTTTTAAATTGATCCAGGATTGCTTGAGGATTCTTCAATAGTTTTTCTCCCTTTCAATTGAGTGTATGGCCAAGTATGATTGTCTTCAAGGTAGATCTAAGATACGTTTAGATTCTCATTTTTTTGCACTGGCACTAGCTACTGATAGAGTAAACAGCAGTCTTAGAGGTTTTGACCGTTGGGGATGTACAAATTAGATTGTTCCATTAGCTCTATTGGGTTTCCCTTAAATTCGTTGAGTGTGTGTTTTACCAAACCAAGTGCATATGATAGTTCATCACAGTTTACAAATTAAATATGTCATACTTATTTGCAAAAGCACAAAAGTTTTCCTCAGATGAAAACCCTTTACTTTGAGGACTTATTGCATCAAATGCTTGAACAAAACAATCGTTTGATTCAACTCTCCTTTGCAACTTGGTGATCATGTGGTCTAGTACTTCCTAAAAGAATGTCTAATGTCTTCTCAAAAGCTATTGGGGGGGGGGGGGGGGGGGAGGGCTGTTGCCTCCCTGCCCCGGGCTAGAACCGCCACTGGTAAAAAGTATTTGCAAATGTCTTCTATGGGGCGAAATGTGTGTTCACATCTCACACAATGGAAATAGAATAGCTAAAGCATTCATATGCTACTTGCTGAAATTTCAAAACTTTTTCATTTGGCAGGTCACAATGAAACAGAATGCGACGCGGCGCACCTCTTGTTTTGCGTTTCAGATAGTTATCCCACAACGCGGAACGATAGAGAAGCTTATGGGATAGAATAGCCTCATTCAAATCGTTAATCTTCGTGCTAAACTCAATTTTCTATGCACTCCATTTGTTCAGAACATCATTGATGCAGTCAGTTGGCAGTACAAGGATCCCGGGCCGTCACACAACATGTCAAAACACGATAGTCCAGAATTATTTTCATTTAATCCGAAATTGGTTTCAGTGACTAATCAGCATCAGCTGCAGCGTCGAATCGCACTGCACCGCATTTTCCGTGAAACAGGGTAAAAGCCAAGGAAATTTTTTCTCTATGGAGAATACAAGAGTCCAATAAGGGGATCAACTTTGCGCTTCTTATTGCAAAGGTCTTTACTGGATGTAGCCAAAAAAATTATTGTTTGCGATGTTAATTTAATATCCAATTCAATTGATTGACCCAATTCCAATTGAATCAATTTTTTGTATTTAAGATAGACAAGTAGCAAAAATAGTAGCCTTAAGAAATTTGTAACCTGAAAAAGTTGACATTCATACAAGCAAAACGTCAAGGTTGATTAGACTCAAACCTGCTAACCAACAGATTATACACAGCGTCTAATCAACTACGTCACCAATGATTGTAGTGTTCTTTTGATGAATAATTTATTATTACAGACATGAAATACAGAGATAAAGGCGAAAGAGCTACCGGCAGGAACCAAGTATTGTAGTCTGCTCCCAGCCAGGCGCTGAATATGTCTAGGTAACGTATATAAACCCGTATAAGTTTACTGTGTATGCTGTAATAACAATTCAGTCAGTTTATAATACAGCAGTGCAACTGCCATCCTCAGTCCTGAATTCGTAATATTAAATACAATTTATTATAAAAAATTACGTCTTAAATCCTTGTACAGTACTATGTCTCCACGACCGGTTTCAACGCTCAAAGTGTCATCTTCAGATGGAAATCCTCATTCTGAGTTGACTCTCGTCATATTAACCACTAGTACACGCAACACACACACACACACGGAAAAACATCGTCGAATAATTGAAATTTCTTGAACAATAACCAAAAAATAAATAAAATAAAATCTCCCGGCTGGGCCCGGTAACAACTTGCAACTGATGACCTACAACCTTCCGACCACCACCAACCCCTTCATCACAATCATCAGCGACGAAAACAACCCGTCCCACTATCATCTTCCTCCCCACGCCCCCGTTTCATTCCTCTCGACCCTCCGCTGTATCATTTTATTGAATGTCTCATTACTTTGCGTATTTAGTTTTTCATTCAAAAAAGGCCAACTCCATTTTGAAGGCCTTATATCTCAAATTCTTCAAGTGTGTTTAATATCAGACTTTTTCTCATAACCTTCAATACTTCCATTGACTGGTTTATATTTCCATAAGTGTGGCCTGTGATCCGCAAATTTTGAATAACTATTAGGACCTGGCATGTGTTCTTTGAACCGAACTCTAAATGAGCATCCCGTCTGGCCTATGTAATGCAGTTGATTCTATACACCCCTCCTTTTTCAAATTTATCGTTTGTGGATTGGCCTATCTTTCGAGTATGCGTCCCAAGATAACCCTCCTGTTGTACTTGCTGAGCATCTTGTCCACCAAGCTGGTCCCATATCCGTTCTGAACCTCTATCTGTTTTATTATATATGGACTTCTTTGCTGTATTTGTCGCGTCGAAACCGGTCGTGAAGACAAAGTACAACGATTGGAGACGTATGTTTACATAATATATTTAATTCAGTTAGGATAAAAGCATGGTGCTATCGTGGAGAAAGTATGTGATGTTTAAGAGGCTTATGGTAGAAATTACTAATACGTGGAAAGTTATGGAGATAAAAATGACTAATATGAGAAAAGTGATTAAGAAGAAAATTAACGATTTTAAAATAAATTCAAAAGAAGCGAAAACTATGAAATACAACAAGAGAGGAATAAAATAATGGAGAAACTTCAGAAGGATTTATAAGAAGTTACATGAATCGACCTACAAATCTGTACACTAAGATAAAAAAGCTTTTGAAAGTTTGAAGTATAGAAGTACCAAAACAAAGAAGATGAGAAATGTGGAAAAACAAATAAGTTCCTTAATGGTATGAAGAAAAAACTAGAAGAAACTGTACAAAAGAGGGTGACAATCTATTGAAAAGAATAAAGGAATGTTTGATTTTGTAAAGGAGCTGCTCTACCATAAGAAGAAAATAACTTATATGAAAGAAAATCTAGAAGAGAAAACTTTTTTAAAAGTAGACAAAGCTCGTAAGTTTATCACTTGGAAATGGGAACTCATAACAGCCTAGCTGTGAGCAGCATCCGAACTTACTGAAGTTTTATTGATTACAAGAACAACTGAATTTAATAACTTTTTAAATGCACTCATTCTTCTTGCAGACAAATGCTTCTTATAGTTTATTTCATCGAAATTTAAGAAAAAATAATGAATTGCTGTTTTTGAAATTTGACATGTCGGCCATTTTCTTAACTCTGAACATTTCTCAATAAAATTTATTAAGCTTCAAAAATGTAATCATATCTTGTGGTAATTGTATAATAAACTTCCAAAATTGATTATTGAATAATTATTTCGCACTACGGAAACTGCAATTTAGGGAAAAGAAAGTTGAGCATAGCTTTATCATGAAATGGAAAAATTCTCACCTTATGCCGACAGCAACTGAATTAAATCAAACAAAAAACAACTTAATTTCCAAAAGAAATACGTTGAAAGAGCGAACTTGGAAATAAAGAGCGAACTAGGAAATACGAGAGCGACCGATGAACAATGTTGACAGCACGTAGAGCACAAGCGAAATGACGCAGTATCGCAGAACAGATGATGAAATTTGGCCATCCACTGCCATCCAGTTGGCGATGCATTGCCTACTTTCTACTGTATTTTTTAGAAAATTAATGAAAAATTATTATTACTAAATCTCTGTTTGATCAGTGATTTTCATACGTAAATATATTTCAGTAATGTATAAAATATTAAATGTTTGTTAAGCTCTCCACTAATTCCCAGTAAGTTTTGTGTAGGAACATATGGTAATATAAAATTTCACATTAGAATTCTTTAGTGGTTGTGAATAGGAAAACTCCTAGTCAATATTACAATTGAGCAATATTTTTTATTAAAATCGCCAATTCAATAAGTTCACCATACATGTATATGAAATCATTAAACAATAGGCTGTTTATTTACTTATCCCAATTTGGCGCGTTCAATTTGAATGTTTTGGTAGATATGAATCCATTCGTATGAATAATTTTTTATGCAGGGGTGCCCACAGGGGGGGGAGCTATGACGCACACTGCGTCATTGAAATTCTTGGGGGGGATTTCAAAAAATGTTTTTTTTTTGTTGGGGGGGGGGGGGGGGGTAAAGTTGATTGACGTAACGACATTCAAAAATATATTACAAAGTCACCAGATAGAATGTCAATTAATGACAATAGATTTATAATTATCACTATACTATTGAATATGAATTAGCTAAAATAGTTATGTTAAGGATTTGTGCAAGAAGTTATTATTCAAGTGTAGCGAGACGCTAAGCGAGTGCTCTGAAAGTGGTTTTATACAACACTTTACTCTCCTTAGCAGTTACTGGTTGATCACCGGAAAGAGTCGAGTTAAAATGACCAGAAACCAATGACCAAATGGAGACTCATGGTTGTCCAATCTAATGGTTCTAGCTGCAAAAAAAGATGTACTTTAGTCTATTTCTAACGAAGAAATAATTGAAAGGTTTTCTGTTTCCTCATCCCAAAGACAAAAACTGCTATGTAGGGTTAAAGAGATAGATTTAACAAGCTTAAAAGGTGCCTAGCTAACTCGTAGATGGTCACAGCCTACAAATTAAAAATGTTTGACTTTCAACTGGGGGGCCCAATTGGGAAACGTTACGCCACTGCTTATAGGTATTTCATTTTTATTTAACCATTGTGTATTTGTAATAGTATTTGATTGTTTAAAAACCATTTAGGTTCACATTCTTATTCAGCTATTCTACAATTAAGTTTATAGAGCAGAAGTTCATATATTCATTTCATTGATATTTCTTTTTTACCTTTACAAAAAAAATGTTAACTATGAAAAGAAGCTCAAGAAATATATATACAGTTTGTATATCATCGAATGAGTTTGAATTTTTTCAATAGCTTTATAAATCTTCTTTTAGTTTTAGAAAGAATGCGGGGGGCTTATTTTTTCGCATATTTTTGGGGGGCCTAATTTATGGGGGGTTGGGGCTAAATTTAGGGGGGTGCGTCATGAGGCATTGGGGGGTGCCTAATTTATGAGGGGCTGGTGCTAGATTTAGGGGGGATGCATCATGATGCGTTGAGACAGGGGGTTGGGGGCACCCCTGTTTTATGTACTGTATTTCAGCAGCCTTCAAGTTTGGAAAATTTTACTTGATTCTCGATTATGAAAGAAGAATTTTCCTCAGCAATGCATCCTATGTAACTTTTGCAGTTATCTGTATTTTTGCTACAGTACTAATTGGAATCCCATCATCTTTCTTCTATGCCTACATTGCTTGGAAACGATTTGGTCGAGCGATTTCTTAGAAAGAAAGATTCCACGACATAAAATGGAACAAAGCGAATAATGTTTTGATTGTTTTTTTAATCAAGAATGAAATCCACTCAAAATGAGAAGTGATAGAAACATCTTCATTCAAAACTGACATTGACCGAGTTAGTTCGATTGTAGAGCCCTAAAATCTCATCAAACAATTCCACACATTACTAGATTGAACATTTCAGAGCTTTCTAATTTTTCTTCCTGAAAGGTTGGTCCTGTGTACTAAATTTCTATGTAGAACTTGGCACATAAATAGCCTAGTTCAATTAGAGCTCCTTGAGCTCAAACAATATATAGGTACCTGACAGAGAAAGAAATAACAGTTGAAAAAATACACATACAACAATCACAGTTATAATTACAGTTAAGTAAAATTGAGAAGTAGAAGCCTAGCTGCTGAAGAGAAGTCAGTGAGATTGATAGTTGTAATGGTTGATTGAAGTAATAGTTGAATGATAGAAGAAAGTATCAATTTTGAATTGAGTAAAGTTGCCTGCTATGTATCTCTTACCTCAAATAATAGTGTGTAGCTGCTGTAGCATCCGATTGCTACTCCATTGGCCACAGGTTCGATTATCGTTTCAGCCTGGAATATTTGTAACATCACACACTCAGATAGGAGTAGTTTGATGAACAGGAAAATATAGAAAACTTGGAAAGCTGAGAACTTAATATTTGACAAAACTATATTCATTTTTTGCCATTATTTACACTTCACTGACCGCACAGACAAATCACATATTTAAAAAAGCAGCATCATCATATAGAAAATTAGGGTCTCACAAGGCTTCAAATCTGCAAGAAAGTAGAAACCAATCAAAACAATGAGAATTGTATTATTTAGCACTGCACACGTTATTTCAACGGCTTGTCAAATATAGACGCTTCCGCGCTACATTTTAATAAGACTTCTTGTTACACAAAAAGTGCGCTGACTAGAACGATGTTTTTAAATATATCCAACGGCTCAAAATAGATGCGAATCTCAAACATGTCCGGCCTAAAGGCTGAATGTCCTCAAAGTTGCAGTCGTAGTTACCCCGCAGAACGGATAAATATTCGAAATTTGCATTGATAAGAATGATGTTTCATAACCGGACTCAAATAAAGGAAGATGTCGGGTGCGCCGCATTAGAAATAAGAGTACTAGAAAACTGAAAACCGATAAGTAGCTAAAAATTAATGAATAACACGCACCGCTATTGCCACTGGGACTGGACTGATGAAAGAATCACAATGCGGGAAACGCTGGAAGTTGAACTGGTTGGGGAGTGATACGCGCATGCGCATCAATCTAAATGATCAACACTAGATAGCGCTGACCCCCTTCCTCCTACTACATCAAACTATCACAACAGCAACAACAAACCCCGGTTTAGCACAATGACTAAAACATGCAGAAAGATTTCAATTTGTTTATTACTTGAAAAAGTCAGGCCTGTAGCTGTGCCGGGGCAGCTGGGGCTCTCAAAGAACATGCAAAAACAGGTCTTACACTTCGAAAAAGTAGACCCCCGAATTTTATTTCTGCCCCGGGGCCCACAGATACCTAGAGAGACCTAGCGAGAATTTTAATAAGAAGTTGTGTCCTGCTTTGTTCGCCCTGAAGACTTTATCAAATCTCATCACAGCTGATTTAAGCTAAAATTATTTTAAGAGTCCTAATGAAGGAAAAAGATTACGGTTCATCTACTTCATGCCGACTTTCACTTGGAAAGCACCAACTTCACAGTTCTGGCTTTGTATTTTCTATAATTTGTTAGTTTTGTCTTCAAGAATAGAGAAACTTGTATGAAACTAAGGAAAATAATAAAATAATGTATTCATGTATCCAATTTACTGACTGGATCCTCTTGAAAAGGGGCTATATTATTCAGGACTCAGGTGAAGTGTGTTCCTGCACGTTAGTAAGAGTGACGTCTATACTCTAGCGTCAACAAACTGTTTTTCAACCGGCTGTTATCTCAGTTGCCACTGTCGTGAAGCCGGTAATCTCCAGCTGATTTTTGTTTACGTGTAACCATGACAACTGACCGTGACAGTTTTTGAAACGACTTCTTTTATCTATATTATATAGAGAACCGATATCTCGCACTTTTATGCTACCGTACTTAGCATACTAACGAGACAAATAGGCTAGTCATACTAGTTTCCTTGTCCTTATCATCAGGAGCTTCCAAATACAACGCCGTGATAGCTCTCTCGGCATTCCTTAGATATTATATTTCCTGCCCATTTTCCCACTATTTTCCTTTTTTCTGATCTATGTCATTTTCTTCATCTTCGTCTTCTTAAATAGCTAGGCATCGTATATATCTACAGTCGCATTATTGTATCATTTGTTGATATAATTTGGACAAAGTTAACACTGTGGGCGATTGCTGTTCCTTTTGATTTGTATTATGTCATCAGTAATTAAGAGATTTACAACACAGAGGGGGAACGATGCTATTGAGATAAATGGTTTCAATTACCGAAAAGATCGTAAAATGATGGATGGCAGACTCTCGTGGAGATGTCTTAGCAATGGTTGTCCGGCCACTTTAAAGACGAATTCCTTTTTAAATAAAATATTGGAAACAAGCGGGCTCCACAGTCATCCGGCTCCAGATTTGGATCTCGCTAGTGAGGATATAACCAATGACAATTCTATAGGTGAATCAATTTCGGTATGCATTGATAAGTCTCCGACTACTCCTGGAAGTTGCAAAATAAGTTCATTCTCTCTCCCTACGACATGTGACATGGGTGTAAACACTCCTACATCAAGAACAGTCTCAGCTAATACATCACCTAGCTTGCGCGCAGTAGAGCTTCTCCAGCAGCGTGATGATTTGATTGCCTTTTCTCAAGATTTAAAAATGCAAATTGAATCGCTCAAGAAACAAGTAGATTCTCAGAAGGAATGCATCAAGTCAATGACGCTAAAGTTTGATGAAGAGAATATATCTGTTAAAGATCAGTTTAAATGCATGACTGTGACAATTGAAACCTTAGAGGCTGATAACAATGCTTTAAGGATTGAAACTAATTTGTCTAGGGATGATGCTAATAAGTGGAAAAATATGTACGAGGAGTTGTTTAGATCTAGATCAAATAATGATGGTGGCGAACGGTTAGGGACTGAGACAACTCAGTCGAGACGATTAAGCATTTCGACGGTCAATGGCGATAAATCTCCGACAATATGCGCTCAATCAAACCGTTTAAAATGGGAATCTACGAGATACCAGGAGGAAAATCAAAGAAAAACTGGAAACAAGTATCTTATGTTGGGCGATTCAATGGTGAAAAACGTGACTCCTCAGAGCTGTACCGTTGATGTTCGACCAGGAATACGGACTGATCAGTTAACCAGAGTGATACAAAATAAATACAAAAACTCTTCAGAACGGCACTATAATAGTGTAATAATTCATGTAGGTACTAATTCAATTCGAAGAGAAACTGAAGAATCATTGGTGAATGAGATGAGAAACATGATAAGAACAGCCAAACAATGTTTCAGTCCATCACAAGTAATAATCAGCGGCGTAATACTAAGACGTTCGGTTAGTGACTCATACATTAATAGGATTAATGATTCCGTAAGAGGCGAGTGCGAAAAACTAGGGGTATTATTTGTAAACCCTAACAGTTTTATCAACATCAAGGAATGTTTAGGCAAAGACGGTCTACATTTAAATAGGTTGGGCTCCAATAAAATTAGTAAAATGTGTGATAAGGTTTTCAGTGTGACAAAGAAAGAGGAAAACTAATTAGTTATGCTGGGGGTGTAAATGAAAACAATATGTTTGAAAAGAAAACGTTACTTAAAGTAAAAAGTAGTAATAAGAGATATTTAAAAGACTCACATAACATGAAAATAATTCATCAGAATATTGATGGAATTATTAGTAAGGTGAACCTTTTGGACACTCTAGTGGAGGATGAACAACCAGATATTCTGGTATTAACTGAACATGGTTTAAAAGAATTTGAAATTAGTTCCCTTACCATTAATAACATGTTTTTTGTATGTAGTTATAGCAGAATTAATATGAGGAAGGGAGGTGTAGCTATATATGCAAGTCTTGAATTTTTAAATGTCATGGATTACAAGTTTACAATTCTGAATACTGCTGATTTATGTAACATTAGAGATATTGAAATCTGTGGCTTTAGTTTTAAGATTGGTGGAAATTCCTATACTATTGTAGGTCTGTATAGGTCTCCAAGCGGTGACATTAGTATATTTTTTGAAGGGCTTGAAATGTTATTTGATCGAATATTTAGTCATGCTAATGATAGGGTCATTGTTGCTGGTGATTATAACATAAATGTTCTGAATACTTCCTCTGAACATAGGAACTTGATTAATATTCTGAATCAATTTGATTTGCACTACACCATTAAAGAGCCTACAAGAATTTCTGGAGTAAGTAGGACAGCCATTGACAACATTGTTACTAACATTGAAGTAGAATTTTATGCTGTACAGATTGTTCACACACTGTTATCAGATCATACTGCACAGGTTTTTTATACACAATACGCTCATTTTCCCAAGAGATCCAAGACTAATCAGATACCATTTCATACTCCAATGTATAATTGCTCACAGGAGAATATAGTTAAACTGAAAATTTCTCTGGGTGGTGAATCATGGACATCAGTTTATAATGCGTCAGATGCAAACAACCAATTTGCGCGGTTCCATGAAGTTTTACTCAATCACTTGAGCATAAATTGCCCTTTAAAACGTCAACGTAAGTGGACTCAAAATAAAAAGAAATTTAGAGGTGAATGGATTACGGACGAAATTACTCAGATAAGGAATCTTTTAAAACTAGCTAAACACAACATTAATAACGGTGTAAGTATTGATGTGGAGCCATTAAGACGTATTCAACAAATTTATGATAATAAAGTTGTACAAGCTAAAAAGCAATATATAAGTAATTTAATTTTAAGAGCTTCAAATAAATCAAAGACAAGCTGGAAGATCATTGATGAATTTAGAGGCAAGAAAAAACCATTACAGCCAAATATAGAGCTAGAAGAAAATGGAAAAATTCTAACAGATTCCAAACAGATAGCTGATGCATTTAATAAATTTTTTACTTCAATGGCACCCACTATCGATGCTCCAAAATCAAAACTACGAATTAATAACGCTCCCTCTTCAAATAAATCAAATTGTAAAAATAGCCTTTTTTTCTTTCCAACTAATAGTAGAGAAATACTAAAAATAATAAAAAGTGTCAAAACAAAAAATAGTGTTGGATTTGATAATATTCCGGTGAATATAATTAAGGAATGTAGTAATGAAATAGTTGAGCCACTAGTTTTCATAATAAATAATGCGTTTGAAACTGGGATATTTCCAGATCTACTTAAAATTGCCAAGGTCAAACCATTGTTCAAGCAGGGTGTGAAAACAGATATAAATAATTATAGGCCCATTTCTATTTTATCAAGTCTATCCAAGGTATTTGAGAAGCTTATTTATTGCAGAATAATGAATTATCTTGAGCAGTTTGGTTTGATCTCATCTTGTCAAAATGGTTTTGTGAGAGGCAAATCAACAATGACTGCGGCTGTAACCTTCATTGAGAGTATCATTGATCGGGCTGATAGGGGCAATTTTGTTATTGGTACACTTTTGGATCTGTCCAAAGCTTTTGACAGTGTTGATGTTGACATACTTCTCAGTAGGATTTCAAGCCTTGGAATTAGAGGTATTGGTTGTAGCTTAATCAAGTCTTATTTGACAAATCGATTCCAATTCGTCACTGTTGACTCTCAATCTCGGGTAGCTGAATCAATGCAACTGAGAGTTACAAGAGGTGTGCCGCAAGGATCTATTTTGGGTCCATTGCTTTTTGTTCTATACACTAATAATTTGCAATCTTCTGTCCCAGTAGGTGTGAATATTACATTATATGCTGATGATACTACATTATTGTTCAACAGCAAAAATCTCAATGATCTTGAGGTGGATGCTAATCTACATACAAATTTAGTTGTACAGTATTACAATGAGTCTCTATTGTCAGTGAATCCTAAAAAAAGTAAGTGCATTCAATTTGGCTTCAAACATCATGTCTTTGAGCCTGTGATTAGCATTGGTGAATCTATTGTTCAAAATGTAACAGAAGCGAATCTGCTAGGGTTAATTGTTGACAAGGACCTTTCATGGAATGCCCATACTGATAGACTGGCAAACAGAATTAGTAGTAGTCTATTTATCCTGCGAAACATAATCAAGTATGTGCCCCATGAAACAGGAAGAACCTTATATTTTGCACTCATATACTCGCATATTGCATATGGAATAGAGCTCTGGGGTAGCACGTCTTTGCAGAACATTAATAAAATATTCATTCTGCAAAAGCGTGCTATTAGGTATTTAGCAGGATTGGGGTTCAATCATCCTTGTCGGGATGCTTTTAAAAGGCTTTCTATACTTACTGTACCCAGTATTTTTATTTTTAAAGCTGTACTATTTGTGGTCAAGAATATTGGCAGTTTTACAACTAATGCACATGTACACTCACACAACACCAGAAATAGGAATAGCTTAACTGTTCAGACTCATAGGCTAACTTTCTTTGAAAAAAAAACCAGTTACATAGGGACAAAATTTATAAACAAATTGCCTAATAGTTTGGATTTCAGGAGTACAAATTTTAAAAGAGAACTATATAAGTTTCTCATTGAAAAAAGTTTTTATAGTGTGAATGAATTTTTAAGTGATAACCATGTATGACTGCATATAGGCTATATTTATACATTAAATATTTCATGTTAGGTTAGATGTTTTTAATTTTTTTTTTTTTAAATTTTATATTATTGTACTTGACGATATTCAATTGTATGGTTTCTGACTGTATTGTGTTGAATAAATAAAATATATTATTATTATATTATTATAAAAGGTCTTGTCAATATGTAGCCAAAGCTGTTTCGTTATTTTTCTTTTCTCTCTCATTTCAATTGCTTAGTCCGCAGATAGATTTTACCCTTTCAATCAGTAAAGAGAGCTGTTTGGCTGGTCTCAAGCAATCCCTTGTAATTTTAAAAATCTTAGAAAGTTCATCCGTCTGATTACTTTTGAAAAGAATATGCCAGAATCTTGAAACTTGATATTTAGCTTCCTATTACTCCTAGAAAGGTCTGTATTAATTTTGTAATTTTGGACATCTCTATACGCCGATAAGAATCAATATTATTCTGAACGTTTATTAGTAATGATGCGCATGAGCCGATGAAGCAATAAACATCTTCCGTGACAGATCAGCTACTAAGGACTCTAAAAGGATCAAAGGAAGACATCATGGTTGCCTACAGAGCCCCTTGTTTAACAACGAGGAATAATTTCGGGTGGAAAGGACCTTCTTAAATTGGTCTTTGCTACTTCAACACACATAAATACATAACCTTATTGGTTTTGGTTATGATTTTGAGGGTGCAGTTATCGAATAAAAGAAGACACAGTTCAGGCCTGATGGAAGGGAAGGGTCTACGTCTAACTGCAACTGTCAGGTTTTTCTAAAGAAAGTTATAAGTTACACTCCTCCAGAGATCATACCATATTCGATGGAAATATTTCCATATTTTTAACTGAAAAATAGTTTAAAGGAAACTTTATCCCCAGAACCCTCTTTCCACTTAAATCTACCAGTGCGGCTCCTGTAGTTCAGTTGGTTGAAGCGCTTGTCTGAGATAAGATAAGGCTCTAGCTGGCTTTATTTCCTGCCGCCTTGGGTTCGAATCTCATTCAGCCATGGATGTTTCTCATCATTCACCTTTCACCTTATTAGCCACGCACAAGTATTCAGACTCATGTAGACAACATCATTATTAAAAAAGTTTATTTTAAATTAAAAAATCACCAAGCTGGACTAACGTGATTGTTTAGATTCAATCAGAGCATAAGAACTACTGTTCAAATCATAAACATAAGAGATTGACCCAAACGTTTCATTCAAAAGATGAAAGTGAGTCATCACACCCATAATACTGTTATCTGATGATCTTGTTCAATGCGATGAGAGCATCAGTCTCGCTATGGTTCAACCTTCTTTGATCACTTATCGAGTTCGAGCTAGCAGTCGAAGCAGGCGGGCAGACGGTTTTGTTTTTGCTTCATTATCTTTTTTCGGGTCCGGTGACAAAGTGAAATTCTTATATCGCCGTTCTCTATTACGTTTGATAAAATGGAATCATCCACCGAAAACGAACAGTGTTCTGATCGTGTACTGGATAAGGTAAACTGTTTTCTAGAGGTCAAATTCGGGAAAGTAAAAAGTGAAATATATGAGAATATCTAGTAGCCAGGCAAGAAGAGTAGCACAAAATCTTATGGTAGATCAAAAATTATTTGAAGGAGTGGACATTTTTAGTTATTTACGTGTTGAACTGAATAACAAGAACAAGATGAGTTTCAGCATAAAAGAAAAAGTAATGTCATGTCCAGAAATAGAGCGTACTTCAGTAACATGAAACTTCTAAAAAGCACGCTCAATTGTAGAGACTGAAAGTAAATTGAAAATATATGAGAGCCAGTAAAATATAATACGGCCAGTAGTGGCATATGGCTGTGAATCTTGGGCATTAACAAAAGAAGGCAAGAATAACCTTGGTGTATTTGAAAGAAACATTCTTAGAAATATTTATAGAGGGAGAAGAATGGAGGAGAAGGACAAATTTAGAGCTGGAATCATTGATACACGGCCGTAATATTGTACGTTTTATAAAGGTGCAGAGACTCAGGTGGTTTGGGCACATCTGCAGAATGAGTGAAACCAGAATGCCCAAAATATTCTACAAAGGAAAACTTCACTCAAGAAAGGCAGACCAAGGATAAGATGCGAGGATGAAATGAGAGAGGATATCTTAAAGATGGGATATAGAGGATGGAGAGGGATGGTTGGTGATAGAGATGCTTGGAGGGCTATAGTGAAGGAGGCCAAAGTCCATAATGGGCATTAGAGTCGGAAAAAGTGAAATCCGCGAATCTCTGCTAGAATTGAAAAACATTGTTCACAGTGGCGTAGCCAGGATTAGATTTCGGGGGGGGGGGGGCTCACCAAGGGGGGTGTGGGCAGTGGCTTAGCCAGGATCAAATATCGGGGGGGGGGGGGGGGGCTCAACAAGGGTCTGGGGTATAGGAGGGTCCGGATTTTTAAAAAATTTAGTTGTGTGAAAAGCAAATCTAGACAACTTGTTAGGCTCTAAAGTTCAAAAGAAAGTTTTGAAAAATTACTACTCAAGAACCTAGGTGGCCAGGTTTGAAATGATAAAGTTTGATATACCGATATCTGTGACTATTTTGAGTCAAAACCCTTGAATTGGAACTAATCATATTAATACTTATGTACTGAATCTCAAAATTAATACTAATTATTATTATAAGTTTCAAAAATTTATGTCATTAGCCTAAAACGCACCCAACCCAAAGTTCATGAAATCGGAATTTTTTTTAATCATAGCACACTGATTTTACACGCTTGCATAGAACTTGCATTTATTTGTGTTTTCATTTATAAAATCCCGATTTTATGAACTTTGGGTGCGTTCAGGCTAGTGGGTTATACTGAATTTTAACTTCAAAACTAAATTTTCTACAAGATGAGTTTATTCAAAAAGATGATTTATCAATAATTGACAAATTTAATCCACTTCAAACTTGAGAATTGCATTTTATTTAATGTAATAAATAAATAATTACGGTAGTCACAGTTTTCTAACATGTTTTATTCGATTTCGTAGCTCATTTTAAATCAAAATGATCCATTTGAGCAACTAACAAGTTTCTATATGAGTAAATATTGAGGAAAAATTTGAAAAATGCATTAATCTGACTATAACTGTAGATATATTCCATTACACAAACAGGGTTTCTGTAATCTGTTCGTTATAATACAACAAAACAGATAGAACCCTTCGGCTTTAATAAGTCCTTATCTATTAGTTATTTGAGAATTTTTTATTTCTGAAATTTCGGGGGGGAGGCCGGGCCCCATGGGCTCCCCCTGGCTACGCCACTGATTGTTCAGTCCATTGGGAGTGAATTAGTTCAAGTGAGCAACAATATAAAAGATAATATAGATAATATATTAATTTATATGTATTGAATTCAATAGTAGCCTATATCAGCAGTTTGAGAACAAAAACAAGACCCTATTCTCATTGTTTATGGATTTTGAATCGGCATTTGACGCTGTGCCTCATCATCAGCTGTGGCCTAAATTATGAGTCAGCAGTAAAATTGTGAGCTTTAAAGCAGATCAAGATACGAAGATAGTAATCGAGAGCTGTGAAGGCGTGTTACAGGGCGACTCGATAAGTCCGCTTTTGTTCTTTCTCTGTAGCCAGGGGTGCCCACAGGGGGGGCTATGACGCAGACTGCGTCATTGAAATTCTTGGGGGGGGGGGGTCCAAAAAAAGGTTTTTTGGGGGGGGGGTTGGTAAAGTTAATTGAAACAGTATTTAACGTGACTACATTCAAAAATATATTACAAAGTCACCAGATAGCATGTCAATTAATGGCAACAGATTTATAATTATTATTATTATAATACTATTGAATATGAATTAGCTAGAACCATGGGCGCACCCAGCGAGAGGCAGGGAGGGGCAGCTGCCCCCCCCCCCCTGGAAGCAGAAAAAATATTTATTAAATTTAGTTGCTGGAATTTATTACAATTCTTGAAATAAAAATAATTTATCGTTACTCTGTTGTTAATCCAAATTATCATTCAATCGTACTCAATTATTCTATAGAAAGACAGAAAAAGAATACCACAAACAATAATGAGTTGTTTACTAGTGATTTTTCAAACAATCAATAGATTATTAAAGAAGAATGGTTCACGTAAAGAAAGAATATTGTAATGATATTATTGTAGAAATATAAAAACCAATTTTCTTCATAGACTCATCTTTAGTCATGATTGTAAATTACTCTGCAATTTTGAAACCCGTTGTCAACGTTCTACTAAGTAAAAATATGGATTTCATTATGGTGAGGAAACATATTGGTATAATCCTTGCTGTCATCAAGAAGCATTGACATGAAATTGAACATTTTTCTGATGAATTACATGAAAAAGCACATGGGAGGGTTTTGGGGATTTTTGAATGATTTTTGAAAAGGGTAAAGGGAAAAAGAAGGGTTACAAGGATTACAGAAGACAAATTAAAGGATACTGAAGTGGCTGCACTTTTGGAGGAGGCTAATACTTTTTCCCGCAACAAGACATGCACTCCTCATTCTAAGTGGCTTCCCATCTACTACGGCTACTGTTGAACGATCTTTCAGTACCCTTCGAAGGGTAAAGATCTGGCTTAGAAGTACAGTGGGAGAGGACAGATGGACTGGATTGTGTTTGATGAGCGTTCGTCGGAAATTCTGGAAAATCTGGTCTGGATTCAAACGAGAGTTTTTGACAAGATAGTTTTCTACGAATCTAAGAAAAATGATAATAGTATAAGTAAATACAAGACATGTTACAAGAATAAGTTTTTTTCAAGCAAATAATTGTAACATCTTAGTTGATAAAGCACTACTGTAATAATACATAATTTCTTAAAATGTTGGTTTCATCCATCTTTTCTGTAGTAAAATGTTACAACCTGAACGACCATGCCCCCCCCCCCTTATGATCCTGGGTACGCCCTTGGCTAGAGTAGTTATGTTTAGGATTTATGCAGGAAGTTATTATTCAAGCTTTGCGAGATATAGACGTGAGAGCTAAGAGTGAGGAGCATGGTATTAGTTTTAAAAAGAATAAGGGGGGGGGCTTATTCTATCGAATTTTTTTTGTGGGGGGGGAGGCGGTTTACTTTATCGCATTTTGGGGGGGGGGCTGGTGCTCAATTTTAAGGGAGGGGTGCGTCATGAGGCTTTGGGGGGTGGGCACCCCTGCTGTAGCTATCAGATATTGAGAATTATTTTAGAAAACGAGGATTACACATTAAACGGAATATCTGTGAATAATGAAACTGATATCCTTACTCTGTTGTACGCGGACGAGATTGGTTTACTAGCTCAGCAGTTCCCAAACGTTTTGCCTCATGGACCCCTTGCCGCCATTGTCGGTTTAAGGTGGACCCCTGCATAAATGTTATAAATATTATTATTATTATAATTATTATCATTATTATTATTATTATTTTTATCATGATGTTGCAATTTATTCATCGTTGCTGTTACTGTTACGAAAAATTTATAGCTATATTTTGTGGCTGAAGTTTAGTGTATGTTAATCTTTATCAATTAAAATTTATTTTTCAACTCTTTGTATGAGCAAATTCCCCAAAAAAAATTATCAATTTATTTATTACTTGTTCGGTGGTTCGAAACCCACCTGGAAGTGTAGGTCTGCCTTTGACCGTTAACTCTTCTTTTCAAGTCCCCCCCCCCCTCTTACTGTATTAAAATGGAACCCCCTTCTGAGGAGTCTTGAGAACCCATTGCTTTTGCACTCCTCCCTCCCCCCCCCCCCCCCAATCTTACCCGGAACCAATGGGTGCAAGCAACCTAGATAACACAATGTATACAATATTATCTGATATGATAAAAACGTTTTTAAGTGTTTAATCAAGAGAGAAAAAATTGATCTTAAAAATCAAAAAGGTTTAGTTGGGGACGTGGAGTGCAGCTCCATCTAGAATTTAAAATGAATTTCTGATGTTGTAGACATGAAAGAGAGATACATTTCATTGAACAGATATATTTACGCTGATCAGTTGGAATTAGAAGAACAGAGGAATGAAATAGTAGAGGCTGTTATTAATACGGAAGATAGACAAAGACGCAATGACGCAATGACGCAATGACTGGAACACCACATAGAACTTGGGAGTGAAGCGATGGAAGCAGCTAAGCGGTGGGTGATGAGGAGGTGGAGGAGTAGGACGAGGAGGGGGGGAGGAGGAGGAATAGGAGGAGGTGGTGGTTGTGGTGGAAGAGGAGGAGGTGTAGCCGAGTGAGATGAAAAAGTGGAGGAGACAGCGGATATCGTATGAAAAACAGTGACAGACGTGAGACGTTTCGTTTCCTTTGTTACAAAAGATTCAGCAATAAATTATCGTTTGATCAATGCAATAGCATTGATAAGTGAGAACGTTTTTGTCTGGAATATCTCAGAAAACAAATCAAACATAATGCATAGTCGGTGTGTCGATTCGTGTGTTATCTGTTTACTGGAATCTTATATTTTTATAAAAACGTGCACTCAATATTTCTTGAAAGTAGCTTATGTCTACTGGTTTGGAGAAAATCATTTTCCTTCCTCTCCACTGTTCAACTTTTCAACATACCATGAAACGATGAAAAAAATCACTTTCTAGCCCTTCTTCTACTCCAATGAACCTAATGAACTTGCTCATTCATTAAAAAAACACAGTTTAAAAAAAAGGCACGATCAACCAATTCAATTAATTATAGATAAAAATGAATTATAAAAATATAATTGGATTGATGATCACGTTTGAAAATAATCGGACAAATCGAAGGTAGAACAGACTTCTTAAAGAAGAGGTTTTCAACGTTTTAGCCGGACTGTTACCTCTCTCTAACAATATAATAAATTACAGGCTATAGAGGCAATCTCCTAGAAACTTTTTCCAAAAATTAAAAAAACCCGTCTAAAACTGAATTTGAATCGATTTTTTAGACTTTTATTGTTTGTTAAACCGGGAAGGTTTTAAAGGTATGCTTGATTTTCTTATAAGCTTGACCACTTACAAATAACCATTGCCTAAAATTCTGAAGTTAGAAGAAGTTAGCAGAAGTTAGAGAGTTGATTTAGGTGTGATGTTGAAGATCCATCTTGTTTCCACTAATATGTAATCTAAACTTAAAAAAACCACTTTTAAATGGAAATTAACACACTCGTGTGTACTGTGGGTCGTCTGACGATGCTCTAGACAACAGAGCGAAACGGCCGTCACGCCATAACGTGAGTTAATTTCCATTTAAAAGTGTTTTTTTTAAGTTTAGATTGATTTAGGTTTTCATTGATAAGATTTCAGTTTCATTAGAGTAATTAATAGTAGCGTCCTCCAAACAATGCACATCTTGTTATTTCAGTTGGTTGACACAGTACGCATAGATTTCTATTATGTAAGTAGTGGGCATACTTGTGCTGAGCCCATTCATTAATGTAGCAGGTTAACTAGTTGTTCCTTATTTTTGCCATTAGCAAGGTATTTTTCCCAATCCTTTGGAATCTTTGTTTTAGGCCCTCTTATAAAAACGTATCTCAACAACCCCTTTTTTGTCTTTCAATGTTTTTATGATAATTAGGAATAATTATAAACATGCCCCCCCCTCCCACGGCTTGAGGAAGGATTATGATAGTGTTATGGTGGGGGACGGGGGATTGATGAACCTCCCACCATAAAAAATAATATTATAGGGTTGAGCTAAATTGTTTGTGCATAAAAGAGATACTTGTTGACTTTATTGCATGATGGTCATGTGTTAATAGTGGATTTAAGGTGAGGGTTGGGGAGGGTGTGAGAGAGGTATTTCACCCCATGTTTACATCCCTATTTAGGGCTCTGTAGCTATTTTTCAAGAATTATTGCTGAAATAAACTGCTAAACAATGCTTAGGAATGCCTTGGAAAGGTGTTATAATAAGGGGGGTCAATGCGGCTGTAGAACATGAAATTCGTTTTTTGCAATTATCGACCCTCCTCATGTAAAATTGTGAAAACAAATATGAAACTGGTTCAAAATTGATTGTACTTCCACATGATATTGGAGTTTCCACTATAAAATGCATTTATCATGAGTTGTGTTCAGTGAAATCAGGAGGTTTTGTCAATTTTGAAAAATGGCCTAAAAATACCCCTTTTTGGCCAAGCTCTAGCTCCAGAACCGCTGGGCGAATAGTTTCAGAGTTATTGGCCAAAAACTGAAAATGAACCGAATTTGGGGGGGAGGGTTTCGCTCAATGGGGGGGACAAGATGTAATTTAAATAGGGCAAACACCTAAATTCTTTAAGTACGTGTCAATACGAACACAAAAATGTATGTGTCGAAAATTCCCGGGGGGAAGGGTGGGGAAGGGGGTAAACACCGGCCTCCGCTCTAGTGGGGCTAGCTCCACGCTCAGCCCCACCCAGTGGATTTTCAACTTAATACATGATCCAAAAAAAATTTCTTAAAATGTGCTTTCATGAAATGTAGTTTTAAAAGAATGTGCTCAACACCTTGACCTTGAAAGAGATACTTGGTGGGGCAGCTCCACGCTTAGCCGCACCCGGTGGATTTCTTACCTCAAAGTTCAAACATGTACAAAAAAATGTGTTTCAAGATACGATAGTTTACATTTTTACATAGTTTACAAACTTAATTCAGTTGCCTAAGCGGTTCTATGGTTGCAGTTGTAAATTGTAAATCAACTCACTGAAAGGAAGGCAAGGAAGGGGATGTGCACTGCTACTGAATTTGAGAACTCTGAATCATTCCAGAGCGTTTAGCCTCTCTCTTTTCTCAGTGCAATATAAATATTCTCTTACACCTTTACTTTCCTTTTCTGTAATCATGAGTGTATTCAATTGATAGATAATTCGTGATCATTTTATATAACTTTAATATTCATTAAAAAATTGAAATTATCATTTTCCAATCCCTCTTTTTTTAATTTAATGCTCTCTATACAATTTCATATGAGAGACAACATTGCCAAACAACGGTCAATGAAATAGAGATTAGAAGATGCTTAGTTAGTATCTTTTTCCGATTTGATAACTTCTCTTTTCCAACTAATGACTTTTACTTTTGTATTGTACAAAATATGCAAAAAATTGCCATAATATCACGTTTCTCATGTTTGAGGTTGTTAATTATTGCAAAAAACAACAATTTTAACATATCAAGCTTATGGAGGATTTTTAAAAATTAAATGATTAATAGACCCATGCCTAAAATGTAGTCAAAGCTGATAAAATCATGTTTTGTTGAATCAAAACACACATAAATAGAACATTGAAAGCAGCCACACAAAATCAGTCTATCTTGTTCTAATTTCATGAACTTTGGGTGCAACCAAAGACAATTTTAATATAATATTATAATTAATTAATGATATATTATAATATAATTGTATTTGGTAAACTAGACTATTGAATTATTCGACAATTATTTTTTAAATAAAATTCTCTACAATTCTGGTATGATAGAATTATTGGTTTGTTTGCAATTAAGCTAGTTACTCCTCCTCAAACATGAAAAACGTGTGTTTATGACAATTTTTGCATATTTTGTAGAATATCTCAATAATTACCCAAGTTTCAGACTTGGAACATGTTTTATTCGATTTTCAGGTTATTTTACGTAGAACTTACTCAGTTTTACACCTCAATTTACCACCTAGAGATTTCTGAATGAGTAAATTTATAGGGATAGCTAAAATCTTCCGCCATATCTGTTTCTTTAACAAAGCGTTTTTGGACCTATGTTTATATGAACTTTTTTCTTTATTGCAATGAGAGGAAGACGTCTAAGGAGTTTGGCAGATTCTTCCCGAAACACTCTGTATATTGAATGCTCAGAACAACGTATATTCACAATAAAAAATATTTTCATAGTTTGTATTTTTCATTAATTTGGTCTTATTGCTTTTTTTCTTGAACTTTTTGTCTATCTATGACGACGGCCCGCCTACTTAGGCCTACTACATATATATATACCTACTGTTTACTATATTAGTCTATTCGGAGAATTCATTCCCTGGAATTCAATGCAGGATGTTATTATAGAACTTCTGTGTACTGCAACGTTGTACCGATTAGTTAGTGAATGAGTCAGCAAAATGGAGTTCGAAATATACAAGTGTAACACACACGTTGTTAGTATGCTCGTGCAAAGTAAAATGCAATATTGATCGCTGTTAAAGTTGGAATAATTACAATAATTAAGATTGTTATTTCTTCCTGTTAGCCAAGTACAAATTTTCTTCATCTGCTGATGCAGCTTCAACCATTAAGCTATCAAGACAAGTGGGATGCCACAGAATGCTTTTATCATTCTATCACTTGAAGCCAGAGAGGTACGTAAATGCAACATTTTATTTTGTCATTTCATATAAGATTTGTATCATATTGATAAAAATTCAAAATTAGACTTCTGCTTTTGATCAATATAGTATGGGTAGATTTTTTTACCATATCTGCCAACTTTTATCTACCAATATTTTTCACCACTCTGCTAAATTATATTTACTTTAATTTTTTTCAAATGCCTTCTTTTATATGAACTCATACATTGCAATTTCAATTTGCACAGTTCAATAAGCAGGATAAAAATTGGTACTGTTTTTAAATTCTTCCTGGCAAAAATTCGAGGATTCCTCTATATTCCATCCGTGAATCTATGAAGTCTGTTATACAATTTTATAAAGTTAATGTGGCCTCTGAAGATGGATCTCAAAGATTCGAAAGCGCTCGGCCTACAGAGTAAGTGAATTATACTTTTTCTTAAAGAATATTTGACTGCAAGTCGTTAAATACACATAAAAAGTTCATATTAACAACGCAGTTCGTCATGGAGCATGAAATCCAGGAATTTAATGTAATTTAAACAAAACAGAAGTTGTCAAATTTCACTAAACTAACAATTTGAGTAACATGAACATGGTATTAAATAATAATAAAAAATTTGTTTGATTATTATTTAATAATTATTGTAAATAGCCTAGTTAGATTTACTCATGTAACTATTATTTGCTTTTCCAACTACTATCAAGTAGGTTTTGGATACCAAATTTGTTACTAAGAGGCCTCCTGCTTTTTCAGTTTTTTACAGCCAAAGATGTGAAACTGAAGAAGAAGAGGAGGCCTCTTAATAACAAATTCGGTATCCAGATTTAAATTGATCGTTTGTAGATAGTTCCCCTTCCCGGTTTTGAGCCATAACACTAAAAAAGGTTCATTAGAAGTTTGTTTAGGCAAATTATTGACAGCAGATTGCAAACGACTGTCAATCAGCTCTTCCAGTCTACATTTATATGAAACGGTCTGTGCAGGGGCGTACCCAGACTTTTGGTTTGGGGGGGGGGGGGGCTTACCCGTCCTACCAGGAAATATTTTGGATGGATTAGAGGGTGTAAAATTGGGATTTTTCAGAGCACTTTTTACAAGATTGTTGCCCGATAAAGTTTGTTGGGGGGCGGGGATTTATTACTTGACTTTTTTAAGAGTATTAGTATTAGAGTAGCTATGGGGAAACAAAATGTGTCCATCATGAGTATTTTTTGTACAGAGTGTTTCAAGAGTTCAAAATGATACTGCCAGACTGCATAAGCAACTTCTCATGAGGGTAAAAAAATTAGATTGAATGTAGGTCCGGAACGCTTTGTTACAGAAATAAAGAGGGCGAAAGATTACAGCTATTCCAGCATCCATTCAGAAATGGCTAATGTCTTCATATAGATGGTGTTAATTAAATTGAATCAATGTAAAATTATCTGAAACAAGATCTACTATTATACATTTTTATGATGGAAATAAAGTGAACAAAAAATGCCAGTCTGAACGCAAATCGAGATTACCAAATCTTGAAATTGGTGGGATATTTTACAAAAATTCACAAAATGATCATAAAAACAAGTTTTTTTATTGTCGGCCTAGTGACCAATTGAATTGCCAATGAACCAAACATTTTGTACAATTTCTCCTTAAAAAAATTGCCAAATCATTTTTTGAAATGAAATATGAATGTACATAATAGTCAAGAACGGTCCCAAAGTTTATAAAGTCGAGTTTTATTGAATCAAAGCATACTTATTTTTGCACTTGCTATTCTTCTGTATTTTGATCCAATTTAAATTATGGGTTTGTAAATTCTGGGTGCTTTATTCACAATCAATAACCAAGTTCATACCCTTCAATCTCAAAAAGGCCTTCTTTTGGCCGTTTTTGCGTATTTCATAATTATAATAACTCAATAGTCGCAGTAGTTAATGTTTTATGTGATTTTACAGTTCATTTCACAACGAATGCTGCATTCAATTCACCACCTAAATGAGGGCCTCAGAAGCCTAAAGTTTTCTAAATGAGTTCTAATATATTGTTATTAATTGTTATAATTGTTATTGTTGTTGTAAATGTAAATAATTGTAAATGTTTATTGTTATTGTTATAATTTATTATTATCTCTTATTGAAAAAGATAGCTTCACTCTTCTGCTATATTTATTTCTTTATTGAAGTGTTTTCAAAGGAATAAGCTTTTGCAATCTTATTGAAATTTTTTCGGAAAAACCTGTAAACCTTTTTTAGGAAATTGCTAGCCGCGAGCCGTAACAGGTACCTGTTCAGTCAGATAAGATAAGCTGCAAATTCCTAGGGTAAGGGTGACCGAATGGAATGGCCACCAAAAAAGAGGTTCTCAGCTATAAAATCCCTTGCCGATGACTCGGAACTCACCTAAAACTGTGGGCCCACGCACAGGTCTCAGACTTATCTGGGCTTCAATTTCCGAAAGAAATTACATTATTACCGTAACGTTGAATATATTACAGGTTTAGGAGGTTCTAGAGGCTAGAGGTCCTGTACTTATTGGTTAAATGATTGCCATATTGATATGAGTGAAACGAATTATTTTTATTACCTTTACCCAGCCGCCTAGTCAAATTTAATTCTGCAAGGCCACAAACTCTATTTCCACCATGGTAGTCACTCATAGCATTCCTTTTGATAGTATAACGATATTGTTAATTGTTATAAACACTATCCTATTTAAACAAGTTTGAAATGTACAGCCTAGAGTCCATGTGACACAGTCAATTCGGTTGAAAAATATCAACATTTTGATAAGGATTTCAGGACCTGATGGAAAGGCTTAAGCCCCAAAGCCCCCCATGTCAAGCCACTACCTATGAACATTATTCTACTTAAAAAGTGTGAATACATGACATGTACCAAGACTAATCAGCCTGCAGCACAATACTCTATAGTAGATTTTCTACAATTTTTTAAGGAGCTCAGGTTCTTGGGGGGGGGGGGGTCTTAAGCCCCCTAAGCCCCCACCTCTGGGTGCGCCACTGGGTCTGTGTATTTTAAGGTACCGAATCATCTTCCGGAGTTTGGCACCCTACTGAGTGGACACTCTGTATATAAAAATTGAGATTAATACTGAACTGTACTATAATTAGTGAGCGACTTGCTTATCCCAGGGGGTTTACTAGTATTTCAACTGAGTACAAAATAGCTTGTTGGTATCTATTGAGTTGATTTGAAAAAAGAACATAGCCCATAAAAAACATGAATTTCCGTTTTTAATTTTTTTGGATTTACTATTTACATTTCACACGAACTTGCTTATTATTCTATTCAAAGAATTCGCATATCCCTAGTAACTAAGATCCGGTACTGATTTACATTTTTTAAAAACATTTTCAACTCCTAGTATTGAACAAATTAATTTTTCGAATTTCCTATTTAGCAATTAATGTAATTATTATTAATATCATTATAATTAATTATTACTATAATTAAACAGGAAATTCGAAAAAGTAATTTGTTTGTTAATTTTGAAAGTTCGTAAATTGTAAGGTCTCTTTGCATTATTCCAGTTTGTCATAATCCCAGTATTGGTTTATTAACGATAGAAAAATGATTATTACCTATTGTGCCATTTTTGCATAATATGTTAAATCAAGTGCTATCTTTTAGATTTTTTAAGTTTTCTTAACTTTATTTTCAGGGTTCAGTTTGCTCAGGGATTAAAACGAAGTACACACGTGTTGGACCACACCTCGTGATTGCATGAGCGCCACCACATAGGGGCAAGGGGGGCCGTGGCTCCCCCCTGGCCACCAGAGAAAAAATAATATGTTAGGAAAAAATAACATAACATTAATCACGTATTTCAAAGTTGTAGTTTCATAAAAAAAATATTCCAAGTATTTAAAATGATTGAAAACGGTTTCACATGGACTAATTTCTGTACGACTTGTATTAGTATGATACTTCGTACAATATTATTTTGTGGGAAGATCAAGAGTTGGCTAGGGGCTAGAAATAAAACAGGCAACGAAAGACTTAGTGGACTTTGCCTAATGTCTGCACGCAGACAATTTTTGGAGCGACTGTTGCTGGTGGAAAAATAGGAGTAAATGAAGAATTTAGGTAGTTCCTTTTTAAGAGACTTTCCTAAAAATTTGTCATACAAAAATATAAATTTTACACTGAGGGGTCAACTAGAAGAACTGTCTTGACTTTCAAATAACATAATTATTAAAAGGAATAATTTACAGTACATGACTAATTTCTAGATTCTGTAACAGCTCAACATACTATTGATATTGATGACTGATTACGGTACCGAAAAAACCTCAGTAGGACAAATGCAAATTACGTTCGTAAATGAATAATTATAAATTCATAAAATTAGAAAATTGTATTAATTTTAAGTGGGCCTAAAAAAATATTTCAACTGCTACGAAGTCTAATTATCTGCTTATGCAACAGCTGTTATGCACAATAATGTATTAATGTTGATAACTTATCAATTTTTTAAAATTCAAACTCATAAATTAATGTAAATAAAATAAAAAAATGATTCCATAAATAAGTTCATTTTTTCATAAACTAGTGTTCCTGAAAGCACATTTTCTTGGCAGGTATCTGAAGGCGAAGCTCATCTAAGAAAAACAACATTAGTTTTGACAATGAACTTTGACCTCGTTTACACCCACTAAAAGGTTAGTGAGCTAATTTTTTATCAAACACACATTTAGTGCATTTTTGACATTTTTTTGAAGTTTAAATCGGAAATTGAGCTTCATGTTCAGCCCCAGACATGAACACTGCTGTTTTCAAGGTCAAAGAGTTTAGGACATTTTTTTCTACTATATTTTATGAAAACAAACTTTTTTTTTGCATATGTTTGAAGTCTAAACTCGACTGTATGGTGCAAAATAACCCTGGACATTGCACTTTTGTCCTCTTTTCATCACTTTCAAGTGAGCACATTTTCTAAAAACTATAGTTTCTGGAAGCACATTCTAAACAAATTTGTTGGGATATGTTTGACGTTGGAAATCCACTGGGTGGGGCTAAGTGTAAAGCTGGCCTCCCCTCCACCCCATACTCAGCTGTTTCCAAGGTCAAGGAGTTGAACACATATTTTTAAAATTACATTTTATGAAAGCACATTTTAAGCACATTTTTTTGGTAAATGTTTGAAGTTGGAAATCCACTGGGTAGGGCTGAGCGTGAAGCTGGCCCCACCCATATATTCAGCTGTTTTTAAGGTCAAGGAATTGAACACATATTTTTAAACTACATTTTATGAAAGTACATTTTTTTGGTATATTATGTATGAAGTTGGAAATCTACTGGATAGGGCTGAGCGTGAAGCTGGCCCCACCCATATACTCAGCTGTTTTCAAAGTCAAGGATAGAGCACATTTTTTTTTAAATTACATTTTATGAAAGCACATTTTAAACACATTTTTTTGGGGGAAATGTTTGAAGTTGGAAATCCACTGGGTAGGGCTGAGCGTGAAGCTGGCCCCACCCATATACTCAGCTGTTTTTAAGGTCAAGGAATTGAACACATATTTTTAAACTTAATTTTATGAAAGTACATTTTTTTGGTATATGTATGAAGTTGGAAATCTACTGGGTGGAGCTGAGCGTTGAGCTGACACAACCCATATACTCAGCTGTTTCCAAAGTCAAGGAGTTGAGCAAATTTTTTTAAAATTACATTTGATGAAAGCACATTTTAAGCACATTTTTTGGCACTAGTTTTAAAAAATTTGCTTTACCGGGTGGGGCCAGCTTCACGGAGCTGGGCTGCAGTAAACAACAACCAGTGATTTTCTTCACATTGTGTCTGTTCGATATGTTCATTACAGTAGAGAGTGAATAGGCCTATTTCTTCGCAGGCTTTATTCAATTTAGGAAGCTTAGTAGCTGTTCCATCGAATTTAGGAATAAAGTCCATAAGATGTTTCGGTATGGCTTTGGCTGTCATGATTAGATCTAGAACTGAAGGTTTGATGTATCCTGAGATTGAATTTGTGTAGTTTCTTACAGTAGGACTTGATTCCGGCAGACTGTCCTCAAAGAAGGATGACGCTCGCCTGTGACGGAAGGAGTCTGTAGTGTGGGTCGCCAGTTTTCTCTTTAAAGATTCTTGAAGGCCGTGTTACACTCGAGTTCACTTTTGAGTTCGTTTATCGCGGATGAAGGGTTGAAACCCAAGTCTATCGGAATTTTTTTCAAAATTGAGAATCGGTCGCGAATCGAGAAAAACAAGCCCGAAAAACTTCCACAACACTGTTTCGGGCGCCAGTTAAGGAACTGAGTGCACCAATTGCCTTTTTAAAAAAAATTATTTTATTCAATTACAAATTAAAAATCAAATGAAGAAATAACTAGAACAAGTGTATCTTGTGAGGGCTGGCAGCAGACTAAATTAAAAACAATGAAACGCTCGTCAATACAAAAATACAAGCTCTGCATCATAATAGAATGCAAGTTTGCGAAACGGTTACCAAAGGTAACTTTGGACAATGTAATTGCTGTTTTCTGTTGACGAATTCTTGAATTATCTGCGAAAATACGTACTTTGCAGACACCCTTCAAGAGAAAAACACACAATAAAAACGGAAAAAGAATAATGTTATAAATAAAATTAAATTAAAAAGAATAATACATGTCGGTTGATGACACAATTGCTATATTATACTACAAGACGAGTGACTAGAGATAATCCGCAGTGTGATGCCTAAAATTGTTACAAAATCAGGAAAACCTGTGTATTGCGTTAATGAAAAGGTAAATTGATTGATTTTATTTACAGTCTTGAAAACCAATAGCATTTGACCTAAAAACAGTAAAATAATAAATAAATAATATGGCTGGCTCAGGTCAGCAAAAATAAATAATAAAAAAATAATGACAATACTCTCTTGATTATAAAAGAAAAGATAAATTGGTGAAAATAAACAAATTAAGTATTCTTGGAATAACAAAGAGAAATATTATTATTACAAATATAAAAGGAAAACTTTTCATGAATACTACTAGTTGAGAAAAAATAAGACTGAAGAAACATGTGTAGTATGATTTAGCCTATATTTGTTTAGTACAAAGTATAAATGAAAGCTTACAAGCATAAGCCAAAAAAGCTTCCTTAACACAGTTTACATAAAATCATTTCACTGTATAATCATTAAAAGTTAAAGATATTTTTATAAGACAGAAAAATGAAGAAATACTGTAAAAATCATGTAAAGAATGTAAAATAATAAAAATAAAGAAAAGTTTATCATGAGATATAAGTACTTCTTATTGTATAAATTACAGAAGAATGCTGAGGTAGCAAATGGAATACTGTTTACTAAAATATACTGTTGAATGTTTCCATATCTGTATTGGCATTGACTTCTTCTTCTTATAGTCCTGTCTGAGTCCAGACGTTGGCAACCATTCTGGCTATCCTCACTTTATCTACGGCTGCTCTGAACAATTCTGTTGTTGTCATGCCATACCAAACTCTCAAATTCTTCAGCCATGAGATACGTCTTCTCCCGACTCCTCTCATTCCCAATATTTTTCCTTGTAGTATAACCTGAAGCAACTGGTATCTCTCTGCATTTCTCATTATGTGTCCTAGATATTCCAATTTCCTAGATTTAACAATGGGCAAGAGTTCTTTCTTTTTTCGCATTCTTGCCAGGATCTCTTCATTTGTTACTCTGTCTACCCATGACACTCGTAGCATTCTGCGGTATAGCCACATCTCAAATGCTTCCAATTTAGCACTTATTACTTGATTCACTGTCCAGGACTCCACTCCGTACAAAAGCACTGAGAATACATAGCATCTTAACATCCGCAGCTTTGTATTGTTGGTGACATTGTGGCTTTTAAATACTTTACTCATTTTATTAAACACGGCTCTTGCTCTTTCTATTCTAGCTCTTATTTCTTGTGACTGGTCCCATTTGTCATTTACAGTCGTTCCAAGGTAAGTATACTGCTTAACCCTCTCTATGCGCTCATTTTGTATATTTAGATGATCTATGGGAACTTCTGCCTTACTCACAATGAATAGTTTAGTTTTGCCTATGTTTATGTCTAAGCCGAACCTTTTGCTACTCGCCATTAACCTGGTCATGAGGTTTTGCAGGCTTTGCATGCTGTCTGCGAATATCACTGTGTCGTCTGCATACCTGATGTTATTGCTCCATTTAGAAGAATTCCTTCATCTCTTTCTTCCAGAGCCTCCCTCAAAATATGTTCAGAGTAGACATTGAACAAGAGTGGAGATAGCAGACACCCCGAAGAATCTTCAATTCCTCTGTTTCACCTATGTCCAGCCTCATGGTAGCAGTTTGATTCCAGTATAGGTTGACAATTATTCGGATGTCCTTATCGTCTAGCCCTATATTTCTTAATATGCCTGCTAGCTTCTGGTGTTGAACTCTATCAAAAGCTTTTTGATAGTCTTTTTGATAGGCATATACATCACAATTGACATCTCTGCAGCGTTGAAACAACACTTGGATACCAAATAGAGCTTCTCTAGTACCTACTGCATTTCTAAAACCAAACTGCGTTGGTGTTAGTTGTTCTTCACATAGGGTATAGATTCTACGATGAATAACCCTTAGAAACACTTTTAATAGGTGGCTCATCAGACTTATAGTTCTATATTCACTACATGATTTAGCCCCAGGTTTTTTAGGAATAACAATAAACTCTGATTTCAACCAAATCCCAGGAATATTACCAGTGTCATATATTCTATTGAATAGTTTTGTTATCTGCTTCAGGCTTTTTTCATCAAGGAGTTTGAAGAATTCAATTTCCACATTATCAGGTCCAACTGCCTTACGTATTTTCATTCCTTGTATGGCTCTTTCTACTTCTTCAATTAAAATCTCTTGTCCTGTATTTCCATTAATATGCGGTATTTCTGGCCTCTCATCTAAGAACAGCTGTTCTATGTATTCTTCCCAAGTCTTCTTGAGTTCAGCATGGTCAATGATAATCTTTCCTTCTTTGTTCAAAAGCTTACTTCTAATTTTCGTTTTGTGACCACCAGTCATTTCTTTCACTTTTCTATGCACATTGAAACTGTCAAACTTTGACTGTAAAACTTCAATCACTCTACATTTATCCTTCAACTCATTCTCCTTGGCCTCCCTTATCATTTTTCTTATAATTTTATCCAATCTCTTATATTCTGCTATATTAATTTTATTTACTCTCCTTTTCTCCATCAATTGTAGGATCTCATACGTCATCCAGGATTTATTTTTATGGTTGGAATTTGCTAATAGGTCTTTTTTTATATTAACTATTGTTGTATTTATTTTGTCAATATATTGGTCTACATTAGCATTATCTGGTTCTCTTAGTATTTCTTGATTGAGACGAGCTGCTACCTCTGATTTTGTTGCATCATCTTTCAGTTTCTCTAGGTCATATCCTTTTCTGCTTTTCCTTACCAGTTTTTTCATTTTAACCTTTATTAGACCTACCAGGGGATTATGATCAGATTTTATATCTTTTTTTTTTTTTTTTTTTTTTTTTTTTTTTTTTTTTTGTAGATTACGTCTTGGAGACTCCAGTTAAGGAGTATAAGACAAGTCAGATCAACAATATTATACACTAGATACCATAATTACTTCAATTTGTTGAGGTGAGGCTTAATTTTGATGTGAAAGGAACTCTTGTACACTATAAAAAGCTTTATCAACTAAATATTTCTTCAATTGATTTTTAAATATTTCTATATTTTCAAGACTCTTCAAAAACTGCGGTAGCTTGTTGTAGAATTTCCTACCAATATAACTAGGTTTTTGTTTGAATAGGCTACTATTGTGACTCACCAAGTGATAATCTTCTCGGCTTCTTGTATTATAATCATGTACATCAAGATTTTGGTTAATATCATTCGTTTTTACATATAAAGTAGCTTCATACACATATAAGCAGGGTACAGTTAGGAGACCAAGTCTCTTGAACAACGGCCTACATGAATCTAATCTATTTACTCTTTCTATACACCTAACCGCTTTCTTTTGGATCTTAAACACCCTATCAAGATTTTGTTTTGATGAATTACCCCATACTAAGATAGCATACCTAATATGTGACAGTAAGAGCCCATGGTAAGCTGTAAAAAGTAACTTTTTGTCATTCAATCTAGCGAGTTGTCGCAGGACAAATACCCCAGATGAAATTTTACTACATATTTTCTCAATGTATGGAGTCCAGGTCAATCGTCTATCCAACATAACTCCTAGAAATGCAATTTTTTCTTCCTGGTCTAATTGATTATCGTTTACAAACACGTTTATAGCCCTATCTTCATTTAAATTATGTTTGTTTTTGAATTGAAGGTATTGGCATTTTTTACTATTTATAGTTAATTTCAACTGGTTTAAAAATTGGACAATGGACTGCACACCTATATGGGCACTTATTTCTAAATTATCTAGAATGGAATTGCTGAAAATGAGTGATGTATCATCAGCAAATAAGAGGGCTCTACCACTAATTAATTCTTTAGGTAAACGGTTGACATATAACAAAAAAAGCAATGGACCTAGTATTGACCCCTGAGGCACTCCAGCTTGCACCTCTAATTTATTAGATTTATTCTTTACTATACTATTACCAACTACTGTAGTTAGTTCTACACATTGTTTTCTCCCAATAAGATATGATTCAAACCATTTCAATTCAACCCCATTTACACCTACATTTTGCAGTATTTCCAATAAAGTTCTATGATTAACACAATCAAATGCCTTTGACAGATCTAAGAAGATTGCAGTAGCTTTATCACCTGAATCTAATATATCTATTAGTTTTTCAACTAGAGAAACTATGGCTGTTTTTGTTGATCTCCCTTTCTGGAAGCCATGCTGTTCATCACAGATAAAGTTAGCTTCTTGAAGGTGCAGAAGTAACCTATTTAGAACTACTCTTTCAAAAATTTTACTTATTACATTTAAAATACTAATGGGCCTATAGTTTTCTACCTTTTCTCTATCGCCACTTTTGAAGATTGGCAAGATCTTCCCCTCTTTTAAATTATCTGGAAAAACACCTTGTTCTAATGAATGATTGATCAGATGAATCAAAGGGTCTAACAATTGATCTTTACATTCTTTCAGAATTTTACTGGATACCCCATCCATTCCTACAGTTTTTTTATTATTTAAACTATCAATGATATTTGACAACTCGTCTTGGCATACTGGGTGGAATTTTAATTCGTTCTGAATCCCCTCAGTATTCCTCATGTTTGCATCACTAATACCTGTATTAAGAGATTTTTGAAGATCCTTAGCTACCAGTTGATAATATCTGTTAAAGAAATTACAAATGTCTACACTATCATCAATATATTTGTTATTTTCGTTAATTATTCTGGGGACACTAGTATAAGCATCTACATGAGCTACTTGCCTATTTTTGTTTATTACATCCCACACTGCTGTGTTAAAGTACACACTATTATTCAAAATTTCAGCTGTTTTCTTACATTTCGCTCTTTTCACTTTTTTCATATAGTTTTTCTTTAGAGCTTTGTAATTATCTTCACTTAACATATTTCTAGATAGTTTGAATTCATCATATGCATCTTTAACCCTATTTCTTTCTGCAAGGATATCATCAGTTATCCACTCTTCAATCTTGTCTAATTTGTTCTTTACAGGGACTTTTTTAACTGGACAACTCATAGTAATATGAAACCTTAAAATATCAATGAAACTATCATATTTGTCATTTAAACTATTGCTATTGTAAACCCTACTCCAGTTTTCTTGTAGCAGATTCTGCTTCAAACAATCGATATTCCCCTGTTCACATTGTTGAATTTCTTTCATTACTCTACTCTTTTTAATTGATTTATGACCTTGCAACCCCACCTCTAAGATTTGATAGTCATGATCAGATAGTTCCGAGCCGCCTAATCTTGTTTTAGAGTAATCTATATTAGTAAGGATGTTATCAATTATAGTTTGTGATGTTCTTGTGACTCTGGTATATTCATGAACTTTTATTTCCAAGTTATTCATGCATATAATATCCTTTAAATCTTCTGTCATTTTATTCTGTGTTGCAAAGTCTGTATTGAAATCTCCCGCTACAATAACGTTTGTAAAACGAGTAGTAGTAATCTCTAAAAGCCTATTGAATAGTTCACAAAAATTGTTCCATTCCCCATTTGGTGACCTGTAAATACCTAACACCGCTACTTCGAAATTATTGTCGATTTTTACTCTCAAACCAGTAACTTCTAAATCCATTTCCACAGCAAATTTCTCTGCATATTCTAAATTAAATGTTTGCATATTCTTAGCATTTTTAGTGAAGATAGCTACTCCCCCACTTCGATGAGATGTCCTGCAATACGACGTTTTCAATGAATAGTTTGGAATATTAAGTTGTGACAATTCATCTTCTTTTAAACCATGCTCTGTGAAAATAGCTATATCAGGAGCCTCTTCTTTAAAAAATACTTCGATTCTATCTATTTTGTTACGAATGTATTGAATATTCTGATGGAACACAGTGAGTACCGGTACTTCCCTAACATCCCTTATTACTTTATCGTTGCTTTTGCATATTGGAGTAGATTTACTTAATCTCTTAGAATCTTGAGAGCCTATCAGATTGCTACAAGAGTTCCTTCCACTAATGCTATCCTGATTTTTTGATCGATTAACGTCTTTTAATACAATTGAAGATATGAATTTATCATCTGAAACTAGTTTCCCTTCCCGGTTTTGAGCCACTTTACTAAAAAAGGTTCGTTAGATGATTGTTTAGGAGAATTATTGACAGCAGATTGCAAACGACTTTCAATCAGCTCTGCCAGCCTATTACAAAATATTACTTTGCCAGATTGATTTAGATGTAGACCATGATTAGTGAAGTTTTGTTTTTTCAGCCTTTCATTTAGAAAACAAATCCCCAACTGCTTAGAACTCTTATTTTTTAGGCTGTTGATTGTATTATGAATTGATTTATTTGTTGACTTAATGGCTTCATTTAGCTCTGGCCTATCAAACCTATACGGAATATCTGCGCCTGGATATGTTTTTACAGACTTGCAACAATTCCTGAATCTTTTATTTATCATTAAGAAGTCTATTTGGTTTCTTATAATTCTAACAGGTGAATCCCTGGGTGACTTCCATGTGTACAAACGTCTTGGTGGTAATGTGAAGAAAGTGTTTGTTATGACAAGTTCATGTTCTCCTGCAAACATAGCCAACTTCTCTCCTCTTTCATTTCTTATACCCAAACCATATGGACCTATGCAGCTTCCTTCTTTTCCCTTTCCAACCTTTGCATTAAAATCGACCATAACGATTGTTATATCATTCCGACGAAGTTTTTTCAATATTTCATCAATCTGGTTGTAGAACTCATCTACTTCGTCATCGCTGTGATCTGTTGTTGGGGCGTAGACTTGGATTATATTCATCTGTGTAGGTCTGGCTTGAACTTGTATAAGTGACTAAGTCAATCAAATTTATTTACAAAATTTTCAAACATTGTAGGGTCCTGCTCAACCCGTAGGTTTTTCAGCAGGTGCCAATCTTCAAAAGAAGTATAACAACAAATAAACACATTCACTTATATTTTAATATTATAAAGAAAAAATAGAGAATAGTTAATGAAGAAATAAATTAAAAAAGAATGTAGTGAGTGATAAAAGTGAAAAATAAACACTGTAAATACAGGACTGAGGAAAAAAGATACTACAATCCTATCAAAGAAAATAATTAGAAAAGGATAAAGAAAAAGTATAAGAAATGAAGAGGGAAAAGAAAAGTAATGTTGTGCAACTTAAAAATAAAAATAATATTGATGGTCGTTCGGGCTGGCAGCAGTGATATAAGAAAAATTCAACCACCAAAAACTGTATAAAGAAATTGAAATAGGCTATGTTTATGTTTCAAATATTCAAATTTAACATTTATAATTATCGATCTGGAATTGTGTAATATTGTTGTTATTGATGATGTACATCATAATATCCATCTTTGAATAATCCCTCTTGCCTGATTTTGTCTCAAAATTAGTTAATGTTTTAAAATTCCACAGCCTTAGAGGTTAGAGTAACTTATTTTCTAGTATTATATTGTAGCGGATATGAAATTGGAGAGAGTTGGAGGAAAGAAAAGACAATGGTTCTCGGTGTTATCTGCTATGATGTCTACTTTTAAGCCATTAATTACACTGCTTTTGACACTTTTATAGTGTTTACTTGGTAATTAGTAGAATGTTCTATTTGTTCGATTAGACATTAATGGAATGTTATCGAATATTGTGGAAGGTGCTAGTTTCCTTTATTTATTTATTTAGAAGTTGACAGAAAATTCGAGAGATATCTCAATTATGAAATTTTCTATAAATAGAGGTGGACTCTTGTAAATTAGTCAGTCTTGTTCGAAATCGTCGTGATAAACAAGTTGTGTCAGTTCTATATTGTGTCTGTATATAATGATAATTCTTTCTCTGTGATAATTCTTTTTCCTGTTTAATTCCTACCAGTGAGCTACTAAATAGTGTTTATTGTATTACGGACTAGTGCTACATGAGTTAATTTTTCTTTTTCGACTTTTCGTTTTGAATATTATTGGACAGTTTATTGTACAGTTATTAATTAGTTTTAGATCGGCCTTTTAACTTTTAGTGATTGATTTTTGTACAGTTATTGAAAACTCATTATCAGTTGAACAATATCGATTTATCTGTTTTTAATTGCTTATTTTTCTGTAAGACATTACTGAACAGTGAGTGTTGTGATTATTTGTGTAAATAAAGTGCGAGTGATTAATTTAAGTGTTGCCAGCGTTATTTTAGAAATAGAATCCGTAACAATATAAATGGATAATATTTCTTTCCATGATCGAATCTATTTCTATCAATTATTTTCTTATTTGGTTCATAGTTGAGAGTGATGAGAGATTCTCTGTACGAAATATCCTGGCACAATCTACCAATATCCCAACAAAAATCTCTGCTAATACAGCTGACAAGCAATACAAAACCTCCTACAATTGGACCTCTTGGTATTTTTTCCATCAACGGGATGAACCTCTGTTCGGTAAGTGAATAATCAGGGCATTATTCTATTTTTTTTTTCTTTTTTGAGGGAGGATAAGGACCACATAGGTCTGAGATTTGTGCGAGGGTGATGATGGTGTTTGATGAGTTGGACCTACAGTTTTAGGTGAGTTCCGAACGTGAAAGTGATTTTACAGCAGAAAAAAGAGCCATTTTTGCTGGCCAATTAGTCACCCTCACAAAGAGGGCCCAGGAGTTTGTAGCTTATCTTCATCTGATTGAACACATACCTGCTATGGCTCGAAGCTATCACTTCCCTGAATTATATAGGATAAAAATGTATAAAACATATAGGTTATTATTTATTTTTCTTCCATAATCTTCCCTAATTATTATGTAATTACTTATACATTCAGAAACTTATTTATTATAAAGCAGATGGTATTATGTACCATAATACTTTGTGAAAGATTCTGCTTGTTGATTTTTGTTTGTTGCAATCATCGATACATAAGAACTGTATATCGATGGACATGTTCTTATATTTCATATTGAATAGGCTTTAGCCTGGCAACAATTGTCAATAAACAACCTTAAATCTTAAAATTATTTTTATAGAGATTGTTCTAAGAGGTATCTACCAACATCTCAAGTTCATGGACGTCATTTTTATGTAATATTTTGACGAGATAATTGATCATAGTCTACTGATATAATTAAGTTTAGTGTTCACTGTTGCAATCGAAAATTGTATTATTGCGATTGACAGTGCTTAGATGGCACTCAACTTTGTAACCTACTGTTTTAGTATATTTAAGAATATGTTTTGACGTTGTCTTGTGCTTATCGGCCCGCTGACAATAAAATCTTCCTGGATTTCTTGTTCCATGACGAACTGCGTTGTTAATATTAACTTTTCATGTGAAATTTAACGACATGCAGTCAAATATTTGTTAAGAATAAGTATAATAACTCACTTAATCTGGCCGAGTACTTTCGAATCTATGAGATCCATCTTCAGAGGCGCCTCTGAAGATGGATCTCATAGATTCGAAAGTACTCGGCCAGATTAAGTGAGTTATTATACTTATTCTTAACAAATATTTGACTGCATGTCGTTAAATTTCACATGAAAAGTTAATAAAATCTTATTTATTTATTTATTAAAATGGAGAAAAATGAACATGGAGAACAATTTGAACTTAAAATAATATAGCTTCGCTACAGAAATAAAGATGGCGGAAGATTGATGCTATCAGTTTACTCATTCAGAAATTTCTAGAACCTCTATTTAAAAGTGTTAAATTTAATAATTCAGGTTTAATTTCAGGCTAGCTAAGTAAATAGTTGGCTAAAGTAATTAGATATACTGTATCTAATCTGAGATTATTATGTTAAGTGACTGGTAAATATTGTTTTACCTATTTTGTTGAAAACTAGATTAGCGTCTTGGAGACTCCGGTTAAGGAGTATAAGACAAGTCAGATTAACAATTATTATACAATCTTAAACACTAGTTACCATAATTACTATATCATTTAGTTGAGGAGATACTCAATTTTGATGTGAAAGGAACTCTTGTACACTATAATAAGCTTTATAAACTCAATATAATATTCAATTTTTAAAAATATTTGTTTACATCCAAGACTATAGGTATATCCAAAATTCTATGCATGTGTAAAATCGAATGAGTAGATCTTAAGAGAGTAGACCATGATTTAAATTAAATAAAGAAATAAAAAAATTATTTAATTTTATTTAATTATTAAATAAAATTAAAAAATTATTTAAATAATTATTTAATTATTGAAAAGTCAGGAAAAGTATTGAAAGCTAACAAATGGGATTACATTGATTGAAATCAACAATTGAACACAAAATTGATTGTATATTCTATTACTAAATTAATTACTTTCAATGGTACTATTAATGATATCATTTCAATAATTATTAAAAGGTAATGACTTAAAAATCCTATTCAATTCAGTTTTATACTCATTTTTGGCATAATCTTACATTTTCCTGTGTTCATTTTTTTTCTATGGTTATTTATCATTAATTCCTAGGCTACTAATAATTCTTTGAATGACTCAACTATAGGCTACTAGCAAATTTAGTTATGTACATGTTTTTTGCATTATCATAAATTTTCCTTCATTTATCACCCTTTTTAGAAAGTTATTAATCATTTATTATTATTATTATCATCATTTTTATTATTATGATCATCATTATTAATATTAATATTATTAATATTAATATTATTAATATTATGCTTGTAACCATCACGAACAATGTAAGTTTTACAATAAAAGTCGGCCATTGGCAATACTTTGCTGTTCTTTGTTTTTAATAATTACTATTATCATTATTATCATCATCGAAATTATTATTATCATTTTTAATGTAATCATCACTATTTTTCTCACCATGAAACTCTTTCTTTTACAGATTATTAGAGCTTCATATTCAGCGTTTTGAATCAGATTAAATAAGTTTTGTAATACAATCAATAAAAATATATGTTTATAGAAATGTGATGTGACTTTTGTACCTGAACTTGTACCTATGTAATAATGTAGAATCATAATAATTAATGCCATTGGTAATGATGAATTTATAATGAATTCCTCCAAGACGAAAGAGCTAACTCTTTTGAAGATGTAATTCCTTATTTCTATAATAGATTGATGTAAAACTCCATATTACTTTTCCACTTTTTTCAAACATAATTAATTGACGAAAATACTTAACTGGTGAATTTAACACCTACTTATTCGTGTGATAGCTGTTTCATATTGTTGTAATGCTTCCTCAGATACGGTTGTAGGTCTATTTCAATCATGTCTAAGAAAGCATTACAAAAATACTAAAAAAAGTGAATGCGTGAAGCTTTTATTGGTGGGAAGACCCTTGCGGTTAGTTCAACTTCGCCGCTTGAGCCATGTCATTGGAAACATGGTGGACCTACAATTTTACGTGGGTTCCGAACCACCGGAAAGTGATGATTTTACAGCAGAGAAAAGAGTTCTTTACTGGCCAAACTAATCGTTCACTCTTTCAGAGAGGGCTCAGGAGAGCATTGCTTATCTAATCTGACTGAACAGATACCTGCTGCGGCTCAAGGCTATCACTTCTTTATATATATCAAACTTAATAAGCTTGATAAGTTTAAACTTAATAGCTTACTCAATAAGTATTGTATGTGTAAAAATCACCAGTAAACAATTTCCAAAAATTATCCATGTTTGATGTTTCTATGTAGTTATGTTCTTATACCAGTACCTATTCTATGGTACCTATTCCATATAATTTTCATAATAATTATTTTTATTAGATTTTATTTTACATTCCATTAAGAGATAAATGGACAAAAAAAGAATCTCGAACCGTATTAATCAAATATCGAGATTAAAAACAACATTTATTGTTTTTTATATTTGTTTACACAGTACACATAATTTCCAAGGTAGAAAGACTACAAATTTTAAAAATTGCAGCCAAAAAAGTGCCTGTGGTCTCTTTTTTGCAATATTGTGCTGAGTCAGCATAATTTGTATGCAGTAATATTCTAATACAACAATATATTACTACTGTACTTTACAGTACAAAATTAAAGGGGTGACCGATGAGCAGGGGGACGAATGTGACCGCTTCCCCCATCAGGAGGTATTTAAGGTAGTTCTATATTAGGCAATGTTAAGGGTAAATATCTTGTTTTATACTAATCTACAATCTATTTAAAAAAAGTTTGAAACATATTACAGGAGAAGCTTTAATTGGAAGAAAGCACGGAAAAAGTTGATAGGTAACTTTATCAACTGAAACTTCAAAACTCAAATTTTGGAAAAATATTTAAAAAACAAAATAATAAAAAACTACTGTAATGTAAAAAATTTCAAGATGATATCTCTAGTAGTTTTTGAGAAAAAGGATCAAACGTTAACATAGGCGTGAAGGGCGTTCCATCGTAGCAGCTGGCATTAAGTGTGCGATCATTGACCTCTCCCACCCGGCTCAAACCTAACGGTGAGACTCTTCCCCTTCCCCATCACCATCATAGCGAAACTTCCACTGGGTCACCAATGCCAAGGTCAAACAGCTGACTCAAGGCTCTCGGCTTCCTCATTTATAACTCTGTCATTTTTATGCAATCAGAAAGAAAGTTGGCTGAAAGATCGATCGACGCGACCTCTGGGCGGCTTTAATCGCAAGTAGCGTAGTAAGTTTATAGACGCAGTTAGTGATGACGTAATTCGTTGCTAGGGAGCCATTTTTGTTACCAAACAGCCGTTGCTAAGGCACTATAAAGACGGAGTATGCTCACCCTCCATCTTGGTTCGTGGCATTAGGTGCCAAATTCGAATTCATATGTAACTCTGCACTCAAACATTTGATGATTGCAAGGCAATTTACGTAAATCTATACATATAGATGGTGAGAATATTCTGATACCTGAACTATTTTTTTAGACTAGTGACTAGGTACTGTACCATATACAATATTGGCGTACGTTGAAGATAAAGCTATGTGTTTGATCAATTTGCTTGTTGAAAATATGGTAGGCTACATCTTGAATCTGTCATGTATTATTGCAACCCATTATCTTCATGAAATTAATATCAGTAGGCCTATCATTAATAGCTGAATTTGGTCAATTACATCAACAATGACCTATCCAACGAGTATATAAAAGACAATAATATAATATTATGATTACATAGTGTTAAATCTCGATCGTCATCCATCAGATGGAAGATGATAATTCGGATTACACAGCTGTATCTCAAAACTTATTAATTCACCTTTTCTTATAATCTGTGGTGTCAGCTGATGACAGCCAATCTAATATTTTCTTAATTTCAATTTGTCATGATTTAAAATGAATATTTACTCATTATTAATTAAAGAAATAATTTAGAAGATTATTTAATTAATATTCATGCAACCATAATGCAGCTACTCGCTAAATTTAATTTATTATATCCAAATATTTCAAGTTGGTATCAGCTTGTGTGTTACAGAAAAACTTTGGTCTGACTCAATTCAGATAAAATTCTTCACTTTCAAAAAACGTCTCTCGGGTCAAAAGTCAAGTCTTTAATTTCTCGGAAAATATTAAGTTTCTAAAATGTGATAAATTTTTAATTCCTTGAAAGGCTACGGTGTATAATGTTCTTATTCAATTACTCATCATTTTGAACCATGAATCATTCATTTCAGTGAAATATTTCGTGAAATAACATGAATTTTCCTAGCCAGAAGTTCAATTACTCGTTTCCAACGGTTAAATCTGTGAAACCTTAAATTCATTCAAAAATCAAAGATTTGTGATTCAAATTCATCAGAATGAAGTTCAATTTGTAACGTGCTAACTTGAAATCATCAACTTCGGTCAATTCAACTCTGAAATATTCTTCCAAGAAATTTTCAACAATGCATTGTTGAAAACTGCAGCAAATCGTTCATCTCTAATCCTAAATTGGAATGAAGCCTAAACTGGGAGTCAATGGCATGAATTAGGATACTACAATGTAGATTCACCAACTATCTAAAATTCAAATCAATAATCCAATGGTGGAACTATTCTACAACTCAGTTAAGTAAAAGTGTAATTTAATTTCTATATGTATCAATTTTTCTGAATCCAATCTTTAATAAATATTAATTTTCATTTCTTTTAAGACCAACCCCTAATAATTGTATTACGAACTCTATTACAAATTTAAATATCAAATATTATCATCATTGAATCTTGAAGAATTGCATATTGCATTATAATGTGCCATGTCTTATTTGAAATCAAATTCTGAAATAAGTATTCAACTTATTCATGAAAGTAAATAAACTCTGATAGTTCAATACTTTAATATGGTACTGATGATTGCCATCATTAAATTCTATCTCTGTTAATTTGTCTCGTATATTGGAATTAACTCATGTATTAATCATAAAATGAACTGTATGAAAATATAATTATAATAATCAACCGAACAATCACATTCAATGGACTGACTCAGATTCCAAAATTAATATTAAATAAAAACTTGCATAATCTGAAATGTATTTTTGAGTAACATTTGAATTGATTTCATTATATTAATAAACAAGTATTAATCATTCTTTGTACTTCTTTTTTTTATATGTAATAATTATGATTCTCCTATAACTAGCTACTTGAGTCGATGTTGGGAAGTTCTCAGAAGTTATGTTGTGATTCCATGAATGATATCTCAGGAGTCAAATTTATTAATCTATTATAATTGTCCACTGCTATTTCAACTGATAAATCCTCAACACATAGCATAGTTTGTTAGTTTTTGTTCATGTGTAGACCCAACCTTTTTTCTTCTGCATACCCCAACTTAAACCAATTTTACAGACATAGTACCCTCAAACTCCTATCTCCTGAACGACATTTAAGGAGATAAAATAGTAACTTTTTAAGTGAATTCAACGACTTGCAGTCAAACTTTTTATTAAGAATAGAATCAGTAGAATTTACTTACTCTGTAGGCCAAACGTTTTCTAATCTTGGAGATCCATTTTCAGAGGCCAAAAATGGATTTTGAAAAAGACCAAAACTGCATTTTCAGAGGCAAAAAATTGCCTCTGAAAATGGATCTCCAAGATTCGAAAACATTCGGCCTACAGAATAAGTAAATTCTACCTATTCTTAATAAACATTTTGATTGCAAGTCGTTGAATTCACTTGAAAAGTTAATAATAACAACGCAGTTTGTCATGGAACAAGAAATCCAGGAGATAAAATAGTATTTTAATTTAATAAATTTTTTGAATTCCTCAAAGGTCGGGCGCCTTAAACACTAGACTACAGTGACCTTCTGTATAGCATCACTCTTCAAATGTTTTAAAGAACTTGTTATCAAATCTTTGATAGTGTAATCTATGGACACTTATGCTCTGAAAAAGCTTCTAGTGTTAGGCCTATTCGCTAAATTTCAAAAAAAAATTATTTTTCTCATTTGAATTTGTTAATTTTTTATTTCATAACTCTGTCAACTTATATCAATGATTAAAATTGTGAAGGTAAATATGAGGATTCAGATATGATTGGAGTAAGCAGAAATCAATATTTTTATTACCTACACTTAGTAGCTCTGTAATACTTTATTCTGTGCATTTTAATACACACGTTTCTCTCATACCCCTGAGCATAATAGACATAGTAGATGACAAATGAAGTGAGGGACATGAGAATGAACAGTAAAACATTTTGCACTTTGAATTGATCTTAAAATTCAAATACCATCCACTCCGTCTATCTAACTCAAGCTTTTCGATCGAGTTCTACGAGCCAAGATGGCGGTTGAGCATACCTTCTTTTTACAGAGCCCTAGCCGTTGCTAGGTCAGCTAGGTGTCTGCTTCCATTTTATTTAGGCTATATGGGCGTAAAACAGTGTCTCAGATTTTTATCGATATCAATAAAATTACAAATTTCTAAGAGTTTTGAGTCCTTTTTTCATGTTCCAGAAAACCAGAGGATTGAGTAACAGGCTTTTTTCAGTTGTGTTATTGGATATTGAACTACTTTCATTCATAGTATTTTGTTTAGGTGTAGGAGTTAAGTGTAGGCTACAGAGCATTATGAATAATAAGAAGAAATTGTCACAAACACATTTATTAAAACTTTGAGAAAATAGTTTCGGTTGTTACACCATTATCAATCTCAATCAAAATCTTGACAATTTCGTCTTATTAATCATTATGGATACCTTCCACAATATCACCTTCGCAACTACAAAGCATTAAACTAAAAAGCCAATTTATGGCCATCATATTAGGGGAAATAGTGAGATATTTTGGGGATGAACCAAACATGGTAAAAAGTATAAAATACGATGGCAATTAAAACATTTGGAAGGTGTAGTGCAAGCAAGTATGTGCAACAGATCATACAATGTGAAGGTACAGATCATACAGATCATACAATGTAATAACCTATGACGCTGATGGGCTTATAAAACAGTGTCTTAGATTTTCATCAATATAAATAAAATTGCAAATTTTTAAGAGTGTTGGGTTTATAACAACTGGACTAATACCATCTACCAACTCGACTATTAATCATGTAAACTTGATTGTTGTATGGGAAACCATTCAAACTTCCATCATGTCCCCATTTTATAGGCTTTAACGAATTCTAATATAAAACCAAATCTTTTGCATTTGCAGCTGGGCTAGCTACAATTTAGTCTGGGTCTAAAATTAATATTTATAGAAATAAATTCTATAAAATCACTTCCCGGTGGTTCGGAAACCACCTAAAACTGTAGGTCCAACTCATCAATCACCATCATCCAACTCATTACCCACGCACAGGTCTCAGACCTATGTGGGCTTCATTCTCAGAAAAAAAGAGACACTGAAGGAACGAACGTTCATGAATACGGTCCTCAATCCTTTCAACTTTCAACTTTATTTGATTCTTTAAGCTTTCTTCAAGACCTGTCAATCAAGTATAATATATTGCTTGTTTTCTCATACGACATTTTTGTTTATATAAAAAAGTATATTTTATTCTTTAAACTTTCGAACTCTGTTTGATTCTTTAAATTTTTATTTGAATGTGAAAGTGTGTTTTTTTAGTTTAATTGCTTGTGCATTATCACTTCATTATTGTGTGAACGTTTATATCTAATCAAAAGCACGCACAAAAAATCTTATCACTCAACTTGATATATTTCAATCACCACGTGATAATATAATTTAATCCGTGTTTCGGAGGACACGTTAAGCCGTCGGTCCCGGTTGCATATAAAAAAAAGCAGTCGTTAAAAAAGCGGCGAGGTGGAACTACCCGTAAGGGTCTCCCCACTACGAAAAGCCATACGAATTTACTTTTTTTTTATATAATTTAATTTACTTTTTATCTAGAGGATGAACCCCACACAGGTTTCAGACCTGCATGGATAATGAGTTGAATAATGATGATGAATGATGAGACCTACATTTTTAGGTGTGTTCCGAACCATCGGCAAGCGATTCTACAGCAGAGAACAGGGTCTTTTGCTGGCCAATCCAATCGGTCACCCTTACAAAGAAGGCCCAGGAATTTGTAGCTTATCTTCACCTGACTGAACAGATACCTGCTACGGCTACGGCTATCACTTCCCCTTGTATTTTATTATTTTTAATAGAATTTGTGTATTTTATTAGTATATGTATTTTATTAGTATATGTATTTTATTATAATTAATAGATTATTTACCTTTTATACTTTATTCTTTTTCGGCTCTTTAGTTTTTAAGTTTATTTTTTATTTCTTGTCTGAAAAAATTGAGATTTTTGTGCTTTGACCTGAGATTTTATCTAGTGATTGAATGGTGTCTGATGATATAATATTACTTTTTTGAATAAATTTCTATTATGATTGATAATGGCAACTTGAAATATTTTGTGATTGACTGTATAATTTATTCTTCTCTTGGCAAGCTTAGCTCCATTTTGTCCCCTTTGTCACCTAATCAGGCCAACACAAATACACAAACATTTACAACAAAACATAAATTATGTTTCTATACAAACGTTGAGAAATAAATGTCAAAATAACATACATAATAGAAGTGTTATGAGTGAAATGAATCAATGTATTCCTTTGTGCATCCTTTCACAAGCTAGCTTCTCCTTCCTTGTCTAATCTTCCAATTTCAAACAATGCAAACGGTAAAACAAATTGCATGAAGCAATAAATAACTAATTACAATAAAAAAGAATGCCAAGCTGGTGGAGGAGGAAGAGCAGGAGGGGAAAAAGACTATCAAATTTAATTTTCAGGTTGTTTATTACAAATTCTAGAAATCCAAATTCAATTCAAGTGATAGTCGAGTGCCGTAGCAGGTATCTGTTCAATCAGAGTTAAGCTACAAAACTTCTAGGCGCTCATTGTAAGGGTTACCGATTGGATTGGCCAGCAAAAAAGACTCCGTTCTCTGCTGTAAATCACTTTCCGGTGGTTCGGAACCCACCTAAAATAGTAGGTCCTGCTCATCAATCACCATCATCCAATTCATTACCCACGCACGGGTCTCAGATCTATGTGGTCATCCTCCAAAAAAAAGAGAAAAAAATTAAATTAAGCAGCCTGCTACCTCTTTTATATTTCATCCAATGAACATGTAATTTTACCCAGATGTTACCCCTGCATTTAGGATCTTTGTTAGGTTTATAGGTATTTAATAGATTTTTGATCAATAGGTTTTTTGTTAATAGTTTTAGGTTGATAGATTTTCCTACTGTTTCACAAGAAAAAAAACATTGATTGTAGTTTAGTTACATTTTACATTAAAAATTGTAATATTTTGCTCCTGTTTTCAATTTCTAGGGTTCAAATGTTTTTGCGAGAAATATTTAACTGGTTGCTGTTTTTGAGTTTTCCAATTCATATTCATACAATACTTTTGTTTGATTATCATGAGAAAAGTTTAAATGTACTCTTGAAATAACCAATACATCTAATTAGAAACAATACATGTGTTTTCCCTTAACCGTGGTTGTGTTTCTCTCTACTGTGTATCCATTTCTCTCTACTGTGTATTCATTTCTCTCTACCGTGTGTCACAATTTAAAAAAAATTAAATATCTTAAGAATGAGTGAATATTTGTGCTTGCCGTTTCACTGTCATGCTGAGCAAGGTATACTAGGTCAACCAAGTGAAAAAATTCAATTTTTTTCCATAGTTAAAAAAATTCAATTTTCAACTCTGAAAATTGCTACTTAGTGGAGAATGACCCACTTGCATTGCAGAACCAATCTTGTTTGAATCGTAAACGCGTTTCGAGCTAAACATCAGTCATCCTCAATAGGCCTTTATAAGAGGAGCTTGGAGGTTAATTTTTCATAAATTGATGGTTCTGCGGTTTTATTACGTAGAAAAATTAATTTTATTTTCACAGATACGATCATTTTGCAACACTTTGCGAACTGTTGCCAGTTGCAATTCCGTCTCTTGCAATTTGTCTATGCATTTGGACTCAGCGCACTTTCAATGATAACTTGCAGAGAGACGTGGCCTCTAAGCTTGGCTATCTGGATGGCTTCCTTTCGCCCATGCCTTATCCCAGGTGAAAATTAGCTATTACATAAAATACTTCGTTCTATTTAAATAATAATTTATTTATTAACTTTTTAAGTGAATTCAACGACTTGCAGTCAAATTTTTTTTAAGAATAAGTAGAATTTACTTAATCTGTAGGCCAAGATTCAATACCTCGAAAACGTTCGGCCTACAGAGTAAGTAAATTCTACTTATTCTTGATGAAAATTTGACTGCAAGTCGTTGAATTCACTTGAAAAGTTGATATTAACAACGCAGTTCGTCATGGAACAAGAAATCCAGGAAAAAATTATTATTGCATAGTTGTTCGTATTGTTATGTGGAGGTTCTGTTGAAGATATTGAATAAAGTTTTGATTTTATTTTTTTCGGAGGATGTAGTCCACTTATGTCTCATACCTGTGTGTAGGAAATGAGTTGGATGATGGTGTTGATTGATGAGTTGACCTTCAGTTTTTGGTGGTTTCCGAACCAAAGGAAAGTGATTTTACAGCAAAGAACTGGGTATTTTTTGTTTTTGTTTCAGGCCTCTGCCCATAGCCGCAGAACTGAACTATCCTGGATGGAAAGTAGCTGTTGGGGTTGAGTGGCTCGAAAATATCCGACTTAAACACCGAAATATACTAAATTGTGATCAGTAAGCTTTCAAATTTATCACCGTTTTTTATCAACATTATTTATAGTTTTGAAATCAACGATCTACATTAACAAATAGGGTATCAAATTGATAAATTTAATGCCCTCTGAATTTCTGCGAGACCTAAATAATGGAAAGTATTGCCTGAATAGGGAACAATGGCTATTCAAAATGAATAACCTGGAATAAATTGAAAATTAAAGTTTTTTGTAACTGGTTTTAGTATGATAGTGGTTTTTTGTCGAAATAGGTTTCCTTGCATGAATACAATATTAAAGTTCAATAGTGACTGGTTCTTGAAAGATATAATATGATGGTGAATTTTTGTTATTAATATTTTTAATTTTTTCAATCATATACATATATATTTTTTCATTTGTTAGAAATTGATGTGACTTGGACTACGACTACATACTTCCACCAATTAACAAAGTTTCATCCTTTAGCTGTATTAGTGCCAAATTGGAATATTTTTTGATATACTAAAATTCATTATATTCCATGATTTAATTTAATTTATATTTACTTATGACTTATGTATCCAATTTTAATATTTATTTTCATCGTATCACCTCTCTGATTGTTATTGTATTCTTGTATGATGTTTTTCGGCATTCAAGAAATTCAAATTCAATCGACATTATATTTTTTTAAATTATTGAGGTATAAAAAACTAAAAAGTAATATAATTTCCAGACTATCTAAAATACATTTTATTTTCAATTTTTTTATATTAGACTTTCATTATATATCAGATTCATTTCTGTCATGGTCATTTGATCAGTTAGTCAGTTGACGTAGTTGTTTTCAGGTTGATCAGATTCATTTCTGTATGTTAACTTATCTAAATATTTTGTTCTGTCTGTATTGTTTTGTTGATTGTATAGTCAAAATTGTTTATAGTCAATTGTTTTCTGGTTTTATCGTTGTGGTAGTGTGGACATTACTGTCCAAATTTCGCCACGTCAACAAATAAAAAGTCATTCTTTTCTATTTATTCTATACTATATTTATATGATTTATTTGGTATTATATTGTATAAGGAATGGTGTTCCATCTATTCTTTGATCCATATTTATGACGCGTATTTTTAGGTTTCCTAATGTTAAGGTTGACTTGAAAGCCTTTCCTCCAAAGGCTTTTCAAGTCTCCCTTGATTTGAGGAAGCCTTCCTTATATCCGTCCCAAAGTGGATCATTAGATAAATTACATCTAGTATAGCTAAAAATTAAATCAACTGGCCAATATATATAATTATATATACTATAAATATATATAATTGAGACTGCAAGTGTGTTTAAATGTGTCTAGTATAACTTCATATCAGAGTCCTTACGTGATTAATAGTATCTCCATTGAACTTCGTTTGTTGGTATTTTTAGGATAAACACTTTGCTGAATAGTTGGCAAATTAAAAATAGTTTTATTTGTTGGTATTTTTAGGATAAACACGTGGCTGAATAGTTGGCAAATTAAAAATATTTTTATAAATCCAATGCAAATTGAAAGTCTACTGCGTCCACTTTGTGAGTAAGTACCATTCGCTATGAATTTTTCAACAATTAGCTCTACGATATTTTATCTTCTACTTAAAACAGTTCTATTTGATTCTCGGACTGATTGACTACTTCTAAAACTATTAGAACATCACTCTTGGATCACTGTGTTCGTTGTGAGTTAACACGAATGAATTCATCTGTATCTTCAAAAGTGAATTCGGCTTTATTTGACCGAACGAAGAGAGCTCTCTGTTTCAAGTCGACCGTTTTGTATTTGTCTGTTTGTAACGCCTTTACAGCTAAACGTATTAACCAAATGCAATGAAATTTTGCATGGATCTTCCTCTAAGGAATGTCCAGCGATTCATGATATTTGATTGCATTTAAAGGATATTTCAAAGGAGAAAGTAAGGCTCTCGGGACTTCTTCTGTAGATGATTTTTAAAATTAGCTTCTCCATCTTGAAAAATGGAATCAGATTCATAAATAGGCTTCGGGCGCCATTGTTTATCTGGTTGAGCCTCATTCATATGAATTAAGTTATCATTCATAAGATTTACATATTTGTTTAAGAAAAACAATTCATTTCTAATACTGTATTTTTATTAAGCATAATAGCAAGTGAAAGGTGGGCCGCTTAGCGCAGTTGGTTGGGGCGTCACAACTTCAGCTTGCTGTCGTTTCAGCGGTCGTGGGTTCGAATCCCGCTCCTCCGTCTGGCATCTATGTGTAATCATTCACCTCATTACCCACGCACAAGTCTCGGACTCATGTGGGCACCATCAGCAATAAAAAAATGATAATTATACACATTTAGTTAGTATTTTTCTGTAAATTCATTCATCAGACGTGCGAAATCTAAACTCATTTTAGGATCAGCTATCTGGAACAACACAAGTACAGAAGACTGGCTGGATGAAAATAGAGCCTTAGTCACGTGATACAGAATTACTTCTTGTGAAATACAGACACGAAATAGACCACATGAATTAAATCGATGGTTAGGTCTAATTCATCTCTGTTTTTCACAAAAAATCATACTGCATCAACTCACTAATCCCGCCTGTAGAATAAATTGTATGTTTTTTTTTTTTTTTTTTTTGTAGATTACGCCTTGGAGAGTGTTAGTCGATATCAATTCAATGTTATATTGTGGGTTACATTTTGTTGTACTATTCAGTAACCTAAAAAGGAATATTCATTCATAGTTTCTTTTGTCAAAATACATGGAAAATTAATAAGTCTTTTTTGTTGATTGTGCGTGCCAAATATCTGTGCCCCCTTCCCCCCCCCCCCCCCCCCCACCAAACCTGCTGCAGAAAATGAAAGGCGAAATAATATTTTCCTACAGTGATCCGAAAAAGTGCCTATTTCACTGAATGTAGCACGCAAAATAGTCTATTCCTGCACCAGTGCGGGAAAGCAAATTCCAGTGCGCGAAAGTACTTTTCCGCACTCCAGATTTGCAACCTAACAACAGAAAATAGTGAGCATGTAATATGCAGGTTCCCTATTCTGCATTCAAAAATAGGTTGGCTACTCTGCTTCAGCTGTGAAATAGTCGTTGTAGTTGTTGTTGTTGAAATCGATTTGTTTCAAAGATAGGTTATGTGAGGAATTTTCAGGTTATGTATGTCCTGTTTTGTTCTGTTTAAATTACTTTATACATTACTGTAGGAAAAATTTAATGTGTAATTCGAGCGTAAAGTATTGTTTCTCTGCACTCGAGAAACTTTTTTTTACTCGCCTTCGGCTTGTGAAACAAACTGTTTCTCTCAGTGCAGAAGTACCCCACTTTTCGTTCTAGTTAAACAAATAGCTATTTTCAAGCTACAGATAACAGCTGAACAGCCATTTCTAATGTAACACTTCTAATGGGGAAAAAGCTTCTTTTTTTCAGGTGCTCACCTTTCTCCTTTACATTTTTTTTCAAGTTGTATTCCTCCAAAACTCCTAAAGTGTTCGTTTCAGGCAAGGGTGTCTAATAAATTGTATTAAATCTGAAAAATTTCTCTAAATGTGATGATTGTGTTTAATTTAATAATTTTGTATTTTCTAAGATTGTTTGTAAAAGTTTTGTTTCTGCCAATAAACAATTTCAAAATTTCAAATTTAATGATGATGTTTATCATCGTGAAAAAAAGTATGTTTCTTGGGCTGCGGTCTACTGTTCACAGAACTGCTAGTGTATAATTTTTCTTCAATTACTTCTGACTTGTTACATATATCTTCTTGTACTTAATTCGAATTATCAATTTTTTTATTGTTTATATTTTTAAATTGTATTGTTTTTTATATTGTTCTCAAACAGGCTAAATGTCGAATGGGAAGCTCTTAAACAATACCTACAAACTCATCTAATCGATGTCTACTACGAACCAACTATCGAAGAATGGATTGGAACTCTGGTTGAACCTCCGCACCAGCAACTTGTGTCACTGTTGGAAAATGCAAAAATACAAGTCGAAAAGAACTCGTGAAAGCTCGAATAACCAAAATGTAAGCTCATTTTTGGATCACACTTTTTTTCATCATTACAGTAATTTACTGTCTAACTTTTCCACCTTTTGTATACGCCTACTAAGGACCGCACCCATTCACCATTCAAGTCATGTTGGTATCATTTTTCCCCCTCCAGTAATTACTGTATGCATTTTATTGTCCTCCGTTGGTTCGGAACCCACCTAAAACTAGGTAAAACTCATCAATCACCATCATCCCACTCATTACCCACGCACAGGTCTCAGACCTATGTGAGCTTCATCATGAAAAAAATTGCTTAATAATAATAAACCTTCTATCGAGCTCAATTTTTTTCTAAAAATGTACCTGTTTGAAGCTTTCAATTATCAATTTATTATATTATTGCATGGTTGTGAGTTTTATAATATTTTTTTCTATGAATTACCTACGTCTTCTTGAATAACTTCTATGCTAGGTTTGTAAATAGTTGTAGTGCTTTATAGTGATTATTCAACTGCTAAAACTTACAAATAATATAACTTATTATCCAATATTTTAATACTCTAAGCCTGATAAGCCTCCAATCTCTAAGCCTTAAAACCCTCTAGAGAATATTTCTGGAAAGCACTTTATTTAATATATAGTCTGTTAGTTGTTTTGATTAAGGTTTGGTTCTTGATTCCTTCACCATTTTATTTATTTTATCAAATATCGAGTTGATTAGCATTATTTTTCCTCTTTATTTCATGGTTGATCTATTTCTTCTATTCAAACTCTCTACTGCTTGATTATCTTTCTATTTTTTATAAAGTTTGTTATGGTGTCTCAAATTTCTTGTGTTTATACTGCTCATTTATTACCTTCATTTATTGAAGTCAAAACCAAATTGTGGCTTTTAATCGTTTTATTATATATACTTAGAACTTCCTTTCAACTATCTTATTTTAAAAACTGACACTGTTTTTAAATTATTATGATTTACTCACTTAAAATGGAGTAATGTATTTCACTTCTGAGGAGAAGCTTTATCAGCCAAACCTTTATCAATATCAGCTGATAAAGCTTCTCTTCAGAAGTGAAATGCATTTCTGCAGCTGAAATGAGTAAATCATGATTTTAATAGGAATACAGTGTCAGTTTTGATTTCAGATTGTTCATGAAGTATTTCATCATGGAAAACATCACAGATCCTTTCAAAACTCTTCATAAATAATGATACGTTTTAAGAAAGAATTACTTTTCACATAGGATTTTTCAGAAAATAAAATTCAACACATTAGAAAAGAGCTATATATTTCAATGGCCTAACTATGCTTGTGTATAACACAGACACATTCTTCCAATATAAATAGTTTGAAAAAATTATTATAAAATAGTAATTTTAATATTACAATGATAATATAACTTACTATCTAATATTTACATGAGTCAATACTTCAATTAACTTAACAATCTACTGTTTTAACAGAAGGTATAGATGTAAAAATACTTGATTATATCGACTTTGAATCCTTATATTACTCATTCATACCAAATTTTGCTGGAACTCTCAAGTTTGGTAATAATATATATATTTTTTTCAGAAATCTAGGTACAACAGTTTTGACTAACTTCAATGTAGCTATCCGATGATTTCTGTGTAATTTTTTATGCCAGCACATTTTAGTACTATGAACATTTAATAACTTCAAATTCATGTTTACATTCATTGCACGTATTTGTCTGGCCTATTTGTTTTTGTTACTGCAAAAAAACTAATCTAGATTTTAAGTAGGTTGACTAGAAGATTTCCTGTAAATATTTATTTTATTTCTGTACGCTGCTCAATAATCAAATTTGTTCGAGTTAAACAATTGAATGAGTGGAAAAAGAAGTTATTTTTAAGAGTATTTTTGGAAATTACAAAAATTATGATGCTTTAAATTAAGTTACGATTCACTTTAAAAGCTTTTTTAAATTACAGGATTGCTTGTGTACAGAATAACTGGTAGGCCTGAACCTATCGTCACCAGACTCTTGACTGAAATGGAATATTTTAAAATCTCTCCCATCTGTGTGAACTTTAACTTTGAATGAACTTTTCTGAACTTGTTTCGTGTAAGCTGGAGATTAACTGATGATACAATATGTTTAAGTCGCACCCAAATTTGTAAACTTTTCTTTGAATTAACTTTTTCAAAGTTTATATAAGTTGTTTTTTAATGTCGTACATGATTAAGTTGAAAATACTTGACATTTCATTTGAGCTTTTTAACTTTAGACTGTGATGTGAAGTATTAAATTCTAATTAAAATATAAAACATCGGTTTTAATGTAAGTGTTTTGTGTATTTCCATTTTCATCCTCTGGTTGAAGAAACAACGAAATAAATTGGGTTCTGTTTGAACCAAAGTAGAATAATTAAATATAATATGAGAGTCTGCTGTTTGTTTACGGTAAGTTATAATTTCACATTATAGTAATTTTTATTATAATTTTAAATTGAAATGATATTACACCTTCTCATATGATTTGATAATTTACTCTGAGCAACCCTTGTACAATTGGACTCCATTTTTATTTCTAATAATCATTCTATGATTTACTTGGAACCAATCCTTGAAGTTTCCTTGGAAATCCTAGAGAAAGTTATCCTATGATTTGATAATTCACTTTGAGCAACCCTGTACAATTGGGCTCCATTTTAAATTCTAATAAACATTCTATCTATTTTGGATTTATCCTCTAAGTTACGTCTTCTCGATGTTTGACAATTCATGCATTCTTGATTCTGTAGAAATTTCTCTCTATTCTAGGTTATTACCATTTAAAAATACACACATCTATATAATTTGATATGATTAGTGTATTTTTGATTGGTTTTCATTGTTGCGGACTTTACTTTTTTAAATTATCTTCTTTTTTGTTTCTTGATCTAGATTCTGTTATTTTAAATAATTGCATCTACTTTTGATTAATCCCTAATTCATTTCATAGTTCACCTCCACAGTGAACCAAATGTACCATTACATCGTTAAATATAAACAAAATTGTCAGTTCCAAATTTATCATTCAACCAACTTAATTAAGTTGGCAAATTTAAGTCCAACTTGAACACTTGAGGCTACTACTTAATTTGATTGAACTTCGCGTACACTAAACAAGTTTTTACTGTACTTAAACACTATATAAGTGAGCAAAACATTCAGATAAAATATATATAACATAACTACAGGATATAATTCTATTCAAATGTTTGATCCTAACCAGGTCTGAGGATTTTCATCTACCTAAAGTTGTACAAGTCAGTCATAATATCGCTGCTCTCAAACTTTGAAAGGAGCCGACTCAATTTAAGACGTGCGAGCGTGCGTTACGGGAAGGATGCTCCCGTATCTTGCTACAGCAACGTCAAAAACGCATATAATGCGAAATATCCGGATTTTCTCGGTACTCTGGAATATTTTCACAAAATATCGGAGTTTCCAATTATTCGCATGCAAAAATTCGGATTTTATTTAGAATGACTGGCAATTTTCATGAAAAATATTCCGATTTTATATAATTCCTGAATATTTTCATGCAGTTTCCAAATTTTTCCGAATTCCCGAATATTTTCATGCAGAATATACGAATTTTACGGAATTTTCCGAAAATGTACGTGTAAATATCCGTATTTTTCAGAATTCCCGAAAATTCTCATGCGAATTATCTGTATTTTCTGGAATTCCCGAATATATACATGCGAAACAATTGGATTTTTTCGGAATTCCCAAACGTTTCCTTGCGAAATATCCGGTATTTCTCGGAATTTTTCTCTCATAAAGCTTCTTGTTCTGGACAAAATGCTGTTTCAGCTGTAGAATTGTGCAGTAAAGCATAGGAATCCCTGATTATCATGAGCTTATGCTGTCCATGTACTCCGTTCACAATGAAATTGCTGCCACGCCTTATCTGCCGTTTGCCCATTTCAATGTTTTCGGTTGTGAATACTAGATCTTTGTAATCACGAATGAAACTAGTGACCAAAATTATGATTCCTGTAAGTATAAGTGTGTAGTTGATGGAGGGGCCCAGACGGTCTGCTACTGTGGTTGACAGGTGAACCCAGCGATGGATGGTGGGGGTCAAATCTGATACTCCCTGAAAAGTTTCAAAAAATTGTTGAAAAATTAAAAAGTTTTGAAAATGTTTAAAAAATCGGATTTTTTGGGATATGAATTTTAGAGAAGAGGAGAAAATCATATTGTTCTTGGGACCATGTTCAAAAGTTTTAAAAATTTGGGGTAATTCGGTAATTTGTGGAAAAGTTTCAAAAAATTGTTGAAAATTTGAAAATTTTGTAAAACTTGTAAAAATCAGATTTTTTGGGGTATGAATTTTAGTGAAGGGGAGAAAATAGTTTTGTTCTTGGGACCATGTTCAAAGTTTTAAAATTTGAAAATTTTGTAAAACTGTTTTGTAAAAATCAGATTTTTGGGGGTATGAATTTTAGTGAAGGCTGAAGGGGAGAAAATCATATTGTTCTTGGGACCATGTTCAAAGTTTTGAAAATTTGTGGTGAGTATAGGGATATGAATTTGAGTGAAGTGGAGAGGATTATGGGTTCTTAACCTACCTTGAGGCATCTTTAACTCAAGGATCACTTGGAAGCATTCACTCAAAAGGCTTCCTTGAATTATTACGGAATTTTCAAGGTAAGTTCATGAATACACTGAACGATTTAATCGTAGAGATCATTCATAAATGAGGGGATGCTTGCGCAGTAAAGCATCAGTACTCACCATTGAGTGAAGGATATTCACCATCACTAAATAAAACACTTGCTGTAGAATGGTGTGTGACATTGGAGGACGTGTATACTACCATTTCACAGCATGAGTTTGATTTTGGGATGGTAACTATCATTGAGTAGTCGGTGCTCTACTGAGCAACCACCCTTATATTGTTGAATGAATATATACTTAAGATAATAGACTTGAAGTACTTTAGGAAAAAGATAAATTCTTCAACATTCCCTGAAAAAATTAGATATGAAATAGTCTATATATCTTACCTCTTCCAACCACATCACTGGAAAAATAATACTGCGAAAATTCTGCACAGGATTTATATTAGCTTTCTCCACCTTTAGATTCATTTGTACTCTCACTTTAGCCTCCAGTGTTACTCCCATTTTCTGAAATTGAAAAATAAAATTATTTATTTAATTTTAATTAAAAATATTCCAATTTAAAATCGTGCTTATCTAGCTGAATTCGAAATAAAAATTAAAGTAAAACATCAAGAAATTCTGTATAAAAGCTTTATTAAGCAATATTTCGTGCAACACAGCTTTAACGCAAGTGATAGCCGTAACAGGTATCAGTTCAATCACATAGAGATAGAGATAAGCTGCGTTCTCTTGAGCACTCTTTGTAAGGGTGACCGATTAGATTGGCCAGCAAAAAAGACACTATAATCTGCTGTAAAATCACTTCCCAGTGGTTAGGAACCCACCTAAAACTGTAGGTCCAGCTCATCGATCACCATCATCCAACTCATTACCTACGCACAGGTCTCAGATCAATGTGGGTTTTATCCTCCAAAAAAAATAGCACGATAATGTCATACAACATGCATGATATTATGATAAACCATATAGGCTACTTTTTTTAAGATTGCTTCTTGAAAACTCCGTTTATGAAGTATAAAACAAGTCAAGTTATATAATCAAATATATACAATTTTTTATTTTGAAGTTCAATAAAACATCAAAAATGAAGAAAATCGAATCCTTTCTTTCCCCCATTTGATTTGGAAATCTCTTTAGAGTATAGTGCTATTGATTTTTTAACTGATAAAAAATCTACTGGAGAAGAAATTTAAGTTTTGATTATTCTTCCAGGTATTTTTATAATAGTAATTTATAATAAGTATTTCACATTGGAATGCAGTATCTTTGCATTACAACAGTGATGGTTCAGTGGAACTTACTCGCAAAACAAAGCTGTGAAGAAAATTAATGATACTTAAACAATATATTATGATTTTTGTACCTGAGAGACAAATGTGAACATTTGTAATATTTTTGTTGACAAATATGTGAAAATTTATAATATTCTTGTTGAAAAGATAAATCAGTCCAAGTTCATGAAATCAAAAAACCGGTTATTCTAAGATATTTTGTTTTAAGACGTGTATTTACTTACTGGATTTATTTTGAAATAGGTCTCATGCTTTTCTTGATCTGGCTTAAGTCCTTCAACTGTGTCCAATAGGCTCTCTTCAGCCTTATAGAAATGCGGAAACGAAACGTAGATCGGAGCATCTGTAAACATTATTTTGTTATTGAAAAATTAGAAAACAAAAGAAAGAAATATAAATTTAGCTTATATATGCAATTGTAGAATTTTCGCTCAGTTCAATGCATAAATACGGTGCGGTATTCATATTTGTAAAATCACTCTTATATTTTTCCAATTGAATTAAACAAAGATTATTTAACGAGTGTTAAAGAGGGGAACTTTTTTATTGTAACATTTGAATAACTATCAATTTTTGCGCCTTCCATGAAAAACTTTCAAAATAAAGTATTATTATTAAATGATGAATTCTATTTGTATTGTAGATTAATTATCTCCATTTCTTCCATAAAGTGTTAGGTTGTGCGCAGGGTTTTTGGTCATGATTCTTTACGTATTTTTTTGTATTGAGTGTTATCAAAGTATTGAAATGTCTATCTATTGCAGTTAGAAATGTTTTTTCTCATGAACTATTCTGTGAAATATGAGGGTTTAAAGTTGTAATTTTTTGGTGTTTGAGGGCAATAATTATTGATCACACCTACAAGTTATTTCACCCTTATGATGGATAAAAGACAGCTTGGGGAAGAAAGTGACATATTTTTTATTTTAATCAAACAATATTTTCAAGACTGGAATTTTTTTTAATATTATTTAAAAAAATCAAATTGCTGGATAAAAATGAAAAATATGTCATTTTATTCCCCAAGGTGTCTTTTTTTATAAAAAAATTATCAATAATTTGAAATAATTCGTAGGTGAAATCAATTGTCTCCAAAATAAAAAAATTGTCAACTTTGAATCCCCAAATTTCACCAAATAGTTGAATTATTTTTTTACAACAAAGCCGGCTAATATGTAATTTTTTAATTACTCTTATTATTTTCTCTCATTTTGCTCTTATTTACTCTTATTTTAATCTCATTCGCTGTACATTTGCTAACTATGTGCCGTTAATAATGCTATTTTAAACTAGGAAAGAAATTTTGTAAATTTACATAAATAAAGTGTTCTAATCTAATCTAATTTTCTTCAAACACTCCAACTTATTTCTCAGTTAACTATTAACCACTCACCATATTGACAGGGACTGATATTTTGTAGGCCGTTCGGAGGACACTTATCGACTCCGGGACAGAAGCACTTGCTCGCCGTGTCGTTCTCGTTGTTCTCGAATATGCTGTCATCCGGCGTGTAGTAACCGGCTTTAATGCCGTCCTTCTCTATCACACGCCTGTGACGCAGAGGCCAGATGTCCTTGTCGTACACGTGGACCAGGTCTGACTTGGTTATGTCACGTGGTGGGAAAAGGGAACCTGAAAGAAATCAGTTAAAAATCAAAAATCTTTTCTGAAAAAATGTTTTTGAAAAAATTCAAAAAATGTATAAATAAAAATAGAAATTTTTATTATAAATTAAAAAAAAAAATGGTAAAAAACCGGGAAAAATTGTAATTTTCATTTTATTAAACTATTTATATGTTATTGCAATAATAACATTATTGAATAATAATGTTATTATTAATTATTATCAACAATTCATGAATAAGCGAGATGTTCTTGTTTTTTGCGTTTTTGATCGTTTTACCGCCATTTCCTTTAGAAAATGTTAAAATGACGCAGTTTTGAAATTTAAAATTTATATTTTTTTTAGAATAGGTGTCTTTTACTGTAAAATAGATACCAAGTTTCATAAATACAATTATCATTATTTAGGACCCGTTAGGGCCTTATATTAAAATCGACCTGTTGTCCGTCTGTCTGTGCTCTTTGTAGTTCAGGTGAGATCCCTATTTATTTTGGACTTTTAAGAAGCTATATGCATATATAGTACACACATATACATTATTGATAATTGATGTTATTATTTATCAATTATTAATCATATTGATAATTATTAATCATAATTAATTAATCATTGACCATATTTTCAATAGTATAACACCTTTCTTTCAAGCGTTAGAGCACAGACGGATGAACAACGGCACGATTTCAGTAAGGCTTTCTTTGTAGTGGCGAAAGTGATATTGTGGAAAATATCCATAATGAATAATAATTTTTACTTTTTATTGTAAATTCAACGACTAGCAGTCAATTTTAATTGTGTTAATAAATTTCTACTCACTTTTGGCCAAACGTTTTCAGTCATGAAAATACTCCAGAGACTCTTTGTAGATGTTTCCATGACACGAAATTGTTTGGACAAAAGTGAGTAGAAATATTATTTATTCTTTGGTGTTTTCCATGACGAAATACTTGATGAACAATCTAATATCCAAACTGACACTGTACTTTAATTTAATATATTGTCTTTACTCACATATATTGGAGATACTGGAAAGATGCATTTCACTTCTGAAAGAGGCTGACGAAGCTTCTTTTCAGAAGTAAAATGCATCCCTCCAGTATCTTTAATATAAGTGAGTAAAGACACTATATTAAATTGAAATACAGTGTTAGTTTTGATATTAGATTGTCCATTTTATTTGTTTATATTTTTTTAATTACTGTATTTCTACTAGGCTTGGCAATGATGACTCTTTTCAATGAGTCGTTCAATCACTTTTTCAAAGTGAGTCGTTCATTTGAACTAGTTTAAAAATGAGTCATCAGCAATGCTCGTGCTCATTTACTACGTGCTCATTTGTACCATAGCTTGTTCAGACGCTCAGCGGTCACTGAGCACTCATACACACACAACAATAAACAGCCTTGTCATATGTCTGGTGCCTCAATATAAATAATTCTCAGGGTCTGAGTCATCAGTTTAATATTCCAGAGCACAGAGCGTATTCTATTTTTCAGAAGTAGTCAGCCAGGTTATGGAGCTGAGAGAGGTGAGTGAGTGAGCAAGCTGTTGTTGTAGTTAGTTCACTTCACAGTTTGAAATGCTCGTGGAGTGGGGAGGTGAGTGCTCTTGTCCAGCAGGCCGCTGCACTGCTCTGCTAATTCAAAGAATGCTCACAAGATGAAAACACAAACGCAGCTCAAAAATGAACTAACTCCTTTCTGAATTTGAATTACTAGTTCGTAGTTCATTTTAAAGAGTCAGTTACTTTGAACGACTCGCTCATTCTGGTCACATCTCTAATTTCTACCTCCCAAACTCTATAATGTTTACTTTTTTGGTTGTATTTTACCTTCGGACGCTCGCATAGAGTTGCAAGGCTCGCTCTGCCAGAATGGTAACTTGTCCTGGCCGTTGAGGCGATTCAGTAGTCCGAACTCCCTCATGTCGGTGTGACCTGTAAAAATGGTCGACACACCTCATCCAGTGTGCCATTCCTCTGAAATATTCATTAGACATTAATTAAAACATTATTTATTCTCAAATATAGACACACCAGAACCGAGCAGGAGTTGAAATTGTTGAATTCACTTGCTCAAATTGACAAACTAACAGTTTCGACATTAATAAAAGGATCTGATTTCTTCTTAGACCTTTGCTAAAGATTTTTTTGTCTACTATATTGCGAGTTATTTATTTATTTAAACTTTGTTGGATACATTAAAGATTCTTTGCACTCAGGCTGATGATTAAATGATATTAAATTTACCATTGCAGTCGGTCATACCTTTTATAAACGGTCATGTCCGCTATGGAATATTGGTGTGAGGTAGTCTATAAGTATTTATTTATTCATCTATTACAAGAAATACTATCAAGCTGATGAAGCTTTTTATAGTGTACAAGAGTTCCTTCCACATCATCTCAACTAATAGTAATTATGGTAACTAGTGCATAAGATTGTTTAAATTTTAATCTGACTTGTCTTATACTCCTTAACTGGAGTCTCCAAGACGTAATCTACAAAAAAGTAAAGATATAACAAGCACAGCCCACTACTGCTTTCTTTAACAATTTTACAACTAATAATTACAAACTTTGGGTTATATCCAAGTTCAACTAGAAATTTCATTTTAAAGTACAACTGCTAATTCTTTCCAAAACAAGAATATTAATTTGAGAGTTCACTTTAAAAACGAAACACTAAAACAGTCCAATAGTCCAAAGAAAGTGGGCAGTTCCAGTCTTCAGAATTCAGAGAGGGTGCTAAGGATGCAGACGAGAGCTGTTAGGCTGGGGCTCCACTGGCCGTAATTTATCGCGCTGCAATTTGCAGGCGCTACACGCGACAGTTGGGTGGCTTCACAGGCAACAGAAAACGAACTGCAATCTGCAGCGTCGTCTCGCTCGCTGTGGCTTCACTAGCAGTTCATTGTAGCGGTAGACGTGACCCGGGACCGATCATGCCGCAAGTTGATATTCGTAGTGTTGTAGGCAACTCAGTGTACTTTCAGTTTATAGACGACGCCGGTTACACAAGAGAAAATGGTGGATTCACCCAATAATAAGCAACAAGATGTCTGAAGACTTTGTTCCATACGTTGCATCGCAAATTAAGAAAGTATTCAGACAAGTTTTTTTAATTTTTTTGCATGTCTCAAAACTCCTTTGATTACTTGTTACAAATCTAGCATTTCTGTTTTTATAATTCTCATCATTTTTATAGTACATTTTTCTCTACTTCTAATATAATAACCTCGCAATCAAGTTCAAACTAAATTGTTCTCAATAGAATTCACTTTACTTGAAACAATTAATAATACAACTTTAAACAGAATAGCGTCGATGCGCCTTGGATGCTGGTCAGCTGCAGACTACCGCGTTACAGCTAGTAGAGCCATATAATGGCGGCAAAGTGTAGCGTGAAAATGGGACAGGTTCCATTTCCGCGCGACGCTGCATTCTGCAGCGCGCTGTAAAATGTTGCACGCTGCAGACTGTTGCTAGTGGAGCCATCTCCGTTTGTTCGCTACCTTCTCATTTATCTGACTTATCAACCACAATTTGCAGCGCGATAAATAACGGCAAGTGGAGCCCCAGCCTAAGAGCAATGAAAGCAGTTAAAGCCTCTTGTGTCGTATAGGGGGGTATTTTAGAGATTTGAGTCTTCTAATTGTGCCTTTCCTGTACATCCATTTTTGAGGTCATAATAAAATATATATTAAACAGAGTGTTTCCTCAAGAAACTGATATAAGCGTAAGTATATAACACCATAAATAATGAAAATTATACTTCAGTGTAGCCCAAGAAACTGTTACAGGCATAAGTATAAGTATAACACCAGAAATAATGAGAATTATACTTATTTGTGCCATATGACAGCTTTGTTTGAGAAAAAGTTTAGATACATGGATCTCGTAATATTCATGAGTAGGCTACCAGCATTGTTATTGAGAGTCTGTGAAAATCTGTCAATTTTTAAGTTCAATTAAGGAAATACCGGACTAATGTGATTTATTTTAGTATTCAGGGGTTTATGTAGGTGATGATATTATGACAGGAGCCAAGTAGTGTTTTCATTGTCTTAGGTTTTTCCCCTGTAATATTGTGATAAGGTATTTTTTGACAACTACTAGGTTTTTCCCCTGTAATATTGTGATAAGGTATTTTTTGACAACTACTATACTCTGAAAAGAGTCACCAGGAGGAATATACAAACAAAACAAAGTATTTTATTATATATTAGTGGAAACAAGATGGATCTTCAACATCATAACACACTCTATAGTATCACGACAAAGGAGTGAATATAGACAGAATTTTTAAATGGAAGGATAATAGAAACCAATACAATTAATACAATTCACAAGTTAGTTTGAAGTAACTGACAATTTAACAAACTGACAAATATACAGAAATATAATTTATTAATTTCAAATTCCTTTAGGCCGTGGTCAGACTGCATGCGACTGACGAGTAGATCGTTATGCGAGCAGGTCGTACGAGTAGGTCGTCAGAGTAAGAGTGGTCACATTGCAAACTTCCTACTCCTGCGAGTTTATACTTCAACATGGATTACTGTACTTCAATGGCAGCATTGACCAGTTGTCGTTAGACAATCTGTTATTGCGCTTTTTGTTTGTTAATGAAGAAAAAGAAAGCTGGGTGAATGATATTAATTTAACAAGAGAGACGCAAGGAGAATTCAAACTTTTTCCTGATCTTCGAAAAACTGATGGAAATTTTTTCGATTATTTTCGGATGTCACTAGAAACGTTTTTTTTTAATATTTTAAACAGAATCAGCACAAAAATTGAAAAAACAAAGCAATTTTTGGACTTGTATCAAGCCTGTGGAAAGATTAGCGGTCACATATTGAGATCTCTATTTGCTAATCCTTTGTGGATTGGTCCCACAATGGATTTTGGTCAAACACGAAGCGTAATCAATTCCTCAACATTCATTTTTACACTGACGAGTGACGACTACGCAAAGAAAATCAAACAAACTTGCTTCCAGAATTGACTCGTGCGTGTGCGCAAGTCCTCGTACGACCAACTCTTCTCTACTGTGACCAATCAAACCGGTTTATCAACGTTTGTTTTACTCTGACGTCCAGATGCGAGCACGCACGTCCATTTACTCGTCGGAGTACGCATGCAGTCTGACCACGGCCTTATTCTAAAACCGTTCATTCTTCAATTATGCATTTCAGCATTCAATTATCTTCATAAAAATACATTTACCAAGTTCTTCCATTTTCATACAATAATTGATGTTCATTACTTTCAGCAATCTCTTTGGTAGGACTGCTAATAAATGAATATTAAAATCCAAGGAAACTGGAAACTTCAACATTAAAAATAAAATAAAAAACCAACTTGTATATTCACAAAAATATGTAAGTAAGTTGTAAAATATGCTTCTTTTGAATTGTATTCCTAATTTTTTTTTAAACAAGCAATTTATACTGAAAAATAGACGAATCTGTTATTTCTGGATTAGTAAATTCTATTTTTTATACCGGTAGAACTTTCCAATTTTCCAATCTTATAGATGACAAAATCAATAAATTTTAATCTTATTATTCATTAATTTACAACATGAGAGCAACAGGCTTCCCTGTCTCTTTCACAAGAATCATATTTTCAAAGAATCAATCATATTCTACAATAATCATAATTATTTCAAAGCTAAACTAATACATAAAGTTCTCAATGGATGAAGTGCATATTTATTTACAGGTTCAATTATATTTAAAACATGAATTTATGTACAAAATATTAATGCGCAAAACGAACTTAGCATTAGTGAACTGTATTCATATGAAAATCTTTCATGTTAGTGTGAAAAACAAGTTTTTCATGAATGGAATTTTCTTACCGTTTATCCCTTTGTAAGTCTGAAAAATAAGGCTTCGGTTATTCAATAATGAAATGCACTCATCAACTAAGACTTCCTGATATTTAAATATGCCATAATAAGACTCTTAGATCGACATATATGACATTGCCAATAAGCTACTCAACTCAAAATTATTCATTATTATATTGATTTGTTCTTTGATCATTACTATAACCATTATAATACATTAAGAATTGATTTCCATGGTGCTTTGCACTAGGAATCCTGGTCAAGTCACGAAATCTTTCATTTTTTGAACACGTTTCTGGGTAGCTTGATGATCTCTAGCAATAAAAGATAAATATTAAAGCTGATTAAGCTTCAAAATTACAAATTGGCTTTCAAAATTTTGTAAATTGGCTTCACAAATCCATATAACTTAGTTAGTTAGTTTACCACATTTTTTAGGTTTTCAATAATAATTGAAATGTTTCTTGTTTGTCCTTCCACAGTTTAGCTCTATTTCAGATCTTAAAGTTTATTGATAACCTTATACTGTTATAAACAATATCAACTTTGTACTCACCAAGTTTATGAAGGCCTACTCCTTAATATAAAGTTAATATTTATTTCTTCAGATGTATGAACTCGTCAAATTCGCATAGTCTACTCTATTGTCATATTGCTTTCTATTATTTTTTTTTCAAATGTTTCTGATCTCTGATCCTATTGTCATAAAAAATAACTTTGAGCTCAGCAATTTCATAAAAGCCAACTCCTCAATATAAAGTTATTCTTTATTTCTTCAGATGTTTGAACTCAACAAATTAACATAATCCTTAATACCATATCGCTATTATTTATCTATTCAGATGATTATTTCCTACTTTTGTTCTAAACCCCCCTTGAACCTGTCAAAATACTTCCATGTAATAATGATGCAATCCATTGGAATGGCAATAAAAAAATTTATTTCTTCAACGGAAGTGGTAGCCGTGAGTCGTAGCAGGTATCAGTTCAATTAGATAGAGATAAGCTGCGTTCCCGTGGGCACTCTTTGTAAGGGTGACCGATTAGATTGGCCAGCAAAAATACAGTGTTCTCTGCTGTAAAATCACTTCCCGGTGGTTCGGAACCCACCTACAACTGTAGGTCCACCTCATCAATCACAATCATCTAACTCATTACCCATTCAAAGGTATCAGACCTATGTGGGCTTCATCCTCCAAAAAATGATGTAATTTATTAGAATGTGAATAAATAAATTTTAACTTTTCATGTGAAATTTAACGACTTGCAGTCAAATATTTGTTAAGAATAAGTATAATAAATATTTCATGGAACAAGAAATCCAGAAATAGATTCTCAGACGGGCCGCTTGGCGCAGTTGGTTGGGGCGTCGCAACTTCAGCTTGCTGTCGTTTAAGCGGTCGTGGGTTCGAATCCCGCTCCACCGTCAGGCATTTATGTGTAATCATTCACCTCATTACCCACGCACAAGTCTTGTACTCATGTGGGCATCATCAGCAATAAAAAAATTGAAATAGATAACAATTGTTACAGATTCCACTGTCTTCAAGCACAAGAAATTCATATATCCCACCCCTATTTTATCGTTATGCTCAAAAATATAAAATAAAACTTTTAAAAACATTTTTTAGTAGAAAATTTGACTAACTTTATGGTGTGACGGCCGTTTCACTCTGTTGTAAGAGCATCGGCAGACGACTCACTGTACACTCTACAGTGGATTTTACTCCACTGTAGAGTGTACAGTGAGTCGTCTGACGATGCTCTTACAACAGAGTGAAACGGCCGTCACGTCATAACGTGAGTCATAATTTCCGCTTAGCAGTTTTTTTTTAAGTTTTAGATTTCTTGTTCCATGACGAACTGCGTTGTTAATATTAACTTGTTATGTGAATTTAACGACTTGCAGTCAAATATTCATTAAGAATAAGTAAAATTTACTTACTCTGTAGGCCGAGCGCTTTCGAATTTTTGAGATCCGTTTTCAGAGACGCCTCTGAAAACGGATCTCAAAGATTCGAAAGCGCTCGGCCTACAGAGTAAGTAAATTCTACTTATTCTTAATGAATTTTTGACTGCAAGTCGTTAAATTCACATAACAAGCTAATTTTATTATAATTATATTGGTGAAAATAAGATGGATTTTCAACATTATCAAAATATAGTTCACTGACCCCAAGCAGAAGTCCCATTTTTTTTGGAGGTCGCTTCCCGCGCGGGTAATACGTGTTCGCTATAGACGTCAACGTGTCGTCATAGCCGAACACCATTTCCTCAGCCGTTATGGTTTTGAACGGATGCATCCTCGTCATCTTTATGAACATCGAGAGACCCATCCGCAGCATGTAGTTCAGCTCACTGCTCATACTGGTTAGCGTCTGCACAAATCATACATTCATTCATTTTCACTTTTCTCTACAACAGAAACTCGGATATACAATAGAAAATACAATACAGAGTGCAGCTCAGACGAGAGCCTTGCTTTGAAATGGACAGTACTCGACTCATGAAAGCGATAAAAAGATGAGTTGCGAGCCGTAGCAGGTATCTGTCCAATCAGATAGATAAGCTGCGTTCTCGTAGGTCCTATTTGTAACGGTGACCGATTAGATTGGCCAACAAAAAGACACTGCTCTCTGCTGTAAAATCACTTCCCGGTGGTTCGGAACCCACCTAAAACTGTAGGTCCAACTCATCTATCACCATCATTTAACTCATTACCCACGCACAGGTCTCAGACCTATGTGGGCTTCATCCTCAAAAAAAAAAAAAATTCTAGTTCCATATGACGATCTGTGTTGTTAATTAACGACTTGCAGTCAAATTGAATTTACAATAAAAACTTTAAAAAATGAGGCTGGTTCATCGCGAAGGGCCACCATGGGATTGCGAAATGCCATTATTTATTTTTTCTTAAAGTTGGAGAAGTGCTGTTGGAAACAACATATTTCTCTGTATTTATTTATTTATCGGCAAAAAATTAGAACGAATGTTAATTTTCTCGATTATTTTTTATATTAGGGTAGATTTCATTTTGGTTGCATATCAATCAATCAATCAATTCTTTATTAACCCTCAAAACACAATACAAAAAATATAATACAATAAATGTTTCGAACTTAGGACCATGTTTACAGGATTAATAATTTGGTCCCGAGGTAAAATCCTGTGCGGGAACCTACACAAGAAAGTACATTTCCGCTCAAGCGGTAGGTTAAAGGTCTACGGTCTATTTACAATGCACTGTGTTTATGACAGTCATCAATTTTATGATTTCCATTTTAAACATGCTGATACTAATGCATCCACATCAATTATGGTAGTAATACAATTTATAATTGCCCTTAATCTTAACTTTTCATGTGAAATTTAACGACATTAACGACATTAACTTTTCATGTGAAATTTAACGACATTAACGCCTTTAATCTTTCAATTTTAAACTAATAATAATATTCCGGGCGCTGAAAAATAGGAAGGGTAGATAATACTAGCAAATTATAAACACTCTTAACTCAACATATTATTATAGTATTATGTAATATTAATAATAATAATGAGATAGCAGCAAAGCGCGTCGAGCCACCTAGTTATATTATATAGGCTGCTAAATATTCAATTTATTGCCGGCTGATGTAGGAAAACTGAACTTCTTGAATTTAAAAAAAGTACTATATGTTTCTCAATTATTAACATTGGCAGAAAGCGGAGAATTATTATGAAATTAATAGTAAGTTTATATATATTTTTTCAAAAATATATTTTTAACTTTTCTTTCACTTTTATGTTTTATTTATTTTATAATATATTATGTTTTATTTATATTAGATCAAAGTAATATAAATTTTGGTTACTATTCTTATATTGGTGTTTCTTTGGTGGAATGCTACAATAATTGATTATCGAAATGAAGTTTGAATAATTTTTCATTTATTGTAATACATTTATCATTGTGTTTAGTAAATACCTCAGAGACAGTGACGGATTTACGGGGGGGGGGGGGGGGGCTTTCGGGCTGAAGCCCCCCCAAAACCTCCAAAAGGTTTTTTGGGAGAGTGTAAATTTTTTACCAATATAAGTGTAAAATATCCATTAGCAAGAATCACCTAATTCCACTACTAAGTCATCAATTGAAATCCGTTAACGTTTTAATACTGTATAATGTCTTAGTTACATTATGTCTGTACATTGCCTGCAACCAATCAACTCGCAGTGTTCAGATTTTTGTACTTGCTGAATAGAAACAGTATTTGCTGAATAGAAAAATTAGTGCAACATAAAATTGCAGTAATTGAATCACGACAGTACAAACTCTCTTTTAATGAAAAGTAATGAGGAACTACATTAACATATCAATCAATGTTTTTTTTTTAACATTCTATCACAGTGGTCGGCAAACCAGTGATCACCAGCTACTGTAGGCTACCGTGCAGTAGGAGCCTTGCAGTATGTAGAAAACATATGACTGGGTATGATGATATGTAATTATGCCAGGTTGATGACATCTCTGTTAACCAATGCAGCTAGAAATTTGAAATGCAGCCTCAGCGGGAGGTGGCGAATAATAAAATAAAAAACCTAGCTTCTACCCTTATAGTCGTAGGAGGTTTAAATTTTAAATGTTTTTTCATTCAGAGGTGGTGATTAAGAAAACAACGAAGTCTCTATGATCAGCTGGAAGAGCCCTAGGACTAACTTCTTTCCTAATTTGAAATGTAACCTCAGCGGGAGGTGGCGAATATTAAAATCAAGGAGAATTTTTATGAAAACGCAGCAACGCAGGTCGGGCCAGCTAGTTATATATAATATGGATCTAATACCATTCTAACTGATTTCTCAAAGAGATTATAGAAACATTTTCTGGAGTGGTAGCTTTAGATCCCATATTTCTGCAAGAGGAAAACTGATCGCCAGATAAAAACTTTAGAAAAACATCTCGTTTTACAGTGTGGAATACACACAGAGTTTATCTATTGAAAATAGATGAAACATTCGTTAATAGAAAAATTTGTAACTAATTAAAGCTCCCACATTGATTTTCATTCTTAAAAATTGAATAATATATATGACCTTAATACTGGAATAATACTATATTCCTTGATTCCTTGTCAAACTGCTGAACACACCAGATTCACAGCCATAATTCAATAAAAATTTTCCATCTAATTTAAATTTAAAATAATTTTAACGCTGATACGGTTCAAAGCACTAGTAAAACTGTTTTTTATTTCCCAATAATATGAATAGTTATAGTTCGGGAAGGATTAATCATGAAAAATTCAAAAGCTTTCACAATACTACTTGTATTCAGTGCACCTCTACCCCCCCCCCCACCCACAATCATCAGTAGCTGCTAGCCACCCCCAAAAAAAATCGTTATTGTTTGCTCAACCTTTCTATTTGCAAACCTTTTTTAATCTCCTCGTGGATACAGATTCTATTTTTATTCCATGATGAATCACATGCTTCTCTGAATAAATAACAAAATAGAGCAATACAGTCGAGGTAATGAATTGCTTGAGCTGTACGTTCTTATGCTTGTTGATTAAAGAAAATGTAACTCAAATTATTAGACCATATTAGAATACTTAAAATATTGTCTACAAATCAAATTTCCAGTGCACTAAAGAAACTTGAAACATTCACTACATTATTATTTCAAAATGAACTACATCAGTAGTTTGTTAAAAAGAATTAAATTTTCAAGTCTCAATTCTTGTAAAATTTAAGAGTTATTATTCTCTATGATGTTTTCCATGACGAAATACTTAATGAACAATCTAATATTAAAAATGACGCTGTATTCCACTTTTAAATAATGTTTTACTCAAATATATTGGAGATGCTTGAGGAATGCATTTCACTTCTGAAAAGAAGCTTCGTCAGCCTGCCGCCAGGGGTAATGCTTTGTTGAGGTTGGGATGAGCAGCCATTTTGTAGTTAAAAATTGCGTTTGATTTCAATTGTGTTTGGTTCCTGAATAAAATTAAAAATAAAAATCCATAACCTGCAAACCAAAACACTCACATATTTCAACAAAAATCACACAAAATAGCTTACATCTTCCAAAATCCGGATTTAACACAGCATTCAGAACAGCAAACAACCTGAAACACCAGATCCAACAAAAACCAGCTCACCTAACAAACAGCACAATTCACAAATTCAACAAACCAGGAATATATAAGCTCAACTGCAATACATGCCCCAAGTTCTACATAGGACAAACAGGCAGATCATTCAACACAAGATACAAAGAACACATCAAAGCACTACATTCCAACACTGACTCAACATTTGCATATCACTTAATCAACACTGGACACTCGCACAATAACATCCAAACTGACTTAGAAATTCTACACACATTCCAAAAAAGCCCCAAACTAAATACACTGAAGCAATATGAAATATTCAAACACCATAAACAAGATAGAACCAACGTACTCAATGACCAAACACAATTCAAATCAAACGCAATTTTTAACTACATAATGGCTGCTCATCCTAACCTCAACAAAGCATGACCGCTGGCGGTAGGCTGACGAAGCATCTTTTCAGAAGTGTTCAGAAATGCATTACTCAAACATCTCCAATATAATGTGAGTAAAATATTATTTAAAAGTGGAATACATTGTCAGTTTTAATATTAGATAGTTATTATTCCTTAATTTATCAACCAAAAAGGCAAAATGTACTTTTTAACTTTTATGATGAATTAAATATGAAAGCTATTTGAATGGGTGCATATTATTTTTTAATAATGATAATGGGTGCAAATCAAAATATGATAATCTAACAAATCTATGACAAAGCTTGTCCGATAGTCAAAAAGATTTTAGTGTATAAATGCTGCATTTTAAACATTCACTGCATAAAAATATTATTATTTAAAAATGAACTACATCAGTAGTTTGTTCAAAAGAATTTTAATTTCATTGATGAGCTATTGAATTCTGTAATGATATAATATTAATAAATGTTTATGCTAAATATCTCGATTTAAAACAGAATAATGAGATTTCTAAAAGTATGTCCGCTTTCTAGTGTACTTCTGCCTTTTAAAGATGATACATCTTATTAACACAAGATAGGATACCCGATGTCCATTACTGAAAATTATTATTTCTTAAGAAAAAAAAACAGCCAGCCATCAATCACTTGCACTAATGAAATCCTTCCCATTTTTCATTAATCATAATCCTTAACTGTTGAAATAACATTACTGCTTAATTTTGTCAAGAATTGATTTCAAAAAATCTAAAATGCTATTGTTATTGGAGATATTGATTTCAATGAATAATAAAATTTCATATATAGGACAGAATGATTGTTCTTATGTAATATTATGCATCTTTCAAACAACCAAACTCACAATATGATGTTCTGTTGAAACAACGAAACTTTTATTTGTGGTTTTTTATTAATGTTATTGATTTTGTGGTAATGCTGTGGAATTATATCTTCTTGACAAAAAATGTTTAAAACCTGGTGGACAACTCAAAACAAGCCTTACTTCGTTCATGATTTATTGTATAAATATTGACTGTAAAAAAATATTTCGCATGAATTGGTGATCCAGGAAAAATTAATGGATAGGGTCGAATTGCGCATTTGGTCAAGAAATTAAGAAGTGGATTATTCCTAACCTAACCTTACTTAACCTATCCTAACCTAGCCTACCATATGAATTCTGAGAACGACCGTGCGCAGTTCGACCACACCCAAATTCACTGTTTTGAAAAAGTGTGCATTCATTTTTCCGACAAAATGGCTTTTACTGATTTTTGTCGGTTAATGGAGCCCCAATATATCTTCAGTAGTTCTTTTGCAAACGTATCAAGTATTTAGAGACTTGTTGATGATTTTTTGACATTTCCAAAGTGCTAAATAGACCTGGAGATGTAGGCTAAATTATTTGAACAGCCACAGCATCAAGATAAATGTTACAGTAAAAGGTAAGTGGATTTCAGCAATGTATCAATAAATAGATGGCTGATGGTTGCACACTTGAATAATCGTTTTGAAATCTGCCACATTTCATCATGAGGGTTGTTCACTTTTATAATCAGCTTATTTTGAATGGGTTGAGGCGTTCGGTACAGGGATACTTGACGGTACCGGTATTGCCGAGTGTGTGACTAAAAAGCCATGTTGAAATCGCTTTCACATTGATTTGAGACGAAATAAGCTTACTTGAGCAAATATCATGTAGAAAAGCACTGCTTAATTTGTTTCACGTATGTTTAGGAGACAGGTGGACACAATGACCATCAGTACAACGTGAAATCGTTCAGTCGACTGTTGAGTTTTATAAATAAAAGAAAGGTAATAGCCATGGAAATTATCTAGCTTTCTTATTCTGACATAATATATGAATCTGTATTACTTTCTACACGCCTCTGATGCAACTCACACTTTATCATCAATTCACAGTTGAATAATGATCAGGCTTCACACCTTATTATTCAAAAAAGCACTTTCAGAAAATAAATTTTGAGTATTTGATCACTCACCGAGTGAACCACAGTAAGTCAAGCACTGAGTGAAAGCTGTAGTATGAACAGAATCTCAAATCCCATCTCCCTTAGACTCTGCTGTTTAATGGGAAATTACCATTTCAAAATAAATATTATATTACAAACTCGAATTTCTCAACTCGAAATAGTACACACACAGACACGTAATAATACCTTATTATCAAATGTGTTCATTTTTGTGATTGCATATTTCCAAATATTATTGTCTGCCTGTACCTTACTATTAAATGTTCAAAAACTTCCTTCATATTCAAATATTTTTATGCATATCTTTGATTATCCCAACTTTTTCCATGTGTGTTTGTCTATTATTGTTACATTCAACTTGAACTTGAATCTTTTGCATTTCAGAAGCAGTAAAATAATTACAATAATTTTGTTGTCTGTCAACTCATCTTAGCAGTGCGCAAAGCGCGAAAAAAATTAAAAAAATATTTAGCTAAAGCTTTTTATAGTGTACAAGAGTTCCTTTCATATCAAAATTAGGCCTCACCTCAACTAATTGATATAGTAATTATGGTAACTGCTGTATAAGATTGTATAATTGCTAATCTGACTTGTCTTATACTTCTTAACTGGAGTCTCCAAAACGTAATCTACATAAAAAAAACACATTTTGTTTTGTATATGCAGCGTTCCAAGCGGCTGTACTAAGAACTATTTATTATGAAGTATGTAAGAACAATTCACAGCATAAAGTATTATTAGAGTGCCAAAATGCGCGAGGTAAATTTATATAACTGCCAAGAATTTTTAATTTATTATTATCATCTTTATTTCCTGGAAATATCATACTCTCAAAATATATTGTTGACATACAATTCATTTTCCATATCTTATTTATTAATTTAATTTACTTCAAGTTATGCATTTTTAAGATGTGTTGCCAGACTGTTCTACTAACTAGTTAGGTTTACCTGGATCATGAACTCGGCCTTGCTCACAGACCTTCGGTCCATGTGGGGACTAATAACCTTTTCTCAAAAGTCTGTTAATTTATTTTGTATAGCATAATATGTTCAATCGATTTGGTAAATTTTTTTTAACGTAAATAAGGAAGCGGAGATTGTAAGATTTCATTTTTTTATGTAAAGAGGAATAAAGAATATTTGATTTGATTTAAGAATGAGTTTGACAAGCTATATACTTCGATTGTGGACACATCTTGAGCGTTATGTGTATATTATCTTCAGCTTATTTCATTTGTTCATACTTGAGGCGTCTGTAGTCCTAACATTCGACTATTATACATTTTATAATAGTCGAATGTTAGATGCTTATCGATTACTCGCTGAGGTTTATTGACATGTAAAGCTTGAAACGTGTCCGCGATGGAATAATTTAAATTATTTTACTACTTCTGCAATGCAAAAATCAGTCCAAGGTTTATATAGCAATGGTGTGCATTGCAATAACTATCGATTACTGTAACACAAAAACGATTATTGTCTGTTTGTATGTCTATCTATATGTTGTGTATATGTCTGCCTGTTTGTATGTCTGCCTGTCTCTTTTCCATGTTTCCCCATGGTATTCTCGAAAATAATAATTTTATTATTCACCCATTCATCTAATATCAACATTTAATAGAGAATTTGGCAATTCAGATCATGTTGTATGATGGCTTGATCAATTCTTTCAAGATACATACAAATTGTTTTGTCACATACAAATTGCCTCAAGGCTGAATAGGAGAGATGTGTTTGGCCGGCTCCATTGCCCAACCATCTCAGCCCATGTTTAGCTCTTTGTAATGTATTGCTTTCAACCAGTTTGCTTGACTTCAGCAAAATGTCCGGGTATGGTGACTTGGAAAAATAGTGGTGTGTCAATACATGATGCTCATTGTCACATACCCATATTTCCATCTCCTTGACAATAAACTGGTTGTTTAATGCCTCAAAGCCTTAAAGTCCATCAGGTAGAGTGGTAGTGGTCCAAAAATTTTTGTAGCCCTGCTTGGCGCAATGCCATCATCATCATCATCAGTGAAAGCCTGGTTGAGGTTGGTTGTACTTTTAGAAGCATCCTTCATCAATGAATTCTCATGTTGAGTGTAGTAGCCTAGGCAGCAGTCCACAACATCCTCTCCATTGCTGGATGGCAACTCCCCCTCCTCCTCCTTATCCAAAAAGTGTAGAACTCTCCTGGACATGATGTCTGCTTCACTCAATGCTTCTTGTAACTATGACCATCCTTCTGCTTGTCAACCGCCTTTATATCCTCCACTGCTATCTCCCTCTCTCTCTAGGCCAATTGAACAAGACCAGTCATTGGCTGATACTCCTTGACCACCTCGCATATCATTAGACAATAGACATGTGTATTCCCTGGAATATTCTCACTTGCTTCAAACTCCACTCTGATGTCAATGCTTCCCATCTTGAGTGATTCATTTTGACATGAACAGTCAATGGGAAACAGTAACATCTTACCATCCCACACAGCCTGTTTCTCAAAAAGTGGGTTGCTTGCTCAAGCATCATCATGGTTGTAGACTCCATTAAAAGCTGCATACATATTGTACACTTGGTTGTTGTCGCCATTAATGCTTTCATATGGATAGTACTTGTTGTTCAAGAACACTCAAACATCCTTCATTTTGCACATGTCAAAGTGTGAGCTATTCACAGTAGCTGCTCCTCTTCTTCCAGTCTGCAGTCCAATCACAATGTATCTTGGCTTCTCCAGCTGAGTAGTTGACTTGACAGTTCACGTATGTTTTGTGGTCTGTGGCAAAGATGGATACTTGTACAGCTCCCAATGTTGGAATGGCATTGAGATGGGCATGCTGTTTTGCACAGTCTCAGCAGACACAATTTTGCTTCATCAGACACCTCTACATAGGGCATCCTCCACACCAGTTTCTCAATTGTGACCTTGCCTGCTGCATTCAAACAGTCTACAGTGTCAGCACTGCATCTCAGTACCAGCTCCAGTTTCACATTCAGCATAATCTGCCTATAGTCCTTGGCAAAGCCCAACAGGTATCTAAGTGGCACATTCATGATGGTTGTGTTGGCACCATTGGCATCAAACATACCAAACCCTGCCTGGGCATCATACCTGTAGCCAGCTGCATCCATCTTGAGCTGTTCTTCCCACTCAAAGGTCATGGCATTCTTCATCAGGCTGGTGATGCCAGGGCTACATATGCTGTCCACTAGAACTCCATTGATCTCATAGCATATCTCCAAAAACAGGTGGCCAAAGAATCCAGAGACACAAGGTGAGCCACCCAAGGTCGCATTTAATGCATTGGTCACCTTGTACTCCATATGCAGATAGCTCTCCGATGGCAGTGTATAGATGTCCTGCTGCTGAATTGGTATCCAAATCTCATCATTAGCACCAAAGCCTGTAGTATACGGTGCATAAGAATGATATTCATAGCCAGTGATGCTATTGTCTTCTGAAGGGCCATCCATTGTCACATCCAAAACTCCCATTTTTCAGTGTTGTTGTCATCTTCCTCTTCTAACTTGATAGCCTCTCTGCTGCAGATATTTGATGCTGCTTGATGTTAACTCCACAGAGTTCAATGGTCAAATGACATCTTTCACAAATGATGCCCTATTAATAGACTCTTGTTCTACCTCCATGGGAATTGAGGACATTGCAGTTTCCACATCCAATCCTTGATTCCACTTTCCAAATAATAGCACCATCACTTAAGTTGTTGTCACAAATGTAAGGTTATGTTTATTGACTCCTCTCTAAAGTTCATGAGACATCTGTTCTCATCAACAATCTCCAACGTAATGTTACCAATCTGCTTGGTGTCAACCGGTAAATAGATTACATTTTGTACAGTCACAACCATTTTATACCCTGGATCAACATCTGGGTAAAACTCATAGATCACATGATCCTTGACACCATTTAAGTAGGATCCACTCACAATGTTACACTTTATATGTAACACATTGGGATGACTGATTTGCACTGTAGTAGTACCTCTAGTCTCATTGTTAGCATCCACAACTTGGTTGAATCCCAGCAGCTTTCCTATTGAATCAGGTTGTCTGAAGTCTATCTTGGCATCGCATAATACTAAGCATTTCAAGGTAGATGGGTCCACAGCCATCTGAAACTTGACTCCACGCTTCTTCATCCTTGCCTCCAGCAGGTTGGCAATTGTTTGAAATTCAAAACTACCTTCTGGCAATACAATCTTTAGGGGGGAACATGGGAGAGAACATGGGGGAGGGGGGAAGGTCAAAGGTCAAGGTTGCACCAGAAAGTTTCAAGGTTGCACCAGATCTCTCATTTTTATACTACTCTGGGGCAACCACAGCATCAGACACAACATGTCCTAGATAGTTGACTTGTCTCCTAAACAGGTTACACTTCCTTGGATTCAGTCTCAGATTTGCCTGCCTCAGCCTCTGGAATACTTGCTCCAGGTTGTGTAGATGATGACTGAAGGACTTTCCTAGAACAATTATGTCATCCAAGTAAACTAAACAGGCCTCCCAAGACAATCCTCTCAACACACTCTCCATTAGCCTCTCAAATGTAGCTGGAGCATTACACAGCCCAAATGGCATAAATTGAACTGCCAAAGACCTTCACCTATCGAAAGCAGTCTTTTCTTTATCCTCTGGCTTCAAGCCTACTTGCCAATACCCAGTCCTTGCAGGTGGGAGAAGTGAATTCCTGAAGCTCCTTTGGAAGTCCTTTGTTCACTTGCTGAGACTTCTGGATCTCTCTCACCACTGATGAGGCTGTTGAACAGTGTCCAAGCATGCTTCCTCCTTTTAAATTGATTTTGTAGTCATTCATGATGCATACTGGGAACTTGTTGCTGGTCTGAAATAAAGTTCTTGCCACTAAGACTCCTTGATGCAAGTTGTCCTCCTGTCCTGCTGGTTCCAATAGTGCACTCTGCCCTTCCTCCATGTCATCCTGTATTCTCCCATAGGCCACAACCTGGCTTCTTGCTGGTAGGGTGATGTCAGTGAGTAACAATACTCTGCTACTGCTTGGCTTCCCTGGGTGAAGTATGACCTCTTCTTCTCCAATTACAACAGTTTTCTTATTCAAGTCTAACTTGAGACCCAACTTGTTGAAGAAATCCATCCAAAGTATAACATCTTGTATATCTGCCACTAACACTTCATGCTTCAAGTTACTGCCACCAATTAGGAGGGTAGCAGCTGTCTCCCCAAAAACTGTAGCCAAATCCCCTATAGCTGTATTAAGTGTCCACCTTGTTGACTTAATTTTCTTCTCATCACAGATTGCGCTCCTATTCAGGATGGTCATGGTAGCTCCTGTGTCAAGAAGTAGTTGTCTAGCTTGTCCATCCACAATACCATCTATATACAAACTACTTCTGCTACCAGCAAGAGATACCACCTTTGCTTTTCTTACTGGGGCCTTCTGCTTGTGGGCTGACAGCTGCCTCTCCCTATCAACCCTCTTTAGTTTACCTGCTCCTTCTTCTCACTTGGTTTGGTGGTATGCTTGCTTCTAACATGTCCAATTTTTCCACATGCCCAGCATCGAACCTCCTTCTTCCTGGATTTCAACTATTCCAGGACCTGTTCAACTATCTTCTGGATTGTGCTTGCATCTATGACTTCAGCCTCCATAGCCCATACCTTAGAATGCCTGGCACTGACTGCCAAACTGCTTCAAACTCCAATGCCTGGGCCAAAGCATCATTCAATGTCTTGGGTCTGGCTAGTTTGATGGACTGCTGGGTCTCTGGTATTCTCAATCCATTCAAAAAATTTTCTACTGCAAGACTTTTGTATGTGTTGTCATCAGCCGATGGATACACATTCCTAAAAAGTTGAGTGATGTCAGCCTCAAATTCTTGTAGGGATTCATTGGGCCTCTGCACCCTATTATTGAGCTGAGATTGGTACCACTGTTCCAGGTGTTTGTTGCCAAATCGCATCTCCAGTCGTCTCCACAGCTCACTGAAACTCCACTTCTCAGCAGATGGTATTGAGTGAACAATTGCCAATGCTTCACCTCAGAGATTCATCCTCAGAACATAGGCCTTTGTTGCTGGTGACCACCCCTGGAACTCAGCTGCTGACTCAAACAGTGTTTGGTAGTCCTCTAAAGGTGTTTTTCCATCATAGGTAGGCAGTCCAGTGTGCTGAGGTATAACTGCTGACTGTTTCTGGAGATCTTCCTCCTTAGCATTGATCATTGACTTTTCTGAGATGACTATTTCAGGAAAATTTGAAGTTTTACTTACTTCTTGGTTGCTGCTTGAAGTTCCAGCACCACACTCCAGCTGCTTAAGTCAATTTTCTATTGCTTTGAAATCCTCCTTCATAGTTCCCAAGACTTCCTTCACCCTCTTGACTTCTTCATGTAGTGAAGTAATATTCTCTTGTAATTTGCTTTCTATGGATGCCACATTTTGCTGAATATCTTGAATATTCACCTGTAGTTTGTCCTTCATGGTTGTCATATTTCCCTGTAGTTCGTCCTTCATGGTTGTCATATTTTCTTGTAGCTTACCTTCCATGGATGTCATATTCTCATGTATTTCACCCTTCATGGATGCAAAGTTCTCCCGGAGCTCGCCCTTCATGGATGTGAAATTTTGTTCCATGGATGTTAATGACGAAATTAATTTAGTATCTGAAGTCTCAAAGAGGTAGGTAGCTGGGTCTTCTCCCTCTAACAATAACGCCTCACAAAGCCGCTCTTGTATGGTTGACTTCTTTCCAGATGATTCTATATCATGGTCCTCTAATTCACATTTGAGATCAGCCACTTTCAAATCACACAATGTAATTTTGCCAGCCATTTATAATAAAACACAAAAAATACCACTTCTGACACCAATTGTTACAGGTTCTAAGTCTAAAATAATGCTGGCAACACTTAAATTTATCACTCTCACTTTATTTACACAAATAATCACAACACTCACTGATCAGTAACGTCTTACAGAAAAATAAGCAATTAAAAACAGATAAATCGATATTGTTCAACTAATAATGAGATTTCAATAATCTGTACAAAAATCAATCACTGTGGTGTAAGCTGTGTGCTGCATAGTGTGAAGTTTACATTTTTGTTGTTTTTTTTTTTTTTTTTTTGTTATTGGGCAGGCCAGCAGCCTCTATCATTAAATCCATGTTCATAAAGTTTTATGTCTTTTTTGGCAATTAAAATTCCCTATTTCTGCTCTTTCCTCTGCCACTCACCTCTGACCTCTTTCTCCCCTTTAACCATGCATCTTGGCTGTGGGGTTTGCCAACAGGCATCCAGTTCCAACACTCATACAGTCTACACGTTTCCTTCCTCTAACTTGTCCTTAGCTGCTGGTCTCCTTAATTCATCTTTATTCATTTCGTTTATTCTCAATTGTTTTATTAATTATTATCATTACTTATTCAATAATTTCGTTGAATTCATAACATTCCATACATACCTTCTTTTTTATTTATGACCTCACCACCTGAACACCCTTCTCCTTCATCGCACAATGTAATTTTGCCAGCCATTTGTAATAAAACACAAAAAATACCACCTCTGACACCAATTGTTACGGGTTCTAATTCTAAAATAATGCTGGCAACACTTAAATTTATCACTCACACTTTATTTACACAAATAATCACAACACTCACTGATGAGTAACGTCTTACAGAAAAATAAGCAATTAAAAACAGATAAATCGATATTGTTCAACTAATAACGAGATTTCAATAAACTGTACAAAAATCAATCACTAAAAGTTAAAAGGCTGATATAATATTGAATAAAATTTTTACAATAAACTGTCCAATAATATTCAAAAAGAAACGTTGAAAAAGAACAATTAAGTTACGAAGCACTAGTCCATAATACAATAAAAACCATTTAGTAGCTCACTGGTATGAATTATACAGGAATAAGAATTATCTCTATAGGCACAGAGAAAGAATTATCACTATATAGGCATAATATACAGAACTGTCACAACTTGTTTATCATGTCGAATTTCAAAGACAACTCAACTCATTTACAAAAGTCTACCTCTATTTATATAATTTTTCATAATTGAGATATCTCTAGATTTTTCTTCAACTTCTAAATAAACAATCAAGGAAACTTGAACTTTCCACAATATTCGATAAGTCTCCATTAATCTCTAATCAAACAACTAGAACATTCTACAATGATCCAAGTAAACACCATAAAAGTGTCAAAAGCAGAGTAATTAATTGCTTAAAAGTAAACATAGATATTACATAGTAGATAACACCGAGAACTACTGTTCCTTCTTCCTCTCTATTCTCGCTACAATACTTGACACTTTGAACACCATGATGATTTTCCTGATTTTTCCAAAATGGGCACCCTATTAAATTGATGTGAATAAGCTCACAATCGGCTAATATCATCATTGTATTGGGTAATTTCGAAACCCATTGTTGCTTGTCCAGAATAAGCCTGTGTTTTCATTTGATACACATGGCCTATTCTAAGCAGAATGTGACAATTTTAATAAATTCAGGCCATGTGTGTCATATTGATACACAGTTATTTTTTCAATTATTGTCCATTCATACTTGTCAGTATGGAAGAAAGGTATGAAATGAAAATAATCATGTGACAGAATCAAAATATACATATTTATTTTGTTGTAGATATTGTTGTTATAGATAAAAAATATATAGATAAAAGATATTTGGATACCAAAATATTGTAGAAGTGTAAAAATATAAAATTAATGCTGTAATACTAATCTAGAGTTTTCTAATTATATTTATTTTTTTGTTATTTTGTGCTGAGCGAAAAAAGCACTCCATACACATGAAGTTTTCACAGCAACCAATGCATTTCATTGAAACTTGTTTTGTTTGTTTCAATGCTGATTCACAATCAAAGGTTTTAGACTTATTTGTATAACATTTATTACAACAGCTGCATTTTCCAGTATCGACTAATTTGTGTACATTCTCAATAATTTGCTGTGACAATTTATTTTGCTTCAATAGGGCCAATGGTTCTCACCTCACTTCTAACTGTGAAAAACCTAGACAGGAGAAGCCAAAATGTTTCAACTGTGGTATGGAGCATCTGGCAAATTATAGAGGTTGTGTTGTAGCGCAAAAGTTACAAGATCTAAGGAACAAAGCTATGCAGTCAAAAAAAGTTTCTTCAGCAGCTCAACCAATTCAGAGTAGAGTATCAAATCAAGTACATCATGAGAGAAGTAAACTTGTTGCAAATACTACTTTTGCGGAAAAAGTCAAGAATAAACCCACTAAGAAGATTGAAGAAACAATAGTTATAGAGACAAATTTACAACAGGCAAACAAAAAAGATGTAAGTATTAGTAATCAGCTTCAACAAATCTTAGAGAAGTTGATAAAACAAGAGAATATTAATAAATCTATCTGGTGTATCAATGCCATGAAAGGAATGAGCAGTGGACTGTGGTTTTTTGGAGGTGGTAAATGAAAATTACCAAGGTTTCCAATCACAACGCTAATTACACCATAAGTTGGATAAAAAAATAAAATAAAAACCAGAGGACCAGGTCTCAATCTAAAATAAGAATGAGTCCAAAAATAATATTGAAATGTATGTAGCTAGATAAAGAATTAGGAGCTTGAAATGAAGTATAGACCATGTGACAATTAATTTAGATTTAATTAACTGAATTAAATCTAGATTGCAGTACAACAATAGGCACATAGGCCACAATAAGTAGGTATTGATGAAATATTGTAATAATCAAATTATGATAATATTAAAAATGCATTGAAAATGTAAATCAGAGTTGAAAAGGTAAAGGATGAATAATTAAACATGTATAATTATTCATAAATATTCATTGACATATGGTAGTAATGTAAGTTGGAATTTGGCCTGTTTGCCAGAATACAATAACAAAATTAAAATTAAAATGTCAACTGATGAAAATGCAAATGCAACATGTGAATTGCAAATATTGATTGAATGAAAATAGTGAGTACTTGCTATAGTTTTTTAATTAAGATTAACCAAGAATGAATGTAATAAATTGCTGAATAATTATAATACGAAAATAAACAATTGAATTATTGAAATCAAATACTTATTAAAATTGTACATAACAAGAATTGAGACACTGTAGTGATTGATATTTTGTTTGATAATAAATGGCTTGTATGCCAAGTAATGACAAGATAATAATGTCAGCTGTATGCTGAAATAATAGGACAAAATCGTGATTGCCAAATGGTAGGAAATGTAATAAAGTCAACTTAACACTAAGAGGCTCGATCGCCAAAATAGTGAATGACAAAATCGTGAAAGGCTTGATTGCCAAAATGGTAATTACAAGAATGTAATAATGTCAGCTGTATACTGAAGAGGCTTGTTCGCCAAAATAGTGAATAATGAAATTGTAATAGGCTCGATTGCCAAAATGGTAATTACAAGAATGTAATAAAGGCTCGGTCGCCAAAGTAGTAAGACAAAGTTGTGGTAGGCTCGGTTGCCAAAATGGTAATTGCAAGATTGTAATAAAGGCTCGATCGCCAAATTATGACAAAATTGTAATAGGCTTGGTCGCCAAGATATGACAAAATAGTGATATGTCAGTTTGATACTGGAGAGGCTCGTTCGCCAAGATGGAATGACAAGAATTGTAATAGGCTTGATTGCCAAATGGTAATTGTAAGATTGTAATAAAGGCTCGATCGCCAAGATATGACAAAATAGTGATATGTCAGTTTGATACTGAAGAGGCTCCGTTCGCCAAAATAGTAAGACAAAATTGTAGTAGGCTCGGTTGCCAAATGGTAATTGCAAGAATGTAATAAAGGCTCGATCGCCAAGATATGACAAAATAGTGATATGTCAGTTTGATACTGAAGAGGCTCATTTGCCAAGATGGAATGACAAAAATTGTAATAGGCTCGATTGCCAAATGGTAATTGCAAGATTGTAATAAAGGCTCGATCGCCAAGTTATGACAAAATAGTGATATGTCAGTTTGATACTGAAGAGGCTCATTCGCCAAAATAGTAAGACAAAGTTGTGGTAGGCTTGGTTGCCAAATGCTAATTGCAAGATTGTAATAATGCCAGCTGTATGCTGAAAGGCTCATTCGCCAAAGTAGTATGACTACAAAAATGTAATAAAGGCTCAATCGCCAAGTTATGACAAAATTGTAATGATGTAATAATTGAAATGTATTCAAGTTGAAGTCAAATTGACTGATATTATGTTTCACAGATATGCAATAATACCAGGCCCCGTAGGCAAGTAGTAAAGTTGTAAGAATAATAATAATACTCAACTTTGGTGAAGCGGAATTGGTGAGTGTCTTGTTTGATATGGTCCCAGCAGAGCTTGAGCAGCGGCAAGTTGAGAAGGAAGAAGGAGGCCCTCAAATAGCATGGATAGTGAATGATGTAGAAGTGGAATGGCCCAAGCTACGATGTAGAAGATAGAATCACCCATGTGATCTTGTGATAGGAAAAAACTTCGCCAGGTTGAAATTTTGTTTCAAAGATTGGATTGAAAGCTTGAAGTTCCAATAATGTAAAGTTCATTGATGAATGAAAACTGATAGTTGAAATTTGGAGTCAACGTGTTCAAACATAACCCATGATAGGAAGTGCTGGTTGAAAAGTGTTCAAAAAATGTCTTGAAGAAAATTGGTAACTGTCGTCGGATAATATTCACTGAATATTTAAAACACTTGAATGAATTGTATATGAATTGAAGTTCAAATCGTGGAAATTCAAATACTTGAAAAATTGAAGCAGCATGGTCTGGTCGTACAGGTTGGATAACTAAGTTTTGTTAAAGTTAGTGAAATTGTTCGAAATTGAAAAGTTTGAAGCACTGGAAATGTTCATAAATACCGAGGTTTGGTTTAAAGATGATAGAACAGAATAATGATGAAGATGAGGGCCGATGAAGAAGAAAAATTGAAGAAGCGAAAATGTTCCAACTACATTTTTGAATGAATCAGGAAGACAACTGGCCTAGAGGGAAGGAAGTGTTGTACGAAAGTTGGCAGAGTCATACCAACTTATTAAGGCATGGCACAGCAAAGACAAATTTACTAATAATTTCACAACGAAAGTGAAAGAATGGAACAGAAAATAAATGTAATTAAAGATTGAATAAAACATAGCCAATAAGGAGAGTAAATTGAATGATGAATCAATTTAAATGAAACCAGTTGCATAGATGGAGCTGAAAACAGAAAGGCAGTGGAACATTCGACGCCATGAATTGGAGAGCGGCAAATTCAAAAATACAAAGATTGATTCGAGAAAATAGAACAGATTGAAAATATTGTAATACAATGTTGCAAGTGTAGTTTGAGATTTAACACTATCCTTGACAGATTGAGTGAATTAGAGAATACAGCATTTAAGGGAGCGATTCCTAGAAGATATGATGGAAAGTAACCTTAAGATTATGGCCTGGAATGCCAATGGACTCCAACAACATAAGGATGAACTATTGGCAGTCCTAGTAGAAAGAAAAATAGATGTCTGTCTTGTCTCAGAAACTCATTTCACAAGAGAAACATACTTTAAAATGAGAGGTTTTCAAGCTTATCATTCCATTCATCCCAGCAACTGTGCAAGAGGAGGAAGTGCAGTGATAGTGAAAAAAGAAATCAAACATCATGAGTTCACAACAATTGAAGAAGAAGAGTTTCAAGTAGCTGCAATACAAATTAGTACAGGCTGTGGAGAAATTATAGTTGGATCTGTCTATTCACCCCCACAACACTCACTCAAAAAAGAAAATTATCTCAACCTATTTTCTAATTTTCCGGTGAAATTCATTCTGGGTGGAGACTACAGTTCAAAAAATACTTACTGGGGATCTTGTTTGACCACAACCAAAGGAAAGGAAATACAATATGCAATAGAAGAATATAACTGTACAATTCATACCACAGGAAAGCCAACCTACTGGCCAACTGACAACTTCAAGATTCCTGACTTGATAGATTTCTTCATCACTAGGAACATATCAACAAGTTTTATTGAAGTAAAGGAAGAGCTCGACCTCAATTCAGACCATTCACCAATTATAATGAATATTAGTAGTATTGTTAAAAAGAAGGAAATGAACCCAATTCTGTTGAGCAGGAATACAGACATTGAGGGGTTCAAACAGCGGCTTGAAAACAGAATAAATCTACATGCATCATTACAATCAATTGACGACTTGGAGAGCGAGGTAGTCAAATTTGTTACTGACATTCAACAATCTGCCTGGGAAACTACACCTTTGCTAATGGAAAAAAATGAGGGAAAATGCTATCCTGAAGAAGTGATACAACTGATAGCAAGGAAAAGGAGGATTAGAAAAAGATGGCAGGTAAGTCAGGATCCTAGAGTGAAAACAGAGCTGAATTTTCCTACATTTTCCCTTTCTCTTTTGTGACTCTGGATAAAACGGATCTGAGTAACTCAATAAAAATTTCAAAATCCGAATTTGGAGCTCTGTACACACATAAGACTATTAATTTTTGGGGCATTGTTCTCAATTTCAATTCTTTAGCGAATATTTCAAAATCACTTTCAACAGCTAAGGAGACTATTTCGTTTCTAAGATTACAATTTTTAATTGATTTGTCACGCACAAATATACACGAACCACCTCTAATTTTAAATTTTCTACTATATTGTGCTCTTAAGCTAAAATCAGGAAGAGTAAAAACTTTTAGTTCATTCTCACTCAGCCAATGTTCAGTCAGACACATGATATCAAAAGATGAACCTTCTTGTGACAGTAGAATTTCTATATCTAATTTGGAATTTAGCAAGCCCTGGCAGTTAACATGAAAAACCTTGCATCCTATAAAAAATCATTGGTATTAGACAAAATAGAAATATTTGAGCCCTCCTGATTATCCATTGACCCACGCACCGCACCACTGCAAGACTCACCCGCTATCTTTTTCCCTGAAGTGGATCCACTGTCTACAGTCAGTAGGTTTTTTAAAAGTCTCCTAAGTTTTTGTTTTCCTCTACTCTTATTCAGATGAAGACCATGGCGCGTCAGCTATTTCAAAGTTTCCCAAATCCAGAAGATTTATTTCATCAAACTGTGAGATCTGTTCCGTCAACATTACTGTCCTACATTAATGTTCATGAGTGGTCTGTCGATAAGGAACGGTTGCTATGGATACCCTGGTGCATCTAGCCGTCACTATAATCGGATTCAGGTCAAAGTTAGTGGGTTGAACTGTAGAGTCAACTATGTGGTTTGCTCCGGCTATTACAATTACCCGATTGTCAAAATTAAAATCTCTAGTAAAATTTTCTATGTCTTCAGTTACTGTCCTAAAACTACCTCCTGGTTTTGCAATTACCGTAGCATCAAAACCATCATCATGAACGTCGCAATTCAAGTCCCAACCCAAATCCCTGCCATGACTGTCAGCGACCACCAACACTCTCCTTCTTTTTTTTACCTTACGCGGCTTTGTCTTTTTAGTTTGCTTCTTCATTATTATGTTATCATCATGTGTTGTATCCTGTAAAGTGCTGAAAGAATTTTTTGTTAACAATACATTTTTTTTATTATAATTTTGGTTTGTGACTACGTTACCTGGCAAATAAAAACAGTTTAGATCGTGCAGTTCCATTTCCAGTGATTTCTTTTCACTCTTGAGTATGGAGTTTTCTGCCTCCAAAACCTCAATGCTCACCTTCATCCTATCTACCATCTCCCTATACTCTATCAAACTCCTGTCAACGGCAATGGAGTGATCCTCCACATCACTCCACTGCTGCCGCAGCACAGACATTTTTTCCGTTAGTTCAAAATTTATTTTTCTTAGAGCTTCCAAGTCTACATTCTGATACCTCTCTGAATCACTTGAACCAGAATGCGCATGAGAAATCGATTTCATTGGTGTGCCACTTGAATTAAATTCATCAAAAACATAGGATACAACTGATGAAACGTCGGCTGTACGTGTTATCACATGGGGTTTTGGATTTGTCAAGTGAGATGTCATGATGAGCCTGGTCGATCGTATCATTTAGAGATAAAGAGCTGTTATCTCCCTGTATGCTATCAGATGTGTAAGGTGGATGGTTATGTTTTGTGGTTAGATCAGATAGGAGAACATTTTTTAAATCAGTTTTTATTTGAATGTTGCAAGTTTTATTAAGGCAACCCCAAACTATTTCACCTGAGGCTGAAGTTCTGTGCTTTCTAAATTTGAAATTATTCAATAAGACTGCAGGATTACCTTTACTAGTGGTGGTTTCCGTTAGAATCATAATAGAATATAGGCTCAAGTAATTGTTTTAATTTTTTTTTTCTTCTTTACTAATCAATAGGCTTACTACTTATGAATAATAATGTTATTAACTTGAGAATTTTATTGAGTTTAGTACTAATTATCAATATATTGTGACTTAAATATTGTATGTTATGAAGAATACGTTTTATAGAGAATATTTGAGAAATACTGACGTATATTTATGGTATAATAATACAAAATATGAAAATTGAATAGAGATAAAATGAGATCTCGATACGGAAGACAAAATCAGTCAATTTTAATTTTTTGTCGAATTTTAAGCTAGTTTGAATTTAGTTTGTATGTCACCAAACAATAGGCAAAACTGTAGAATTCACGAAATGGATTCCTCCTGTATCGCCCATGCCCCATTCAGCCCCGGGCCAAGTGCGACTGTTACAGGATGCAGTCTTTACAATTACTAGCATGTTTGGTAAAAAGCACATAAGTTGCAAAATGGTCAAAATGAGATAAGTCATGTGTCTGATACAGAAAATCAATCTCTTTCTTTTGGTCTATTCAACATAAGTCATAGTCCAAAAATGGCAAAGTTAAAGAGCATGGTCTAAACAATTTATTTCATATGCTGTATTTCTTGTTTTGTAAAAAAACATATAAGTCAACTTATCCCATCTGTATTTCGAAATCTTCCTGATGGTGTTTGGTAAAAGGAACACAAGTTGACTTATACTAGTTGAGCCATAGCAGATGACGAGATGACTAGCAGTTGAATACTGACTTATACTATTGTGACCATATTAATTTATTATATGATTATAACATCATGATGACATAGAATTAATTATCATACTTTTCACATTATTATGACTCATTCTTGAACACTTGCAAAAAGTTTTTTAGCAAATAATTGTTATTAAATTCACTATAATAAGGCGTGGTTTAAAAGTATTTAAAATTTCTAAATCTGTGGATCAGTGAACATGTGAGCACTGATAGTGATCAGGCTATGTTATATTGTTGTTGTTTATGATCACTCCTGATCCTACTAGAATCTTCTTAGATCTATCAAAGGCATTTGATTTTGTTAATCATAGAAATTTATTGGTAATACTGTAAATAGCATAGGCGCAAATGGAGTTGAACAGAAATGGTTTGAATCATATCTTATTGGAAGAAAACAATGTGTAGAACCAACTACAGTAGTTGGGAGTAGTATAGTAAAGAATAAATCTAATAAATTGGAGGTCCAAGCTGGAGTGCCTCATGGCCCAATACCAGGTCCATTGCTTTTTTTGTTATATGTCAATCGTTTACCTAAAGAATTAATTAGTGGTAGAGCCCTCTTATTTGCAGACGGTACATCACTCATTTTTGGCAATTCCATTCTAGATAATTTAGAAAGAAGTGCCCATATAGGTGTGCAGTCCATAGTCTAATTCTTAAATCAGTTTAAATTAACAATAAATAGTAAACAAAATTCCAACACCTTCAATTCAAAAAGAAACATAATTCAAATGAAGATAGGAATATAAACATGTTTTCAAACGATAATCAGCTAGACCAGGAAAAACATTGCATTTCTAGGAGTTTTGTTGGATAGACGATTGACTTGGGCTCCATACATTGAGAAAATATGTTGTACCGTTTCATTTGGGGTATTTCTCCTGCGACAGCTCGCTAGATTAAAGGACCTTTTACAGCTTACCATGAGCTCTTTCTGCCACATATTGAGTATGCTATCTTAGTATGGGGTAATTCATCAAAACAAAACTTTGATAGGGTGTTTAAGATCCAAAAGAAAGCGGTTGGGTGTATGGAAAGAGTAAATAGATTAGATTCATGTGAGCCGTTGTTCCAGAGACTTTGCTTATATGTGTATGAAGCTACTTTATGTGTAAAGAAGAGTGATATTAGCCAAAATTTCACACACAGTTATAATACAAGAAGCCGAAGAGATTATCACTTTGTGAGTCACAATAGTAGCTTATTCAAACAAAAACCTAGTTATGGGCCTAAAGTTTCCACCCTTCTCTTTCACCACTTTGGAAGAATCGCAAGATTTTTCCCTCTTTCAAAATTTCTGGGAAAACACCTTGTTCTAATTAATGATTGATCAGATGATTCAAATGGTCTAACAATTAATCTTTACATTCTTTTTCATTATTTTACTGGATACCCCATCCATTCCTACAGTTTTTTTATTATTCAAACATTCAAACTATCAATAAAATTTGACTACTCGTCTTGGGATACTGGATTGAATATTAATTCATTTTGAATAGCCTCAGTATTCCACATATTCGAATTACTTTTACCTGTATCAAGAGATTTTTGAAGAGTTTTAGCAACTAGTTGGTAATATCTGTTATAAATGTTTATGAATGTCTACACACTCATCAATATATTTGTTATTCTCATTGATTAATCTGGGGACACTAGTATAAGCATCTACTTGAGCTACTTGCCTATTTTTGTTTATTACATCCCACACTGCTGCATTAAAGTACACACTATTATTCAAAATGTCAGCTGTTGTCTGACATTTGGCTCTTTTCACTTCTTTCGTATAGTTTTTCTTTAGAGCTTTGTAGCTATCTTCACTTATCATATTTCTAGATAATTTGAATTCATCATATGCATCTTCAACCCTATTTCTTTCTGCAAGGATATCATCAGTTATCCACTCTTCAATTTTGTCTAATTTGTTTTTTACAGGTACTTTTTTAACTGGACAGCTCATAGTTATATGAAACCTTAAAATATTAATGAAACTATCATATTTGTTATTTAAACTATTGCTATTGTTTAACTTACTCCAGTTTTTTTTGTAGCAGATTCTGCTTCAAACAATACTCCAGTTTTTTTGTAGCAGATTCTGCTTCAAACAATCGATATTCCCCTGTTCACATTGTTGAATTTCTTTCATTACTCTATTCTTTTCAATCGATTTATGGCAATCTAATATTAAAACTGACACTGTATTTCACTTTTAAATAATGTTTTACTCACATATATTGGAGGCTGACGAAGCTTCTTTTCAGAAGTGAAATGCATTCCTCAAGCATCTCCAATATATGTGAGTAAAACATTATTTAAAAGTGAAATACAGTGTCAGTTTTAATATTAGATTGTTCATTAAGTATTTCGTCATGGAAAACATCACACGATTTATGGCCTTGCAACCCTACCTCTAAGAATTGATAGTCGTGATCAGATAGTTCCGAGCCACCTAATCTTGTTTGAGAGTAATCTATATTGGTAAGGATGTTATCAATTATTGTTTGTGATGTTCTTGTGACTCTTGTATATTCATGAACTTTTATTTCCAAGTTATTAATGTACATAGAATCCCTTGAATCTTCTGTCAGTTTATTCTGTGTTGCAAAGTCTGTATTGAAATCTGCCGCTACAATAATGTTTGTAAAACGAGTAGGTAGTAATCTCTAAAAGCCTATTGAATAGTTCACAAAAATTGTTCCAATCCCCTTTTGGTGACCTGTAAATACCTATCACTACTACTTCGAAATTATTGTTGATTTTTACTCTCAAACCATCAGTAACTTCTAAATCCATTTCCACAGCAAATTTCTATACATATTCTGAATTAAATGTTTGCATATTCTTAGCATTTTTAACTCTCACTGTACGAAGTACATAGGGGGAGAGCATTATATGCGGAGGCTCTGTCCGTCCGTCTGGCTGTATGCATAAAACTTCAGAGCAAGACTATAGGGGGTAAGACTAAGTTACCAAATTTTCAGAAGGTATTAGGCACCTCATAAGAAGAAAAATTAAATTCAAATTAAGGTCGTCCGTCCTCACTGAAGCACACAAAGAGGAAAAATCTATCATTAAAGGAACAGCAGATAGAAGTTAATAGTTTTTTGGGGGCACGGCTTTGAGGCATGCCTTCTTTCAGTTCTAGTGAATTGGAAAATTTGTATTGATCTGTATCAGCTGTTTCCCTATAGAATAAGATCGATTTTCCTTCAAATGTTTTTAAAAAGTACGTTCAGACAGTGAGAGCGTCCCCTTTGAATTTACTGTAAGGTGGATTCATTCCACTTTTTTAGTGAAGATACCCACTTCGATGGGATATCCTGCAATACCACGCTTTCAATGAATAGTTTGGAATATAAAGTTGTGACAATTCATATACTTTAAGCCATGCTCTGTGAAAATAACTATATCAGGAGCCTCTTGTTTCAAGCATTCTTCGATTCTATCTATTTTGTTACGTATGTATTGAATATTCTGATAGAACACAGTGAATACTTCCCTATCATTCCTCACTACTTTATCGTTGCTTTTGTATATTGAACTAATCTATTTGAACTCTTAAAACCATGAGAGCCTATCAGATAGTTACAAGAGTTTCACCCACTAATGCTATCCTGATTTTTTTAACGATTAACGCATTGATGACGATCAACGATTATACAATTGATGATATGAATTGATTTTTTGAAACTAGTTTCCCTTCCCGGTTTTGAGCCACTTTACTAAAAAAGATTCGTTAGACAATTGTTTAGGAGAATTATTGACAGCAGATTGCAAACGACTTTTAATCAGCTCTGTCAGCCTATTACAAAATATCACTTTGCCAGATCGATGTAGATGTAGACCGTGGTTAGTGAAGTTTTGTTTTTTCAGCCTTTCATTTAGAAAAGGTCTTGTGTCAAATCCAATATTTTAAACACTCAGTGCATTATTACTGTTCGTAGCTAGTTTGATAATATCATTATTATGATGAATTGTGGTTCATGTCTTGTACATATTATGGCCCAAATACTATAAGTCAAGAATGAAAATTTGATCCAAATGATATAAGTCACTTAAATTTGTTAAAAATGGTAATTTATTGATAATTCTTATTCTGACATGATTTTGGGTCATAATTTTCTCATTATGGGAACTTAGAATAGAATAAGAACCAATAATACTTCAGTAGATAGTTTTTTGCGTTTCCTGAAAAATCGTGTTTTGTGACTTATGTGCTTTTTACCAAACACGCTACCAAACACATATCTTACACGGCAGCCCACCAATTCAGAAATCCACTTCAACCCGTTTATATCCAAACAAGATCGAGCTAACAATGTCTTCACCTCGAGTTTATTTAAAATAAGAAATTTGAAATGAGAATGATTAAAACTACTAGCTTATATATTTCGTATTTCCAACTAACAATTTTTATTTATTTTTTTAATTATTAGGTATATTATATTATTCAATTAGCATATATAGTGAGCAAATAGTTTATTTCGGAGATTATTTGATTTAAAAGAGAGTAATTATTGTATTAAGTTTACAAGATTAAAAATTGTATATGTGGATTGTATTTGAAAGAGAGTAGTATTGAACAACTATTACGTTTACTAGATTAAACTTTTATTTGTATTCGGGAATAGTATATTGTTTCAACTGCTACTACATTTTCTAATTTGAAAATCTATCTTGATAATAAGTTTACTGATCACAAAAAATTCTTCGATTCTATTAATTAGTTATCAATAATTTATGTATCATTTTTACTTTATATTGTGTGGGTTACCCAAATGAGTGGGATGACGCCAAAAGTAGTCGACGACAGAGGGGGTCTATTTCTATCTTACGCTGATGACAGAGGAGGTCGATTTTTATTTTACGCTGACGACAGAGGTGTCAATATTCCTGAGTAGTCCCAGACTGACGGGTGCATGCAGCGACAGACTTGGTCTATTCCTATTACTTCTCCTCTCAACATAGTGGGCCTGCGACAGAGTGGACCTTTAGGGTTCGCAATATCGATACATACAAAATATCGACAGTTAAACTTCAGTTAATCGACCTCAACAACATCAAAAACTTGATTATGAGATTGGCAGCTCTGTCCTCTCCTCTGTGAGTAGGTTTGAGGCTCTATAATAAACACTGGAATAAAATTATAATTTGATGAATGAAGTCTTCTTGGAGGCTCAAGTTTGTGCCATTATTGAGGTGTACAAGACAAGTCACATCAACAATTATACAATCTTCTACAATAGTAACCATAAATTACTGTATCAATTAGTTGTGATGAGGCACAATTTTTATGTGATTTTATGAAATTCACAAACCCTATCCGTTCTTCCTCAGATTTTTTTAGTGATGATTCTAATTTTTTTTAATTTGGTGTGATCACGCAATAGTTTAGCAACTGTTCATGTCTATCATTTTTACATTTGAAGCCAGAGTTTGTTAAGTAGCTCAGTAATTCTTTATTGGCTTAAAATACATTGTAAGGTGCAATTCTTTTGATGGTAGTTTTATTTCAGACAATTGATAGTTTAAAAATATGTCAGAAATAATATTTTAATAAGTTTTTGGTAATAACAATCATAAATAACACAACCAATTACAGAAATTGCTATGGCTACTATCAAAAATACCACATTTATGTTTAATTCGAAAATAGCTAGACAAGAGCCTTTTGTCTGTGTTCATGGTTGTGAAAAAAGAATTGATGTTTAAACGACTTTTAATAATAATGTAAATGATATGATGTAAATAATATTCTTATGATAAACGTAATAAAGTATATTTGTTAAGTTGTGCATGAATTAAAATTACTCTCCTCTTGACTGCTAACTACTGTTTCTGTCTGGATATCATTCAATCTTATTATTTATCTACATACATAATTCTTCTCAATTTTTTATATATATTTTTATTTTGAAACCGATTTTACATTATAATATATCAGTAAGTATTCTATGCTCTTTAAATTTCAAGAGTTCAATATGTTGTATTTGATATGGTCACTCCGCAGTGGCATATTATCCAAAATTCGAAGAGCAAATTAAGAATAAGAATCTTTATTTGCCATTAAAAAATAAAACATATTGCAATATAGGCTTCATCAGCAATAGAATCATAACATAGTTTAAGTTGTTGATTCTCAGCTAAACCAAATGAATAATAGTGTCATTTTCCCTAAAACTAAAATATTTTATACACTAAAATACACCAAGTTTGAACAAAAATTAAAATCATATTTTCAAGTCACTAATATCACAATACATGTATTCATCTGTGATGTTTTCCAAGACGAAATACTTAATGAACAATCTAATATTAAAACTGACACTGTATTTCATTTTTAAATAATGTTTTATTCACATATATTGGAGATGCTCGAGGAATGCATTTCACTTCTTAAAAGAAGCTTCGTCAGCCTCCATGTATTCATTCAAATTATAAAATGGCTTTTTTCTTAACCATTTGTTAATTACTGATTTAAAGCTTTTTTCTGGTAACATTCTTATTTCAAGAGGAAGTTTATTAAATACAGTATTAAACATGGTATACATGGCTTTTATGAGCCTTTGACAATCTTATATAAGGAGTAAGATCAGAGTTCGTTCTAGTATTATAATTATGATTATTATTATTTTGATCAAAATTGCTTAAATTATTTTCAACTGTTATCGAATTATAATAAAATGTAGGTATATTATTAGGAATAACACTGCAATAAAAATCATTTATGAATGACATGAAGAAGGTAACAACTGGAACAACCAAACTAATATGTGGAAATTCACAATGAATTTTAACCTATAATGGATACAACATCCACAAAGAAGTTGAAACACCTTTTTAACACCATGACCAATACGATTCAAATTTCGAGGCAAAGCCAGGTTATACAACCAATCTTCTGGCTCGCCGAAGTCTATACCATATCGATTAGTTTCAATGAATCGATAGAAGAGAATTGATATAATTACCTCATTCCTGCGTAGACCCACTCTGTCGGGTGCGTGTAGAGTCAGATGCGATCTAAAAATTGTCGTCGACCATCATTGTCGTCGACCACTTCTGGCGCTCTCCCAAATGAGTTATCACGGTTTTTATTTTAAGGGTTGATTACATTGGGATAGTTACTCGCTAAGCGAGTAGCGAGTAGGACGTTACTGACCGACCGTGCTACAGCAGCTCGACATACCAAACCAAATTATATTAAAAAAATTATTTCCAGAATCACCCCCATACTATGGAATTTCTAAGATAATAAATAATATCGCAACACAAAATTAAAAGATAAAGTTTCCTAACAATTATTCAATAAAATTTCATCAAAACAATATACAATATATCTCATCTGAAGTGTTATGCTGGCAGCCTGCGTGATTAAGTATCGGCTTTGGCCACAATGATGTTGTTTTTTTTTTGTGTTGGCTACTCTGCCAGAGAGTACAAATGTGACCAAATTCAAAGTAGACAGGCTCTCAACTTTGAATTTGGTCACATTTGTACTCGCTGGCAGAGTAGCCAACACCAAAATAGAAAATCATTGTGGCCAAAGCCGATACTTAATCACGCAGGCTGCCAGCATAACACTTCAAATGAGATATATTGTATATTGTTTTGATGAAATTCTATTGAATAATTGTTGGTAAACTTCATCTTTTAATTTTGTGTTGCGATATTATTTATTGTCTTAGAAATTCCATAGTATGGGGGTGATTCTAGAAATAATTTTTTTAATATAATTTGGTTTGGTATGTCGAGCTGCTGTAGCACGGTCGGTCAGTAACGTCCTACTCGCTACTCGCTTAGCGAGTAACTATCCCAATGTAATCAACCCATTATTAGTCTGATGATTTACAGGACGCCATATTTAATTTAATTTGAAAAAATAGTACGTGAAGTGTTTTAGAAAATCAAGAAATAACAGACATTTCAAACAAAATAGGTTATAAAGTGAAGAGAATACTTGCTGTTTCTTGCTTATCTGGAAGCGATAAGGGAGCTCCGTCAACCACTTCTACTCGGGAACGCGGAATTCGCTAACTCGGAACTGGCTAAGTCTGTTTGTGGAATTGGCCAAGTAAGGAAGTCGCTGTTTCTGTCGCCGGCGGAATTGGCTAACTCGGAACTCGAGGTTTGCCATGGTGTGGCATAGGGACCTTCTCTATTTAGGTAAACTGTTCACGATGTCGTTTTAACTAGCTAAACTGCTATTTGCTAACTTGGGATTGTGAACACCCCAACTAGGAACAACTGCTATATGCTAACTACAATAGCGCTCCAAGCGTGAAACTTCATAGTTGAGGTTGCAAAAAGTAGGGTTAGAAAACAAAGATGGCCACGGATTTTACGGAAATAGCTGGAGTTAGCGGACAGGAACCTGCGCTATCTGCTATCTCATTTACTAATTTTTTTTCTAACGTACTACTATAGCATTGAGTTAACACTGACTTAGCAAATAGCAGGAGTTGACGAATAGCTCGACTTAGCTGGCTAACTCCAACATCGTGAATACCCCTAGTGAATTCCGAATCAGCGGATTCCGGTTTTGCAGAAACAGTCAATTCACACTTAGTGAGTTCCGCTCGATGCAGTTTCGACTCTTATGGCAGTATTAACATAGACTCAGCCAATTCCGACTTAGCGAATTCTATCGACCCTTCTACTCACCACGGCTTTCACCAGCCGAATCTTCACAGAATAGCTATCTTGCTCAATACAGTAGGCTGTCATGTCGGAGATGTGTGCACAGTTCCAGTAGCTCGCTGCGCCCTCTAGTCGTTCGTACGACACCGACAGTCGGCACGACTCGAGGGATGTTGTGGCTCCCTCGGCACTAGCACAACAGTTGTGTGTATCCACGACATTTGTCGGCCTAGTGTGAAGAAGCTGATATCCCTCTTTGCCCTTTAGTCATATGAACGACACACGACACACGACATATCATTGTAATGTTAAGCGAGCCTTATAGAAGAGACCGGTAGGGTCCACGCGCATGTTCCCCTTCCGCTCCGTCTGCAGTGTGACGCTACCGGTGCTCAGTGAATAGAGCACCACACGCATCTAGACATAGAGCCCATTCAATTTAGTTTCAGTTTTCGTTTTTAATAAGTCAAGTAATGTTAAAATGGTTCATATAAAGGCTGTAGCACGAATATTTCCGAACATGAAAATACAATTACCTACTTCATTATAATAATATTTAAGGAAATAATCGGGTTCAACAGAAGTCAGTTCATGATGTATGACTTATTAGCACTGTATAATCTCTGCAGAAATCTCATGGAAGCTGACCCAGTGGCGTACCGATAATGGAGCGAGTGGAGCAGCCGCTCCAGGGCGCAAGGCTCTGAGGGGCGCACCGTTGTTGAGAGAAAATTGCCTTTTACTTACAAAAATATGTATTACTATTATGAAGGCCAAAAGGGTAAAATGCAACACAATTTTAAAAAACCGTATGAATACATCACTGCGCATTACTAAAATGTCAAATTTAAAAGAAATCGGTTCACACGTTCAGCCGCAAATGTGTTACAACCAGACAGAATGCAAAACAGTCGAGTCAAAAGTAGCAAAGCCAAAACAATGTTAACTGGGTGGAAAAAGGTATAACAATTACAAGTAATTGAATGAAGACTTTGAATTTATTTTAGAAAAATAAATTGAAAAAGGTTCAATGGTTTTTATATTACTAAGAACAGGACTGAAATACTTCACTTTTGAATCCTATTAGATATTTATAAGATAAATACAAGAAATTTTTTATAGGAATGACTTGCAAAATGCTAAAAGAATAACTGCAAATGAATTTATAGAAATTTATGACTTATTTATAGAAGCTGTTTGGAAATTGATAAAAGCAGAATCTGGCTTGGCAAAAAATTATTCATCAGAGATTTGCATTTCTGAAAAATACGGCGACCCTACCAGTCTATTCTATTACCCGTGATACAACCCATGGGTAATAAAAGAGTATGGTAGGGTCCACGCGCATGTTCCCCTCTGCTCCGCCTGCAGCGTGACGTCACCAGTGCTCTGTGAATAGAGCACCACGCATCTAGACATAGAGCCCAGTCAATTTAGTTTCAGTTTTCATTTAATAAGTCAAGTAACATTCAAATGGTTCATATAAAGGTTGTAGCACGAATATTTCCAAACATGAAAATACAATTACCTATGTGATTTTAATAATATTTAAGGAAATAATTGGGTTCAACAGAAGTCAGTTCACAATGTATGACTTGGCACTGTATAATATCTGCAGAAATCTCATGGAAGCTGATGATATGGCTTTTCATCACGTTATATCCTTTGTTGAGATTTTCTCCATGATAATCTCTGCAGAAACACTGGTAAACTGGCTCTATTTATTAGTTCAGGCGACAGCGATAAGCAGCAGTGAGCACCAGTTATGTCATCGGCTCGCTAGTCTTCTGCGCATCCACCTCGTGGACCCTACCATTCTATTCTACTACCTGTGATACAACCTATCATTAAATGGAGGTTTATTTTCATTATTGCTAAAGTGGAACATATTCAAAATGAGTTCAAATTTATTTCGTGACATGATTTTTGAAATATTTCTAGCATAGAGTGGATTTGCACTCCAGTCATACATGATTTTTTATCCAAACCCATCCACATAATTTATTAAACCTAAAAATATTTCAAAGTCTTTGGCATCTATGTCATTCCACTACGTGAGCCTAGCAAAGGACCAAGCGATTCATTCAATATTCCACTCACAATTTTCTGATTAGCATTTAGATTAGCTTCATCAACAATCATTTTGATCGCTTCATTATCAACTAAGACTCGAAAAAAATCTATAGGGTCCCTATTATTTTGCACAGAATCCATACAAATGTCACTCACTCCACAAACATTAGTAAAAATAAATTGATTTAGATTGCCCTGGACATTTTTCCAGATTACATTTGCTGTAGCTTGAATTGTGTATATAGTTGTAGCATCTTGATCAGCATCAATATTTGATTGGATTTCTTCCGAATCATCAATCTCTGAATCACTAAGTTCATGGTGAACCTCACTCTCTTCAAAAATCTCTCTTTGAAATCAGCAGAAGTTGAAGGAAATGGTTGCTTATTTTGTCCTACCTTAGATACGAGCCTCATCCTTTTATGGGGAAGATCTTCATCAGAATCGGTGCTATCACTACTTGTAATGTGAAGTTTTTATCTGCACCAGAATCATCAAGGCTTGAAAACTCATTTGAGGACAATGACTTTGAGGACAGTGGGATGAATCAGGGATTGGAAAACCCAAAAAGGAGATTCAAATTCTCCAAACATCCCATTAATAATGGGCACAAGTTCAAGGCTGAAGAAAATGTTGAATTTCTGCATTTGATTGGCAAAGGCAGACAATTGAACATTTTAGAAGCTTTGGAGATAACTAGGTTGGTAAAAACTATTCCAATACTAGTTTGAATGACCAAATTTATTTTAACCAATTCAATACAACTAACTTGGTTTCATCATAATTCCAGCCTACATTTAAAAAACAGTTCTTGCATGTATTTCTCAGTTGACCTTGACAGCATTTCAGTAGCTTATATTTTTTAGTTTTAATTTGATTAAAGTCTAGCCTTATTACATATTTTTCTTCTTTGTTTCTTTCTTGATGTTCACAGTGTTTAGTTATTGATTTGACTTGTATTTTTGCTTGTTACTCCTCCCACCAGGGGGCGTGACTTGACAGCCAATCACAACATCCGATGAAGGTCAGCCTCTTTCCCACTTAGCCAATAATATCATTCCATGTTCAGTATATATTAAGCTTCTCTGTACTTTAGTTTTTTAGTATCAACACAAAAGATCTGTTTTTTAAATGTAGGCTGGAATTATGATGAAACCATGTAAGTTAGTTGTATTGAATTGGTTAAAACAAAATTGGTCATTTAAACTAGATTTAAACTTGATTAAGCATCTCTGTACTTTATTTTTAGTTTGATTGAGATTGATAATGGTGTAACAACCGAAACTAGTTTCTCAAAGTTTTAATAAATGTGGTTGTGACAATTTCGTCTTATTATTCATTAACTACGAATATAGTCGAATAATTCTACTATAGTAGAATATAATAGAAGGATAAAACTATGACAAAAGATAGCCTCAAGCTTGTAGTCACAGTCAACTTTTAGAAAGAATCTACATGCATAATTTGCATTGATCCAGCACCTTGACAAAGTATTACTTTGTCATGCAAGTATCACTTTATTTTATATGATTGAAAATTATGGTACGCTTGCCAAAACGAAAACGTCTTGGAGACTCCAGTTAAGGAGTATAAGACAAGTCAGATCAACAATTTTACTATACAATCTCATACACTAGTTACCATAATATTATTACTATATCAATAAGGTGAGATGAGGCTTAATTTTGATGTGAAAGGAACTCTAGCACACTGTAAAAAGCTAAACTAAATAAAATTATTTTTCCATAACGATCTGTGTTGTTAATATAAACTTTTTATGGTAAATTCAACAACTTGCAGTAAATTTTAATTGAGAATAGATGATATTTTTAATAACTTTTGGCCAAACGTTTTCGAGTCCTGAAGACTAATCTTCAAAGAAGCCTGGACACTTATCTTCAAAGACGCCTTTAGTTCCTTCGCCTTTCAAAGCCTTTCAAAGAAGCCTTTGAAGATGAGTCTCCAGGACTCGAAAACGTTTGGCCAAAAGTGAGTAAAAATATTATTTATTCTCAATTAAAATTGACTGCAAGTCGTTGAATTAACCATAAAAAGTTTATAAAAAAAGGTTTCTTCAAACTTTCTTTAAATTTTGTTTTCTGTAATTAAATAGAAAAACTTAATAAATTTTAGGGGGCTTCTGAAGGAGACCTTAATAAATTTTGAATCTTTGAAGCACTGAATTGAAAAAATAGTCCAACAAAATTGAGATTCATTCTAATTAATGTAATTTGATAGAAAAACTTTATAAGTTTGGAATTGTTTTGGGTGTAGTACCCTATCTTCTGGCACAGAGACAGAACAAATAATGTATTTTATAATTATTCATAAAAATGGTCAATACAAAAACAACATAATGAAATATTTTATTTCTTTATTCATTTGACTAGCATACAATAAATGTGAATACAACAGGCTATTGCCCAAAACAGCAAATATCAGTTACCCCATAAAAACATAAAATTAATTATACATAAGTTATGATGCATATATGGTATATTTGAAAAAAGCTACTATAATTAAATATATGTCAGCCAGCCATTCAAGAGCCACTGGAGCACTGAAAAAGTCCTCAAATGCATTTGTGTATTACAATATGGCTGAAGATTTGCTTTTGAGCTCCACGGTCACACTGAAGTGATATCTTCTCTACGAAACAATTTAATGAAAATTTCTATAATCGATATCTGTACCAAACCCAATGGACCTTTCATATCGACTATCGATTCACTTAGTCGATTGTTTCATGGGCAAGATATGAGACTGTAGCCTTGTTTTTAAGCACAAAATTAAAAACAGAAATCATCCTACAAACTTGAAATTTACTTGGAATTTTTTCTGTAATTAGATCAAATATTTTATAAATTTTTGGCCTTAAGCACTAATCTGATAAAAAGATCCTTCAAACTCAAAGGAAGTGATAGCCAAAGTAGGTATCTGTTTAATCAGATAGAGATAAGCTAACAACTCTTGTGGCCTCTTTGTAAGGTTGACCAATGGATTGGCCAGCAAAAAAGACTGTTCTCTTCTATAAAATCACTTCCTGGTGGTTCGGAACCCATCTAAAACTGTAGGTTCAACTCATCAAACATCAATTCAGTATCCAATCACTGGTCTCAGACCTATGTGGGCTTCATCCTCAAAAAAGTTAAATTTTATCAAAATTTCGTTGTTTTCATATTAAAATTATTGCTTTAACAGATTTTTATGTTAGATTTTATCAGCTTTCAGTTGTTAAAACAGTCTGACAAATTCTGTTACAAGCAACTCGAATTTTACAATTTGCAATGTAAGAGCTTATTTACTAAGTCAAAACTTAAAAATTACTGTCAGTACCACGCTAAGTTTTCCTAGATTTTTAATAAATTTGAAGTTTTTATTTTAAAGACATACATTTTCAAAATTCAAGAATTTTTTCACGAATTATAATCAGAAATCGATCACCTGACAGGAGCTTGTGTAAGTTACAAAAGATTCAACTGTTATAAATTTGTGATTACTTCTGTTTGAATCAATAATTCATTATGGAAACACCGAGAGGATTCTGATAAAATCTAACGTAAAAAATCTGTTCTTGTTAAAGGAATGATTATGTATTTTATGTAGCTGTCTCCTCTTTGACTTGGGCGCCTTGCATGCCATAGAGCAGTATGGTCTCTCTCTTCCTGCGACATGCTGTTCCACAATTTTGCCCCCTTCCTAACTACCGTACTTCTATGACATTCTTCCCCTTCATCTTGTCCTGAGTTCGCAGACATCGCAGGAAATTGAAGAATGGATACCTTGTCACTGGGTCTTTCGATTTTTTCCCTGCTCTATTCCGACTTCCCTATCTACTCCTGTTAACTTTCATGGTTATTTCGATTTTGTTTTCTGTAAAAAAGTAGAAAAATGTTGTTAATTTTGGGTATTTTTGAAGGAAACTTGAATTTTTGGGTCTTGGGAGCACTAAATTAAGGAGAAAATGCTCCTGGAGACTTGAAATTCACTTTCAATTAACTTTCTTTGTAGTGGCAAAGGTGAAGGTGATATTGTGGAAGAAATCCATAATAAATAATAAGTCTTAAAGTTGTCACAACCACATTTATTGAAAACAGTGAGATACTAGTTTCGGTTGTTACACCATTTTCTATCTCAAACAAAAGTACAGAGTAGCTTAATATATACACGAAATGATTGGCTGAGGGAGAAAGTACCTTTAATAGGCTGACCTTCAATGAAGGTCTGTGATTGGCTGAAAACCATAATAAATCACGGCAACTGGTGAGAGGAACAACCAACAAGAATGCTCTCACCAGTGGCCTATTAGAGGCACTTTCTCCCTCAGCCAGTAGTATCGTTCCCTGTTTAGTATAATATATTAAGCGACTCTGTACTTTAATTTTAGTTTGTTTGAGATTGATAATGATGTAACAACCGAAAATAGTAACTCTCTGTTTCAATAAATGTGTTCACGACAACCTCAAGTCTTATTATTCATTCACTTTCAATTTGTTTTGTTAGGTTAAAGAATTTTATAAACTTTCGACTTTTTGAAGCACTTATAGAAAAAAAATGATTTTACAATCTTGAAATTAACTTTCAATTTTGTTTTTTGTAATAAGGTAGAAAAATGTTATTAGTTTCGGGGATTTTGGAAGAAAAGATTAATAAATTTTTGGTTTTTGAAGTACCGGTACCTACTAAATTAAGGAGAAAATTATGCTAGAAACTAAAAATGTAATGTAATCATCAATTTTGTTTCCTGTAACTAGGTAGAACATTTTTAAAAATTTGGGTTATTTTTAATGAAAGCTTAATAAATCGAGTGTATTTTGAAGCTCTAAATTGTGTTACCGGCCGACTTTTCTACCCTTACCTGACCACCATTCATGTACATTTATGTAGCCGGATATTTTCTACTTCTACATAACTGAACACACTTTATGTAACAATGAAGTACCTTCCTTCACCCACACATATGACACCATTTTTGTATCCGGAAATTCCATCTCTTTACTAAACTGTATATGCTTTCAATAATTCCAAATCTATGGTTGGGAGCTTTAGGTTCGTTTACTCAAACGCAAAGATCATTTTATATATTTCCTGTCTAACACCTGGTTTAGCAACTGAATTAGCTAGAGAGCAGGGAACTGATTTTTTGGAAATAAAAGAGTTGGTGCTATTTAACCCATATTTATTACATATCCTAAAATTATTTTCAACATAAAGAATTCAGAAAATGTTCATGTTCAGATAAAATTTTCATATAAATTACTTCATTAATTTCCTACAAGATTTTGCTAACATGTAATTCAATAAATTGAGGGCCTCGGTCAATCGATAGGGTCTTTATCAAAATTTTCACCAAATAAATTCATAACGAAGCTCACCGACTTGACCACTCGTCCCGTCCTAAATGGGCCGCAGCCACACTTAGAAGGCCCGAGGCTCCTTAAAAAATGTTCTGCTCTTCTCGCGGCCACAGCTCGATTCGAACTCTGCTTTTCCACATCAATCATGTCCCCCTCCAGGCGACAGAACGGCCGCACCACGTGGAGTAAGAATGAAAATTCAGTACCATGGATATGCTTGAAACCTGCAATAATTTTGACTACTTAGATGCAAGTTAGCAAAACCTTACACTAAAAAATAGGTAATTGTGAGACAGCCATTTATTTAAAAAAATTAACTCTCTCACAATTTATTACAACAAAGCAATCCAAAGTTCACTTGAGTCCATATTTTAAAAAATTGTCAGCTTAATTCTAATCAGTTCAATGCACCTGGAAAAAACACTAAAGCACTAATAAATATCTATAATATAACACTCTCAATATTCCCCATATTACAATTGAAAAAGGGATCTGGAGTTTTTTGTAGATTACGTCTTGGAGTATAAGGAGTTAAGGAGTATAAGACAAGTCAGATCAACAATTCTATTATACAATCTCATACACTAGTTACCATAATTACTATATATCAATAAGGTGAGGTGAGGCTTAATTTTGATGTGAAAGGAACTCTAGAACACTGTAAAAGGCGAAACTAAATAAAATTATTTTTTCATAACAATCTGTGTTGTTAATATAAACTTTTTATGGTGAATTCAACAACTTGCAGTCAATTTTAATTGAGAATAAATGATATTTTTACTCACTTTTGGCCAAACGTTTTCGAGTTTTGGAGGCTCATCTTCAAAGGCTTCTTCGTCAAAGAAGTAGTTAGGGAAGGGGCAAAGCTGTGGAACAGCAAGTCGCAGGAAAAGAGGAGATCGTACTGCTCATCTAGTCAAAGAGGAGACATAGTTACATAGGATACATAATTATTGCTTTAACAAGAACTGATTTTTACGTTAGATTTTATCAGAATCCTCGGTTTTTCCATGATGAATTATTGCTTCAAACAGTAGTAATCAAAAATTTATAATAGTTGAATGTTTTGTAACTTGGACAAGCTCCTTTCAGGTGATCGATTTCTGATTAGGCCTATAATTCGTGAAAAAACTCTTGAATTTCGAAAATGTATGTCTTTAAAATAAAAAGCTCTTCAAATTTATCCGAAATCTAGGAGAACTTAGTGTGGTACTGACAGTAATTTTTAAGTTTTGACTTAGTAAATAAGCTCTTACATTGCAAATTGTAAAATTCAAGTTGCTTGTAATAGAATTTGTTAGACTTTTTTAGCAGCTGCCCATTTCAAATAAATAGGGCTCGACCACTGAAATTCACCAGCTGTCTTTCAACACTTGAGCAGCTTTTTACGAACTTGCAACTCTTGCAACATGTGTGACATTTTGCATACCACATGACGCATTCAAAGCATTGAAAACTTGGATGTAAAGCCGCTGAATGTTGCTCTTCAGGTCGTTTCACACCGCCGTAGCGTTGCTTTGGCGACGTCTTCAGGCGACGTAGCACGTATCCCAAGTATTGATACGCAAGCTACTGACAGTTCATACCAAAAGCTACGTCTCATAAGCTTCGTTTTCATTCGTTTTAATTAGCTCCCAGTTTGAGCTGTGGTCGAATAAATTTAAGAAGTTCTGGGCTAGACATCAGCGGTGCAGACTTCATGGGAATATTGGGGGCAAAGTCCACCAGAAAGGTCTGTAGGGAGTGTCATCTGAAGTGATGGGGGGGGGGGGAGTGTCATCTGAAGATACGCTAGTTTACTAGTAAGGCTGCTTTTATGCATGCGATTTCATACAGAAATTAACTTGCTATTTTATTATAATCTTAAATTCTCTATGATCGTACTATTTATTTTATTCCAAATTAAAATTAAAATTTGGTGATTCTAGCTAATCAATGAATTAAGTTTTTCCTACAATTTTGAAATTTTGAATAGGAAAATATCAATAAGATATGAACTCAGTTATCAAATTTCACTCACCATTTAGGAGCTGCGTAATCGTAATGATGATTTTTTCAGAAGTAGAACCGATACAGTTGTATGTTGTGCCGTCATAAGGCTACACCGCCATCGATCGATTCTTTCACACTATTCGTTACATTATTTTATACTATCAATAGCGTTCAATACACTACCGTATATAATATAGGTACACTACAATATTGAAGTTCATGGATAACACCGCAAATATTAAGTATTCCACTCTTCTCTCATAATTTGTCTGTTCTCATTCAAGATAATTTATAATTTTATGTACATTCATTTACAGTCGTCAAATAAAAAAATATAATCATCAAAATCGCTTGAAGATGGGATTATTTTGGGAAAATGTTCTCTTCCGTTGGTCATTTTTCGAGATGAACTCATCTGCCACCAGATCCAAATCCAATTTTTCGGCATCCTCCTTGTGAAAATTCAGGAGACTCAAGGAATTGAGTCTTTGTTGACCCATCGTCGACCGTAATAACGTCTTCAATCTTTTGAGACCAGAAAACGATCTCTCTGCGGTTGATGTTGATACCGGAACTGTTAAAATTATACGCACAAATTTGTGAAATTCTGGTAGAAGATCTTTTAGATGTGGATTCTTCTTGAAAATAGATACTGTCTTGTAGATTCTCAACAATATCGTATTTTGAAATATTTTGGAACATTTCTCTATGGATCAAGGAGGAGGCGTTCAAAGTCTATATCGCCTTTACAGCAGTGGCGGATTAATGAATTTTTATGGGAGGGGGCGACATACCCCAAAAATACCCGTTGGTCGAGGGGGGGGGGGTATGGAATAAAATTTTTGGAAATTTATTAGCCTTTAACCGCATTTTACACCATTCTAGCACTTAAAATGTAGTAGAAATATAATTTTTTCGTGTTTCAATCAAAGAACAATCAAATTTCCCCTAGCTAGAGTAGTTTATTTCTGTATATTCATGTGGAATTAGGAATACAAATTTTTTTATACAATACAATATGTCTTGAACAAAAATTGCTTTGCTAGCTTAATTTTTATCAAAATTTACAGAGAAATGAACAGAGTCTAAGCAATTAATTCGTGATCGAGATGATTTTTAGACCTATATATATATTTAAATTAATCTCAACATTCTTTCATGTTTCATAATACCAGTACTACAATAAATATGTATTAGGTCAAAAACAAACAGAGATTTATATGCCCCTACCTATTCTATAAAAGATTAATCTTATTCAAACTAATTTCACTTGATATAAGATTTCCTTCATTCTCTGTCATTTGTTAATTCGTCATTGAATTAAAATTATGTCAACAGTTAAAGATAAAGTAAAGGTAATATAGAAAATAAGGCAAAATAAGTATTACATTTGTTAATTCCCGGCCGGCAGAGGCGGAGTAGTAAGACAAGTTGGAGGTATTTCGTCTGTGGCGGGACAATTAAAATTTAACCGTGTGTATGTCACAAGTGTTACCCTTTTTAATTTTTTAAAATGTGCAAGCCCTCGGGGGGGGCGGTCGCCCCCTCCGCCCCCCCCTTTAATCCGCCCTTGCTTTACAGAAACAAGATATTTAATCAGTGAGAATCTTCTCCAAGCATAAATTTTTCCACGTTTATTAGGAATTCGAAAGATTAACTCTCAAACCTAGAAACCAATGAAGTGACTGTCTGATCTATTATTTCAAAGTACAATTTTCTGTATCTCTGTCCCACTGAATCAAATTGAATAACAGAATTGTCTTCTGAGCTATCGAATTTCTTGGGAATTTTCCTTCTTCTGGGAAGTTGTGGAGAGTTGACTTTGATAGGTTTTTGTTATTTACATCATTCCAAGTTTTCTCAAACTCCTCTCTAAAAGACTGTATGCTTATTTTGAGAGTCAACATCAGTTTTAGCGCTTGATCAAGATGTAGAGTTTTTTCTGTAGAGCACTATTCATTGAGTCTATATGACCAAATAAATGTACCAGTACTTTCAAAATGAAATAGAAATCAAAAGAAATCAATTGTTTGGCAAAAGCTGCAGCTTTGAAACCAGATTCAGTTAAATCATTATCTGAAATAGTTGTGAAAAAAATCGAACAATGCTGAGTAATTACCAAGAACAGAAGAAAGAGACGTATACCCCTTACCGTCCACCTAGTTGGGCACAAGGGTCGAAGATTAACTGATTCGTTGCCTCTTAGCGATTTGAAAATGGATAGTCTCTTAGGAGAGTCTCTGACAAACCCAACTATTTCCCTCACCATGTTGAGTTCATCGCTGCATTCATGAATCAATTTTATAGTATCTTGCACCACCAAGTTCAGAGAGTGTGCTAAGCAGTGCACAAACAAAGCTTTTTTCTGGACATTTAAAATTTTCGCCTGCACTCCATTGTAAATTCCTGACATATTCGCAGCACTATCAAAACATTGACCTCGACACTTATTTAAAGATAAATTGAATCGAATAAGGGAATCACAAATGATAGTGAATGAAGCAGAAGATGTAGTATTCTCTGTTTCATAGAAGACTAAAAAGAGTTAATCTACCTCCAAAGAATCTGAGACTATTCTCAAACAAATTGAAACTTGTTCATTCCTACTCACATCTGATGTTTCGTCACATATATTATCAAGAAATATTCAGAATTCTTAATTTTAGTTATTAGAGAACGAAGAAGCGTTCGGCCTAAAATATCCAGCATTTCATTTTGAATATCATGACTACACCATGTGTAGCTGTCTCTTTGAAGCCAACCAGTGGCGTAGCCAGGATTAGATTTCGGGGGGGGGGGGTGTGGGCAGTGGCTTAGCCAGGATCAAATTTCGGGGGGGGGGGGGCTCACCAAGGGGAGTCTGGGGTATAGGAGGGTCCGGATTTTTTTTAAATTTAGTGGTGTGAAAAGCTAATCTAGACAACTTCTTAGGCTCCAAAGTTCAAAAGAAAATTTTGAAAAATTACCACCCAAGAACCTAGGTGGCCAGGTTTGAAATGATAAAGTTTGATATACCAATATATCTGTGACTATTTTGAGTCAAAACCCTTGAATTGGGACTAATCATACTTAACTTATGTACTGAATCTCAAAATTAATACAAATTATTACAAGTTTAATATAATTTATGTCATTAGCCTAAAACGCACCCAACCCAAAGTTCATGAAATCGGAATTTTTTTTTATCATAGCACACTGATTTTACAAGCTTGCATAGAACTTGCATTTATTTGTGTGTTTTCATTTATAAAATCCCGATTTTTTTAACTTTGGGTGCGTTCAGGCTAGTGGGTTATACTGAATTTTAACTTCAAAACTAAATTTTCTACAAGATGAATTTATTCTAAAAGGTGTCAATATTTCACTATATCAATAATTAACAAAGTTAATCCACTTCAAACTTAAAAATTGCATTTTATTTAATGTAATAAATAAACAATTATGGTAGTCACAGTTTTCTAACATGTTTTATTCGATTTCGTAGCACATTTTAAATCAAAATTATCCATTTGAGCACCTAACAAGTTTCTATATGAGTAAATATTGAGGAAAAATTTGAAAATGCATTAATCTGACTATAACTGTAGCTATATTCCATTACACAAACAGGGTTTCTGTAATCTGTTCGTTATAATACAACAAAACAGACAGAACCCTTCGGCTTTAATAAGTCCTTATCTATATTAGTTATTTGAGAATTTTTTATTTCTGAAATTTCGGGGGGGAGCCGGGCCCCATGGGCCCCCCCCCCCTGGCTACGCCACTGATTAGCCAACTTTGCAATTCTAGTGAGTCTTCACAGCGTAATTTCAGTAAATTTTTATAATTAGTTTCATCATCAGAATGTCCCCTGGAATGGTAATACCTTGCGTTGAAAGATAGAGAAGGGAAGAAAACATTTTCAATAACAAGAATGATTTTCCATCATTTGCTTCTGTTTTTCTTCCAAAAGTTGAGAAATCACATTTATTCCACCTAATGTTGAAAACATTTTTATGACGGCTTCCTTGTGGCAAGCTGAATGTTCATGTGATTTGAATTTCTCTGTGCCTTTTTTCCAGTTCTGAAATCCGGATTGAATAAACGTTAATTATTTTTTATTTGAAAATTGAAAGCGTTTTTCAACAAATATTTTCCTACAGGTAGCACATAGAACGATATCTTTTACCTTGTTGTTTGAAATCCATGGAATTTTTTTCATCCATTCCGGATTGAAACGCCTTTTAGTTTTTTTTTTCATAACTGCAGTACCACTTTATTGTCACATTTTTTAGATTGTTTGCAGTCAATAGACGATGAAGAGGTTGAAGGTACATTTTGATCCAACTGACACTTATTATCTTTATCACTGGAACTGGAACTCACACTACGTTCACTCTTATCAGAAACTTTAGTTCTTATAAGAAACTTTTCCATTTTCACTTTTTACCACAAACACATCGCATGAAATTCACGGATAGAAGTGCTACCCACTCTCATCAGTCAACTGAAAACTGAAGTAATTCTGGCCACGAGGTTCATATAGTTTGTTCATCTATACTTTGTATTTGTACTATATATGTTTAAAGAAAGGAGAGTGGGAAAGTTATACATAGAACAAACAAAATCAAGTCTGAATGAAGGAATTTCTTGCAAAATGGTACTTTGCAAAAAGCATCTATGACTCATATCCGGTGTTTACAACCTAGGCCTAGGCGCCTAACTGGGCAATGGAAATAATAAACAAACGATTCAAAGGACTGATCGTCTGACATATTTATGGTTTGTGGAAGTAATCTTTCAAAATAACACTGTAGCTTAATAGCTTTCAGTTCACTCTAATAACACAGATTTGAATACACTGAAAATAGCTAGACAGGTCTATTGTTTTGTGTATGGTAACATAGTTTTATTTGGGCTTTTTGGAATTGAAGATGGAATAAATAAAAAAGATTCGTACTTGATGTAATTTTTTCTGGTATTGTATGAACATTGGAGGGGCAAAATACATGCATTGCCCCCCCAGAGTAATTATTGGGGGGGCAGAAAGTGCCTTGCCCCCCCCCCCCCAAAGTCGGCGCCACTGCTAGACATGGTGTTTAGTGTTCCGTGGTGTGAGCCAGGTTTCAGCTCCTGTGTACTTTGGGTGGTGGACTGTAGTGAAAGCAGTGACAGTGAACTTTTGTTACTGTATTCCAGGGGTGCCCACCCCCCCCCCCCCCAAAGCCTAATGACGTACCCCCCCCCTAAATTGAGTACCAGCCCCCCCCCACAAAAAAAATGCGAAAAAATAAGCCCCTCCGTATTTTTTCTAAAACTAATTCCGGCCGTTCAGGTTGTAAAATTTTACTACAGAAAAGGTGGATGAAACCAAAATTTTAAGAAATTATGCATTATTACAGTAGTGCTTTATCAACTAAGTTGTTACAATTATTTGCTTGAAAAAAAATATTCAAGTAACATGTCTTGTATTTACTTATACTGTTATCATTTTCTTGGATTTGAAGAAAACTCTTGTCCAAAACTCTCGCTTGAATCCAGACCAGATTTTCCTCCAAGAATTTCTGATGGACGCTCATCAAACACAACCCATCAACACAAGTGTGATGGACACAAGTCCATCTGTTCTCTCCCATTGTACTTCTAAGCCAGGTCTTTACCCTTCGAAGGGTACTAAAGGGATCGTTCAACAGTAGCCTTAGTAGATGGGAAGCCACTTAAAATGAGGATTGCATGTCTTGTTGCACGAAAAAAGTATTAGCCTCCTCAAAACTGCAGCCACTTCAGTATCCTTTGATTTGTCTCCTGTAATCCTTTTTTTCCACAGATTATACCACAAATCTAATTCTGCAGAGATAATACTCAACTCATAAAACTTCATCGAAGATGTGACATTTTTTCCAAATCTTTTGAATTGCATTTTATCATGTATGAAGGATGAAGATGGGATAAGACAAAAGCAGCTGTATTGAGAATCTAACATTCAATGATTGAGTTGAAGAGTCACGACAAGGGATGATCAACGACCGTTTCCAGTATTCAATTGCAGTCTCAGATGGCGGATTACTTCTTATGTATTTGCTTTTGAACAATCCGTGGAACTGTTTAAGGCAACTTAAGTCAACTTGACTTTCTCCGCGATATCATGTGCTTTTTCAAATAATTCGTCAAAAAAATGTTCAATTTCTTGTCGATACTTCTTGATGACATCAAGGATTATACCAATATGTTTCCTCACCATAATGAAATCTATATTTTTACTTAGTAGACGTTGACAACGGGTTTCAAAATTGCAGAGTACTTTGCAATCATGAATAAAGATCTATGAAGAAAATTGGTTTTTATATTTTTACATTACAATATTCATTTCTTGACATGAACCATTCTTCTATAATAATTTATTGATTGTTGGAAAAAACACCTAGTAAACATTTCATTTGTTTGTGGTATTATTTTTCTGTCTTTCTATAGATTTAGTACTATTGAATGATAATTTGGATTAACAATAGAATAGTGATAAATTATCCTCATTTCAAGAATTGTAATAAATTCCAGCAACTAAATTTAATAAAGATTTTTTTCTGCTTCCAGGGGGGTGGGGCAGCTGCCTCTCGCTGGGTAAGCCCATGATTATAGTTAATTCAAATTCAATAGTATAATAATAATAATTATAAATCTATTGTCATTAATTGACATTCTATCTGGTGACTTTGTAATATATTTTTGAATGTCGTCACGTTAAACACGGTTTCAAGCAACTTTACCAACCCTCCCAAACGTTTTTTGGAACCCCCAAGAATTTCAATGACGCAGTCTGCGTCATAGCCCCCCTGTGGGCACCCCTGTGGGTACTTTTCTCAGATGTGGAATGATCTAGGAAATAGCTCAAATAAGAGTGTTGATTCATTTTATAATTAATCCAATAATAAATTGTTGTGGAAGTTCCTAAAGTAGGCTCTAGAACTATTAGTATTTTGATCGTTGGAGCAAACCTAAAGCCGCGTTATGAATAGTGCTATGGGGATGTTCGGGGGGGGGGGGACGCCAAAAGTAGTCGACGACAGAGGTGGTCTATTTCTATCTTACGCTGACGACAGAGTGGGTCGATTTTTATTTTACGCTGATGACAGAGTGGTCTACATTCCTGAGTAATCCCAGTCTGGCGGTTGCATGCAGCGACAGACTGGGTCTATTCTTAAAACTTCTCCTCTCGACAGAGTGGGCCTGCGACAGGGTGGACCTTTAAGGTTCGCAATATCGATATATACAAAATATCGACAGTTAAACTTCAGTTAATCGACCTCAACAACATCAAAAACTTGATTATGAGATTGGCAGCTCTGTCCTCTCCTCTGTGAGTAGGTTTGAGGCTCTATAATAAACACTGAATAAAGTATAATTTGATGAATGAAATCTTCTTGGAGCCTCCTTGTGCCATTATTGAGGTGCACAAGACAAGTCACATCAACAATTATACAATCTTCTACAATAATTACCATAAATTACTGTATCAATTAGTTGTGGTGAGGCTCAATTTTTGTTGTTGATTCCTAAATACTATTGTTGTTATGATTCCTAAATACTATTAAATAATTAATTAGCTCAGATCTTACATTAGCTTCGTTTACTTTTTAGTTTAATATTTCAATTTCCTCTGACCTACATTGACTCGTGAGAATTAGAATTTCAATTATATGGTCTTCCTGCTGCATTTTTACAATAACCTCCAGAGATTTTATGAAATTCACAAACCCTATCCGTTCTTCCTCAGATTTTTTTAGTGATGATTCTAATTTTGTTTTCAATTCGGTGTGATCACGCAATAGTTTGGCAACTGTTCATGTCTATCATTTTTACATTTTAAGCCAGAGTTTGTTAAGTAGCTCAGTAATTCTCTATTGGCTTACAATACATTGTAAGGTGCAATTCTTTTGATGGTAGTTTTCTTTTGGACAATTGATAGTTTAAAAATATGTCAGAAATAATATTTTAATAAGTTTTCTGTAATAACAATTAATTATAAATAACACAACCAATTACAGAAATTGCTATGGCTACTATCAAAAATACCACATTTATGTTTAATTCGAAAATAGCTAGACAAGAGCCTTTAGTCTGAATTCATGGTTGTGAAAAAAGAACTGATGTTTAAACGACTTTTAATAAAATGATGTAAATAATATTTTTATGATAATCGTAATAAAGTATATTAATTTGTTAAGTTGTGTATTACTCTCCTCTTGACTGCTAACAACTGTTTCTGGCTGGATACCATTCAATCTAATTATTTATCTACATACATAATTCTTCTCAATTTTTTATATATATTTTTATTTTGAAACCGATTTTACATTATAATACATCAGTAAGTATTCTTTGCTTTTTAAATTTCAAGAGTTCAATGTTGTATTTGATATGCTCACTCCGTAGTGGCATATTATCCAAAATTCGAAGAGCAAATTAAGAATAAGAATCTTTATTTGCCATTAAAAAATAAAACATTGCAATAGGCTTTGTCAATATAATCATAATATAGTTTAAGAAGTTCTCAGCTAAAACAAATGAATAATAGTGTCATTTTCCCTAACACTGAAATATTTCATACACTAAAATACACCAAGTTTGAACAAAAATTTTGAACAAGTCACTAATATCACAATACATGTATTCATCTGTGATGTTTTCCATGACGAAATACTTAATGAACAATCTAATATTAAAACTGGCACTGTATTTCACTTTTAAATAATGTTTTATTCACATGTATTGGAGATGCTTGAGAAATGCATTTCACTTCTGAAAAGAAGCTTCGTCAGCCTCCATGTATTCATTCAAATTATAAAATGGCTTTTTTCTTAACCATTTGTTAATTACTGATTCAAAGCTATTTTCTGGTAACATTCTTATTTCAAGAGGAAGATTATTAAATACGGTATACTTGGCTTTTATGAGTCTTTGACAATCTTATATAAGGAGTAAGATCAGAGTTCGTTCTAGTATTATAATTATGATTATTATTATTTTGATCAAAATTGTTTTAATTATTTTCAACTGTTATCAAATTATAATAGAATGTAGGTATAACATAATATTAGGAATAACACTGCAATAAAAATCATTCATGAATGACATGAAGAAGGTAAAAACTGGAACAACCAAACTAATATGTGGAAATTATACATTTCGAAGAATTTTAACCTATGGGATTCAACATCCACAAAGAAGTTGTATAAAAGAAACACCTTTTTAACAATATGAACAATACGATTCAAATTTCGAGGCAAAACCAGGTTATACAACCAATCTTCTGGCTCGCCGAAGTCTAAACCATATCGATTAGTTACAATGAATCGATAGAAGAGAATCGATATAATTACCTCATTCCTTTGTAGACCTACTCTGTCGGGTGCGTGCAGCGACAGAGTGGGTCGATTTCTATTGCTTCACCAAACGACAAAGCTGGTCGGCGACAGAGTCGACCACATTCCTGAGAAGACCCACTCTGTCGGGTGCATGCAGCGTCAGATGCGGTCTAAGAAATGTCCCAGTTTGTCGTTGACCATCATTGTCGTCGACCACTTCTGGCGCTCTCCCGTTGGGACGCCGACAAACGTACCCAGCGACAAACTGGACCATTTACTCTTTCACATAAACGACAAACGTGCCCAACGACAGAGTGAACCAGCGACAACTGTGACCACATTCCTGAGTGGTGTAGTTTGTCGGGTGCATGCAGCGACAACCTGGACCGATTCCAATTCCATCAGCTCCCGCCAATCTGGACCGCCGACAACCTGGACCACATTCCTGAGTGGTCCAGTTTGTCGGGTGCATGCAGCGACAACCTGGACCGATTCCAATTTCTTCAGCTCCCGCCAATCTGGACCGCCGACAACCTGGACCACATTCCTAAGAGGTCCAGTTTGTCGGGTGCGGGAGGCGACAAACTGGACCGATTCCAGTTTCATCAGCTCCCGCCAATCTGGACCGCCGACAACCTGGACCACATTCCTAAGTGGTCAAGTTTGTCGGGTGCGGTAGGCGACAACCTGGACCACACAGGGTCGATATGTATTCAAACTCGATAGTTGAAGTCCAATGATCGATATTCGACCAGCACTTGTAATAGATAATGATATGATGATGATAGAGATAGAGGCAGTGAAAGTCAATAGTGAATAAAGATGGCTATTAATGTTTGTGTTCATTTTTATAGAAACCTTTAAAATTATTATTAAATATACATAATACAAGCACTCGTCTGGCTTTTCCAGGTGAACATGAATAACCAATTCTAACTTTTTGTGCACTTAATCCTGAAAAAAGATAAGCTGAAAAATAGTCAGCTACTCCTTACTATGCAACTGCAGTCCCATTTATTTCAATTATTTAAATGTTTAAAAACTCAAGATTAGGCCGAAATTCCATCAAAAAATTGTCATACGAGGTTTTTCAATACCAATTCAGCACCTTCAACTAATTATTACTTATTAGAATTAACTATTCATTTCTCCAATCAATTTCCATCAAATTTTTACTCTGTGATGTTTTCCATGACGAAATACTTAATGAACAATCTAATATTAAATCTGACACTGTATTCCACTTTTAAATAATGTTTTACTCACATATATTGGAGATGCATGAGGAATGCATTTCACTTCTGAAAAGAAGGCTGACGAAGCTTCTTTTCAGAAGTGAAATACAGTGTCAGATTGAAAATAAATTTTTTACTATTTAAACTTTGGCAGTAGGCCTACTTGAAAATTAGTTGAACCAAAGACAATATAATGTAATAGACTGGCAACTGGGGAAACGTGATTGAAATTGTCACGAGAGTGCATATCGTCCGCAAATCCAGTACAGTGACTCTATAAAGTATGACTTATAGAGTCACTGTAAAATCCCGTATCTACTGTAATCCTGCGTGCATAAGTGAGCCTTTTCCCTGCATGAGACTCCCACCATTGTTGCCGAGTTGTGCAAAATACTTCTCACTCACTCGTAGACGCACTTCTCTGTAATTTCATCCATCAAATAATGTAATCTACAATGGAATAGAATGCTTGTCCGAAGCCTCTCCTCTCACAATTGTAGTCGCCAGTAGCATCTCACTCTCGAGGTCATTGACAAAATGGAAAACGTGTAGCTCACACAATTGATTGAAAATTGAACTAACTGTTTGCAAAGAAAGCTCGACAAACCATAAATACAGTATTACTTTTCTTCTTCTTAATTAAATAATTATCATACTGTACATTAAATTTGGTTCAGCTTTCTGATCAGATATATCTGGTACGTCTAATCAGATGAGTTATTATTTGGTCAACTAACCTGATTGACCAAAATAGGACAAGGAAAATTTCCCTTCTACCAGATAGAAAACTATTTATTTTTGAAAAAAAAATTCATCTACTTATTTATTTATTTTTTAAATTACTATTTTGAGAAAACGTATTTTAAAAAAACCCTGATATGTAAAAATGAAGTAAAATATTTCTGTCTATTTTCAATATTTGAACAATTTAATAATAAATTTTGTAACGAATATTAAATAACATTTTCAATTGACAATAATAACATTTAAATTTGTAAAGAAAGCAGTAGTGGGCTATGCCTGTTGTATCTTTACTTGATTGTGTTTTATGTTATTAATAAATAATTCTTGTTTTTACAATACTGAATTGATAATAATTGATTAATAAACAGATAATGGATGAAGAGGTCAGATAATTATGAAAAGTAATAGCTGATAATGATTGTAATACTAATTGAATTGAATGAAATGGGTAGGAGAAAAAAATTAATTTAGGTATGAAAGTTATGACAAAACAAAGTAAAGATCATATAGATGAGAATGAGGAAAGCGGGATTAACTGAATTCAATAGACTGATGGGGGAAGCACATCATAATTATTTTAATAGCAATTGAAAATCCTAGTATCATAACAAGATAACAAAGGGTAGGTAGGGTTATATTAGTAATAATCATGTCTAAATAGAGATTATAACTGCTAGGATAAATATTAGGAGTACATGGTTAGGAGTAGCAATAAGGAAGTAGATAATAGATTATTTTAGGTGACTTTGAGACTGGTAATATAAGAGAGACTGGGAGACTTTGAGACTGGGATAGTAGGCTGTATTAGAATAGGGACCGACAGTGAGTTGCAGAGTGGTTGGATAACTCGATGGGGGAACGATTAACGAAATAATAAATAAGAACAATGGCAGATCGTATGCGAACGCGCAGACAAAAGGAAGGAGAGAGATCAACCGAAGAGGTGGATGATCGGCGAAGTGAAATGGAAGTTGCGAGTGACAGTGAGCTGACTACATTGCACACTGTCACAGGCGAATCCAGTGATGAAGTGAACTCTGACCAAGAGGAAAACTCACAGAAAAAAACAGATGAACTGGCTGAGGTAGCACAAGAGAAAGAGAGATACAGTACAAATGCAGGAATGTGGTATTGGAGCAGTAATGGCTTTTCTCGAAATAATGAGAGATGAAAGTAAAAAAGTAGGAAGAAATGGGAAAAAGAATAGGAAAAAAATAGAAGCTGAAAGTAAAAAGATAGAGGAAAATCGAAAACAAGACAAAGTAGATATGCTTAGTAAAATAGAAAATCAAAGTAAAAAATGGAGGAAAATCGAAAACAAGACAAAGCAGATATGCTTGATAAAATAGAAGAAACTAATAAAAAAATAGAAGGAATACTTGAAAAGTTTGGAGGAAAAATAATAGTAAAAATAGAAGGGGAAAAAGAAGAAACTGAAAAGGTTGTTAGTGAAGGGCAAGAGAGTGTAATGAGAGAAGTAGGCAATGAAAGCGAGGAGTTACAGAAGCACGTTGATGAAGTACTAGAAGGAAAGAGAAATCGAAAAGGCTTCGAAAACAATGCAAAAGTAGGAAAGAGAAAATGAGATTGCTCCAGACAGAAAGAGCGTTGGCGAAGAGAGTGATGTTAATAATTAGCGGACAGAAGAGGGAAAGAAAGAAGAATAGAGTTAAGAAGAAATTGAAGAGGATGCGAGGGAGGAGAGAGTTTCGAAACAGAAACAAAAATGAGAAAGATAGAAGGGAAATAAAACATTGTAAGGAGTCAGAAAAAGGGGTCACGGTGCGAAGGGAACCGAACTCAAGATGTGAGAACGGATCGCCTATTAATAGAAAGGACATATAATTGAGAAAGAGACAGAAGTCAAAAGATTTCAAAAGCGTTCGAAATCACCAAACAAAGAAACTAGGACGAAAATCAAAAAGAAAAAGAACACAATAGTAAACCTTTCCAAAAAAGCATAATTGAACGAATGAAGTGGTACCCTAGGAAGGTTTCTCACTTTAACAAAACAATGATGTCTTGCAAGTATCAGAATGAGGTTCATTGGGGTGTACATAGTATAGGCCTATTCAAAACCAGTCAGCAGTTCGATGGGGGAGGATCGTATTACGTAGGGAAATGCAATAAGATAAAGGATTGATAATCATAACAGAGTACAGTAAAATTTAAGCATAAAATTAGGTTAATGATAAAAAATTTAATATTATAACTGACACTATATTTCACTTTTAAATAATGTTTTACTCACATATATTTGAGATGCTTGAGGAATGCATTTCACTTCTGAAGAAGCTTTGTCAGGCTGACAAAGCTTCTTTTCAGAAGTGAAATGCATTCCTCAAGCATCTCAAATATATGTGAGTAAACATTATTTAAAAGTGAAATACAGTGTCAGTTTTAATATTAGATTGTTCATTAAGTATTTCGTCATGGAAAACATCACAGATAAAAAATTGTAATGAAACTGATGTCTATAATTAGGCACAAGTACAATGTGTTTGAAATGTATCAGAACAAGTTTGAGTGAACTGTAAATGATGAGAGTATAACAATTAAATACTTTTCCATAGATTTTGATTTTCCATTACTTTTGTCTGGTTGTTGGGGCTTGTCCTCTTGTGTTAAAAAAGAAGGAAAGATATTCTCTTGTCATTAATAGTTGAGAGGTGATAAATGAACAATCTCCCAACCTATTTTAAAGTCTTGGATTTCTTGTTTCATAACGATCTGTGTTGTTAATATTAACTTTTTGTTGTAAATTTAACGACTTGCAGTCAGTTTTATAGTGAATATATAATAAATGATCTCCTTGAAGAAGAGATTTAATACCTCGAAAACGTTCGGCCGAATATGAGTAAATTTATTATAAAATCACAATTTAAAACTGATCACAAGTCGTTAAATTTACAACAAAAGTTACTATTTTAAAACTTGTCCCATAACTTCATAATCATAATTAATTAAGACAAAACGATTAATGACATGACCAGTGGCGGATCCACAGGGGGGGGGGGTGAAAAAGGGGAACTTCCCACCCCACAGACAGAGAAGAAGAAGGAAAAGAAAAAGAAGATGAAGGAGAAGAGAAGAAGGAGGAACAGAAGAAAAGAGGAAAGAATGGAAATGATAGAAAACAGTGAAGAAGTGGAAAAGAGATGACAATAGAAATTGGTAGGAGAAGAGAGATAAAAATGAAAAAAGACGAAAAAGGGTAAAAAATAAGGATAAAATTAAAAGTAGTAGAAAATGAAGGAGATTTTTCAAAGTTGTTGACAAGCGAGGAAAATGAGACAGCAATGCCTAACCAACAATTAATTTTCTATTGCAAATATTGTGTACTTCAATACTCTTGGTCTGAAAATGTTGCCAGTTCGGAAAGGGTTTTCTAGATTCTGCAGCTTATCAATACATGGCTGAGGATTACTATATCAGAAAAAGCATATATGTTTTATTAGCACTACTTTACATTCACTCAGATAACCGCTCGAGCCTAGATCCTGGATCCTCAAAAAATTGTCGGGAGATTTTGGCTGATTACAGAATAGTTTTCCAATTGCGAATAATGTATGTAATTTTTCTTGTTAATTTCATTTTTCATTAACAGCTTGTGTCAGTAGCATAACTATGGGGGGGATATTCTATGGGGGGGGGATATTCTATGGGGGGGGGGCATAATCAGGGGTATATTCCACAGGTTTACCACATCTTTATTAAAAGAAAATTGCAATTCGTTCTCGGTTCAAAGTGTCCAATAGGGAAGGGACAATGATGAAAAAGCTCTGCGCTGTTTAGAGGAATGAAAATAAAGTAGTATAAATTGAAAATACATTTGGCTTCATGTCAGTATTTTTGGGGGCCAGTCCCGATGGATTCATCAGTATCAAGAATGCCGTTGTGGAAGTAAAATGCCTATTCATGTAAAGAAAATCGCCGAATGATGTTGACTCAATTAGAAACTATCATACTAATACACTGCGAGTAACTGCTGATGAGGACAATGTGATAGCATTCAACTAGGTGAATGTCTACTATCACCAAATTAAAGGCATATCGTTTTTGTTGTTTGATATGCATTATTAATTTGACATTTTGCCAATTATTACCCATTATTTTTTTTGTCTATATTTTGATTTGTTTTAATTGTTGGTGATTTATTTCAACGTCACTGATGGTACTGTTGAGTGCTTCATACCTGTCAAGATTGGTATTTATTTTGTGAATTAAACGATTTTTCAACTTTTACCCATGCATTTTATTTCTATTTGTCACATTATTTTATGAATAAATTATGGTTGAATATAGGGAGTTGTCTGTTGCTTTTTTAAATTTGTGATTATGTTATTTTGTAACAAGTGTGATTACAGCAAATTGTAAGCAAACGACAAAGCAGACCACAAGCTGTGTTATGTTATGAATAAGCTATTACATCAAAACATTTTAGAGAACACGGACATAAAAAATGTTATAAGTTTGCACATGAGCCGAGGTACAATGACGAGCAGTCACTTGTAAGTAGCAAAGTATAGGCACCGGAATTTGTTTTACAAAAATTAATTCTTTTTCAAGCTTGCAATATTCAGGTACGCTGATTATTAGGATTTAGGAAGCAACAAATGGACCTTATTTTTGTCAAAAGTTTTAACCTAACACCTTGATTTTGGAATTTGCATTCCTCTGTGAAAAGCTAATCAAACACTAATCAATGTTTGAATAAATCACTTTTATTCTGATACAGAGCATGTATAAACGTTGGACATGATATCCGCTTGCACTTGCTTTTAATTACCTTATAGTGTTGAACTGCACTGTAGCAGAGCAGTACCGTACCTTGAAAAATATGTCGCAAAAGAGCTAAAAAGATGAAAAAATGATTTCAGTTACGGTACATGTATAAAAAATGGCGTGATGTGTTGCCTACACTATAGACAGCCCGGCGTATCAAATCTTTGGGTAATACAAGACAAAATATGACTGGTATGTTAAAAAAGATTTTTCGAACAAAAATTTCAATAATCCGACAAATGTGACCTGCACGTAGTTGCACTTGAAAGTTATGCTATGTCCATTTTTGAACTTCATTGACTAAGTTATAGGCTACTTTACTTTTCCCTAAACGGTTTTTATGGAGAAAATTAACAGTATAATTGCAGCCATTATTAAATTAGTGTCCATGATTACAGGGTATAGGATCATATAAATAACTAACTGAACGGCGGTTTTGGTCGTTGAGATTTATAATGATAAACTTGTATAGGCACAGGAATAGATACTAAAGAATGCAGTGTAGTTATTAAACAAGGCGTGCGTAAAATAAATGAACCAAATTATGCAAAAAATATAAAGTTAATTTCATTTTATCATCATCTGTAAAGCCTATACCTGTAAATGTAGTTTTATTTGTGTGGGATGTATAACAGATATCATTTGAGGTAGAAAACATATTACCGGTAATTTGTTCTAGGGTTGTTCCAGGTCGTATGCCTATGAAACTTGTCTCATTCATTAAAAGTAGGTAATAAGCTACAGTACTACTTGAACATATTATGTAAATACAATAATAATAAGTGATTATATTTATCCTCTACAATCAATTCTGTCTCGTTTGGATAGAATACTGTAGTTGTTAATAATACTTATCAGGAGAGTTTTAGCAAAACTGATCATTACATAACTATACTTGCTATATACAAATAATCCTATCTCTGGTCTCTGTAGCAAGTGATTGGCCGTGTAGACAGTGCGGTAATGATGCTGTCACGAGCGCTCGTGACTGTGCTTGGAAGGGAGACCGCTAAAAAATAGCCTGATGTTATCTGCTTCATTATCACTTGTACCTTGTGGTTCGGAGCCCACCTAAAACTGTTGGCACACCATCCAACATCATCATACCCACGTACAAGTCAGACTCATATACATTATGGGGTCATCATCAGCACGAAAAAATGATTAGGTAATGGAGGAATTAATTATACTGTAAATATTGTTATAATTCCTTTTATAGCGGAGGCAAATGGGCTATTCTTGTATTTCGTAATCCATAAATATCTGCTTTGTTAATATTCACTTTTTATGGTAGTCAACGACTTATTATTGCAGTCAATTTCAATTGAGAATAAATAATATTTTTACTCACAAAAAGTTTATGTTAAGGGAGATTTGCTAAATCGTAAAACTATATCAAATATCATATATTATCTAGCAATTTCAATCACATTACCATAAGTTAGTAGACTACCGCCGGTATCGTATCAGAATTACACATCGTATCGAATTTATAAATCGTATCATGACTAAAACACACACAGCCATTTCTACTAGAGACGGCTGTGCTAGAATATTACAATTACTAATACTCTTGTTCAATATCAATAATGAATCTACCAATAACTTCTAATAATGATGTGATACTATGGCATAATATAACAACTAAATATTACATAAACTATTTTTATTATACAGAAGTGTAGTCTAGATGACAATAGGACGCGATTCAAAATTTGAGGCACAAGTCAGGCTATGCAACATTCTTTGTGTAGTGGCAGTAATGAACTCGATTGCTATCGATATACAACTAAGAAAATGTATCGTTTCTTGATGAGACAATTTATCGATATATTGCCATATATATAAAATATGATTTTGTGAACCAACGACAGAGCCGACAACCTAGACCACATTCCTAAGTGGTCCAGTTTGACGGGTGCATGCAGCGACAACCTGGACCGATTCCAATCGCATCGGCTCCCGTCAATCTGGACCGCCGACAACCTGGACCAAATTCCTAATTGGTCCAGTTTGTCGGGTGCGGGAGGCGACAACCTGGACCGATTCCAATTTCATCAGCTCCCGCCAATCTGGACCGCCGACAACCTGGACCACATTCCTGAGTGGTCCAGTTTGTCGGGTGCATGCAGCGACAACCTGGACCGATTCCAATTTCAACAGCTCCCGCCAATCTGGACCGCCGACAACCTGGACCACATTCCTAAGTGGTTCAGTTTGTCGGGTGCAGGAGGCGACAACCTGGACCAGAAAAACCGGCCAAGGTTGTCGGCGGTCCAGGTTGTCGTTGGGTCAGTTTGGCGGGGCCCCCTCCCGTTCGGGGATCGACTTTTCAAAATCATTAAAGTTTGTATCAATTGTGCAAAACTAAATAATACATGGATTTATAATTAATTTGGTTAATAAAAATGTAATTAACATTGAATTTAATTAACATGGATGCATAATTTAATAATTTTTAACACAACATAATATTTTAGTGTATTTAGAAACAGCTGATCTACCTACATTCGCAAATCATCTTGGTATAGCCGAACATAACCAATAAACTTTTAATTTATGCCTGTTGTCTTATTAAAACGTTTAACAATGCTATAAGTCTATAATATATACCAGATTATTTGAAATATAACATATCATGGGCGAAAATAATGACAATAATAATAAAAATGATCTTGAAACAGCGGTGACTTTGGAACCTCCAGTAGTTCGGGAACCTCTAGTAAGTACCTACTGTAGTGTGTGTGTGATGCTCAGTCCTGTTTGAATAATCTCTAGTTTATTCTTGTTTTGTAAAATTTACACCTGCGAAATCAATTTCTGGTGGTTTTAATTCAAATTCCGTATCCAAGTATGACAGAAACAACTTTAAAACAACTAAAAACTCTACCTATCTACATCGTGGAAGACCACAACGAAGTGATACCTTTTATTTATAAAAATATCGGCTCCAAACATCTTCTACTTGAAGGGAACATCCTTATACATTTCGACTCTCACCCTGATATGCTAATTCCCAAAAGTATGCCCGCTACCACTGTCTTTAATAAATATGAACTTTTCACAAGACTTAGCATCGAAAATTGGATAATGCCTGCAGCTTTTGCTGGGCATTTCACGAATATTGTCTGGTGTAAACCGTTTTGGGCCGAACAATTGAAAGAAGGATGCTACAAATTTAAAATCGGTGAAGATGTAGTTAGTGGTGATATCAAAGTTAACTGTACTGAACCCTATTTCTTTGGAGACGCTCTGTACGCTGATGAAAAACATTTGAAAAACAGTCGTGAGTTATCTATTTATGTGTGTGTTTTTGGTAGATATCTACAAGAAAACAACCTTGATTCCAGTGAGGTAGAACTTGATGCGTTTAAAAAAGTTTTAGACAATCTTTCAACCAGTAAACCCATAATTTTAGATGTTGATCTCGATTTTTTCAGTACTCGTAACCCTTTCAACAATCTCTACCACAACGCTAATTTGTATACAAAATTAAAAGATATCTACAAGTTTGATTTTAATTTTGACAAACTAAACATCGAGGAAGCCCAAATTAGACGTCAAACACAACTAGATGTTTTAAAATCGGCATGGAATCATTTGGAATCGAATCCAGATCTTTCAAAATTCACTTGCAAATCGTTAGACTTTCAAAATGAGCTGTCATTGGTTGAAAATTTGTCTATTGAGGTTAGAAAGTACTATAACGACATAGATTGGGCACTAATACATGATGCAGGTTGTACATTTGATGATTCTAACCTCCCCGAACATGTTTCCACACGACAGGAAATTGAATCACTCGTCAAAAATACGTTTGAAAGTGTTTTAGGGTGTTTTTTGAAGAGACCAACCATTGTGACAATTTCTAGATCAAGTGAAGACGACTATTGTCCTCCAGAAGATGTTGATTGGATACAGGATAAAGTTCTGGAAACAATACGAAAGTTTTGGGCTCCAGTTGAGGTTGTATCTCATTATCTTGAGGATGAGGAAGATGATGACTGTTAGGTTAAGTCGGGGAAATATTAAAAAATACAGTTTCAATTAATATTCCCACTTTGATCCCATAATGTATATCAATTTTGTGTTAATTTGATTGTATCATTCATTATGTTTCAACATCTTGAGGATGATAAGAATTGTTAGGTTAGGTTACAAAACGATCATTGCAACAGATGATCCTACTTTGATTCATACTTTTTATTGATTTTGTATTAATAAAGTGATTTTTTGATTGTATCATTGTCTTTCAACATCTTGAGTATGATAAGAATCGTTACACTAGTAGAAGATGTTTTCAACAAATATTCCCACTGATTCATAACTTTTATCAATTGTGTTAATAAAGTCATATTTGTATTGTATCAACTTCTGCAACTATTTTGTAACCTAGATTCTTTGTACTATAGATGTGAGGGAAAATTGATGTAGGGGTGCTTGCACAGTGGAGAATCCAATACTCAATGATAGCTTCCCGGTGGTTCGGAACCCACCTAAAACTATAAGTCCAACTCATCAATCACCATCATCTAACTCATTACCCACGCACAGGTCTCAGACAATCGCAAAATTGAACACATGCTGTGCGTAATGTTGGTGGTTCCAATCTGTCATGCACTATTCCAAAACATGTGTTTGATTTTATGGTGGTGATTATCATCTGCACAAGTACCAAAAGTTGACTAGTTGAAAAAAAATATAATCACAAGCAGTACCGTAGGCAGAAACAAGAAATAAATAAAAACATATACGTAACTCAATTGATATAGGTATCAGAAAATCTAAAGTTGTTCATAAATTGGTAAATATCAGCCTAATTAGCAAAGAATATTATTTCAAAAAAGCATTCATTATAGCAGAAAAAATTATGTTAATTAAATTTTTAAAAATAAATATCACGAAACTATTTAGCAACAGAAGTAACTCAATTGTTTCATTGGAAAAACTTCTATACATTGCTATTACAATCAAAGAAAGGTATTTGAAAGAAGCATTAAAACTTTACAAATTATGTAATTATTTGTAATTAAGTTGAAACATTAAATCAGAATTAGCTCAATATGGTTTTATTGGAAGTATCAAGATAAACCTTTAAACATTATCAAAATAATCGAAGAAAATTCATCTGAAATGGCATTATAAAACAGTAAAAAATGTGTAATTGAATGGCAAGAAAATTGATAAAAACTGATGTTAATCATTTGTTATACCAGAAGATCCCAGCAGTAGATAAAACTTGAAAACTTCAAAATATATTTCAATAAATTTATATGCTACGAGTGGTTTACCCGGGATTTGAGGTAGATTTTTAAATTAAAAATGTGATCTATTGATTTCAACCGCCAATTCCAATACAATTCCAAAAAAGTGGAATTGGGAGCTGTAATATTGATATGGAACAAATGTGTTGCTTTAGTTTGTGACTTGAAGCTTTTTTGAATCATAGTGACGTATCATGTATCAGCTATTCTATGAGCTTCCTGCATCTAAACACATTTTAATACGGTGACCATAAGTGAGATTTGAACATTAATTTTGTGAAGTCTGAATGAAAAATAAAAAATCGGCCCTCGAGGTACACTGAATTGAGTTTAGATGAAGCTGTGCCTAATTTAGTGTTACAAATAGTTGCCGTTTTTGTGAAATCTGTAAGACTGGCATGCACACACCTACTCTCTTATTTATATAGGTTATTTAAAAAAATTAGAAGTGGACAATGATAATTTATTTAACCAAGTGCACTCCATATTGTTTCACAATTATTTCAGGTACAAACGGCTATACAATTTTTACAAAATCCGAAAACAAGGGCGTCATCCCTGAAATTGAAAATTTTGTTTTTGAAAAAGAAGGGTCTCACAGAGGATGAAATACAATTGGCAATTGACAGGTCGGGTACTGCGCTTTATGAGGTAAATATCTAATTTTAGAATAGAAGATTTTTATTTTTTTTTATAAACAATATTTAGATAATATTCAGACAATGAACGGTACTTTCCTGTAAGACGTCACGTCCACTCATTTGGAGATATCGATAATCGATATCGAACTTCAAAAGTATCGATACTCCTCTGACAACTAAATGAGAAAAATATAGGTTATTATCAACAAACAAAAGATCGATATTCATCGATTTCAACGATTAAACCATCACCACCAATTTTGCCGATATTTTTCTATTCTACAGCATCCACGCATACTTCCCTTATGTAATTATTCCAATCTACTACAGTGTTCTTATTCATTCCTAATTGTTTAGCACAAAATTCGATTGAGGTTAATTCTTCACACCAACTATAGGCGATCTGGAGATCGACCGACAGCGCTCCGAGCGGAGGATCTTGCTCTAACTTAGTGAGTCAAAATCTGATCACCATTAATTCCTGTGCTAAATTGTCTCACTTCAAATACGTTTTTTCAAAAAAATATTACTTTAGACAAACATACATAAAATGCCCAAGAGCCGTCTTATGTGTTGTGTATATGGATGCAGTAATACCTATGAGAATACAGAAGGAAAAGGTGTTTCATTTTATTCATTTCCTGGTCGACCTTACGAAAAAGATAGATGGGAGAAATGAATCTCTAATGTTCAAAGGACTAAGTGAGTTATATTATATTTACAAATTATTTTATGTGTGAAAGATTGCTGATTGATGAAAATTAGAAGTTTTATGTGCACTTGTGTGATTGATATTTGTAATTAAAGAAATCAATCCTAATAACAGCTTTGAGGTTATGTTTTTGTTATTGTTGCAGAATATTAGTTTATTGTAAGCAGAGGCGGATTTAGGCAGTTGACACCTCTAGGCAGTTGACTTTTGATTAAGAAAGTGGAAATTTTTTGACAAAAAGATTGTAAAACAGCATTGACGCTAGTTTGTCTCATCACTTTTCCATGTATAATACCATTGATCAGGGATAGTAAGTCTTGATGGTTTGTCTATGATAATACCTTCCCACTCCGCCACATCAAAAACATGATTACTCTCTACAAGATTCTCCCCTCTTTCTAGATTAGATTTCCTTAAAAATTCGCAATTGACTTCTTTAAATCCTGTTTTTATGATAGGTTTCCCAATGTTAGCCATTATAAACAATGCAACTAACTCACTACACTGCTGCCGATTTATGCCACCCAGAGTTCGCGATGATCGATCTTTCAGCCAACTTCTGATCGCCTATATAAAAATGAACGCTGTGGCTACAGTCACGGCAGCCGGGTCTCCATTGGGTAGCCGGCAGATAGATGACTCATTTACTTTGAACATTTGCGCATGCGCTGCTATTTATAATGTCAGTTGTCAGTGCTCTGTACGATGGTTACGGCTCAGTACCCCAGCGTAGCTTGCATAAATATAGCATAATTATATTAGAGTGGGATAAATTAATATATTGACGTAGAGTACCGGTATCTGAATACTACGTATATTAGAATGGCAGATTTAATGCCAGTGCAATAATATATACTTTCTGATTATCACAGTATACCGCTTATTACATTCATTCGCGCTTTCCTAGAATCTAGAGATCATTATTTCTATGAAGCCTCATGCATCATTGGAAAAGAACCATATTGAACACTCTTTTTTTTCTTTTAAATTCAACATTTGAAACCCCTAAGAGAGAATAACGTCTTCTTTTCAAGGCTTTTATGCTTTACCGTACTAAAAATTTATGTCTAACAGTCTGTTAGTGAATGATAGATAACTCGTAATTCACATTATTGTATTTTTCAATTGCTAAAACTTTTTTCTCAACAGCGCACTGGACTAATTCGAATTTTCCAACAATCTTTTTGTGACATCTTCACACCCTAAGAAGCAATAAACTGACATTTTTGGGGGTCGCAATATTCTCAAAAGAAAATTTAAATTTATAAAAAATTTATATTTTTATTTAAAAAATTTATAATTAAGAAAATTTAAATTTAAAAAATTTATATTTTTATTTGAAAAATTCATAAAGAAAATTAAAATTTATAAAAAATTTCTATTTTTATTTGAAAAATTCATAATTTGCAAACATATGAGGAGCTCTAAACCATAAGACAATATAAGTCAAGTGAATATAACATTTCCAAAATACTACCGCCTCCGAACACAGTGCAAATGCAAACTAATTTCAGTATTTATATGTTTATGGGGAAACAGGTTAGGCACAATAAAGTTAGGAAACCACTTTCCCGAGGTTGGCTTTACGGGAGTGAGTATACACCCATCGGTTGAGAAAGAGAAGGAGAATTGGTGCAGGCGCAAATGTTCAAAGTAAATGAGTCATCTATCTGCCGGCTACCCAATGGAGACCCGGCTGCCGTGACTGTAGCCACTGCGAAAAACGAATGGCAGTAGTAAACGGAATTCTGCTTCCTACAAACCAACTTTCAACTCGTGATCCTATTTTAAAGTTACAAGGTTACATTTCCAAAATGGTCTATCTTCCTGGAAATAGTGAAAAAATAATTTTTCTAATTGCCAGCTGATATATTTCAATTCAGATCAACATTTTGCTTGATACTTTTGAAGATCGATACTTTTGAAGTTAGATATCGATTATCGATATCTCTAAATGAGTAGACGTGACGTCTTCTACAGGAAAGTACCCAATAAACTGTAAAACTGGGAGAGTTGTCACCAATCTTCTAATAATTGGAATAAAATTTGAACCTTGATAATATTTTGAATTAGAAACAAACTTCAATAATCATTTTATAGTTGAAAATAGATGATAGATAAATGATGAATTTGGATAAAATATAGATTAGAACTAGGCTAATGAAGCCTCTCCTTAGAAGCGAAATGCATTCCTATAGTATTGGTGAGGAAAACTGATAATTTTAAGAGAAATACAGTGTCAGTTTTGATATTGGATTGATTGAACCTTTTCTCAGAACACAAGGAGCGTTTGATAGGCGTGGAGTCGACTTCATGCTTCATTGGCTAAGTTATTAATGACAGCCATTTATTTGTAGCGTGTTCTCGACTACGCTTGGCAAACGCTCTGTGTAAGGACTGCCTTATAAGCTAATCGAGGGTATCTTACCCAACCTAAGGTACTTATTAGACAGAGTCCCTGCAGTCACCGTCGGTTACCAGGCTAAATTACATCGTCTGATCGAGCACAACAATTTCAAAGTACATGAAGACATACACTTCTTTAAAGCCGACAGCTGACTTTTGTAATCAAATTTACCCGGCTGGTGTGATTCAGTCTGAAATAGTGGCGTGCGACGTCGACTTCAGTGCCTCTGTAAGGGCCTTGGGTTAGGGGTCAAGATAGATTAACACCTTCTTCTTTGGTTATCAACCCGAAGGTTGGTTGGCAGCAACACGCCACTCCATCCTTCTGTCAGCTTTCCTCTTCAAATCCTCATAGGTCTGGCACCTGATGCAGCTTAATCTAGGTTGTCCTCGGCGAGTTCTTGATTCCTTCCAATATTCCCTTAATGAAATTATTTGCACCTACTCAATGGAAAATTGTTTCAATGATAAGGGAAGCAAACAAAAATTTGTCTTCTCTTGGGGAATTGTTTTGATGATATGGGAAGCATATCACAATTAACCTAGTTTTTATAATATGTACAGCGTGAAGTTGACTTCACGCATGGCAATCGCTCCTCTTAAGGATTATCTTATAAGTAACAAACTATTTTTTACTGTTATCAATATTCGTATACTGTACCGAAAGTAATTTGCATTAATTTTCATTGCAATCAATTTCTATCTACATTGATTATTGTTGATTAATTGTTATATCCTTTGATTATTTCTACCGCTTTTAGGTTATACCCTGTTCAACAAGAGTTGACACTAAGGCTCCTCCTAAAAACTAATGGGACAGAGCTTTTGGCCAATACAGAGCAAGGTCATCGTCCGACGAGTGTCACTTTTCAGGTCACAGTCATCCCTTACACAAATTTCAGAGTCAGTCTCCAACTATGAGCCGTGCATGCTCTCGCCTCCACCGTTCATTGTATGAAAACAACAATGCGCGTGAACGGGCGTTTGACAGAGTAGAGCAGTAGAGAATAGCGCTAGGACCGCTTGTGAACAGGCCTGACCGTGACGTCTGGGAGGTGGAGTGTCAACTCTCGCTGAACAGGGTTTAGAAGTGTAGGGACCGATATTTGGTAATTGGCTAATAATTAATTTGTATGTTTAACATATAGAAGTTTATGCATTTTTTTCTCATTTTCATCTACAAAATTTTCTAAAATTTGTATAATATTTAGGACGCGAAAAACAGTGTACGAGATGCTACCCAAGCCCCACCCCTGCCACCGCCGCACTATAGTTCCAACTATAACCACCAGATGGCAGCAGTAAGTCAGCCGCCTCGGTCACCATTTCTAATTTTGAGAGACATTGCCAACACTGTAGTTGCATTAGGAGGAATCGGATATTTCGTGTATTGGCTGTACAAGGTGAATATTTTGAGGTTTTCAATGTTTTGTGTGCTTGGAAGATGTTAAAAAAAATGGAATGGTTTAATCTACCCTTTACCGGTTAATGGTATTTCACCGGAAACTAAGGCGTCTGATTGGTCTATTAAAATTTTTGAACGTCTATGAATTTAAATAGACCAATATTTGGTTTTGGGTAAAATTCCATTTACTGGTAAACGGTAAGGCTCCCATGAACCCAACCAATGTCTTTTTGGTAGGTGGTTTTAATATTCTGTTTATTGGCTACAGATGGTGAATTTTGTAGATGTTAATTAATATGAACTTGCATTACTATAAAACTGACATCATTTGTGCGTAGTATCGGACGCGTTTCAGGACGTGAGTCGCATCCTCAGCAAAAAGAGAATGACTCCTCGTTTCGATTTCAACCAATAGTTCCAACAAAGATGAAAACCTCAAAAGAAATGGAATATTTTACAAAAAAATGTGGGTTTTAATGCATTATTTGCTTGGAAGATAGTTGAAAATTGTCTAGGCTCGTAGTTTTGAACCTACCTCGAAGCTTCCTTTAGTCAAGGTAGACTTGAAAATCATTCCACTCAAAAGGCTTTGAGTCTGGGTGTACAAAATGAATATTTTACATAAAGTCGAGGTTTTTAATGTTTTATGTAGGAAGAAGGTTATAAATTTTGTATTGTCTAGATTGTATTAAATAATATCGAGGTCAGTGTTTATGAACCTTGGAGCCTCGTTAACTCTAGGGGGCTTTGAAAACCATTCCACTCAATAGGTGAATATTTTATGCAAAAGTTGAGGGTATTATAATTATGCTTAGTGAATGTTTTATATGCTTAGAAAATCGTTCAAAATTGTCTAGGCCTGTAGTTTTGAACTTATCTCGAAGCCTCCTTAAGTCAAGGGAGAATTGAAAGCCATTCCACTCAAAAGGCTTTGAGTCTGTGGCTACTCAAGGTGAATACTTTATAAAAACGAATGGAGAGGTTTCAATGTGCAATGTGCTTGAAAGATGGTTTGAAATTGTTTATTCTCTAGGGCTGTACTTAAGAACCTACCCTGAGACTTCCTTTTCTCAAGGAAACTTGAAAATCATTTCACTCAAAAGTAAAATGGTTAAAAAAAATGTTCTTTAGGGCCCATATTTGTCTAGGTCACAATACAATCAATTCAAATCAGCAGAAAAGCCTCTGTTCTCTGCTGTGAAATCACTTCCTGGTGGCTCAGAACCCAGCTCAATCACCCACGCACAGTTTTAATCCTAGGTGGGCTTCATCCCCCCCCCCCCCCCCCAAGTGATAGTAGTCACTAAAAGCTTATTTCCTTTCCAAAGCATATACTAATATGATTTATTTGCATTATTCAATTTTTAACGAATAATTTAACTAATTTATATACCATATTTCAAGCTCCAAACCATATAATAGTATGATTATTTGCATTATTCAATTTATAACAAATCATTTAACTAATTTATATACTATATTTCAAGCTCCAAACCATATGCTAATTTGTTTGTATTACGCATTTATTAGAATTATTTAATTAATTTGTATACAGTATTTCAAAGTCAGCTGATCTCAGAGTTTGACATTGTTAGTTGGCTCTGTATTATAATTTGGCTGTTATTGCTCAAATAATAACAACACTTTTGTACTGAATGATGTGATGGTATAAAATTAGCACTCACATAATTAAGAGCAATCTAGGCTTCATTATTAGTGTAGACTGCACAACCTAACCTCACTTCTTGTCCATTGTGGTAGAGATTCATTTGGTCATGGCTTTTTGGTGGAGGCAAACCAAAAAGAAAGCTGATTGATGAACAGCTGACTGATCTCGACGTGACCTTGACAGAGGTAAAACAGGAGGTGAGGCTGGGATTGGCCAGACTGGGTGCAGATGTGGAGGCATTGACCAATCAGAGAACAGCAAATGGGTCACGTGACTTGCAAGAGCTAACATCTCAGGTGGCCACCATTAAAGGACTGCTGTTGAACAGGTGACTACTGACAATATGGCGGCCATATTTATATGAAATTTGAGTATTTTAAATCAAATTCTTTAGGCTGTGGTTTGTTTAATCTTAGAGCCTTGTTATACAGAGCCAGTTTAGATGCCATCACATACGACTTATGGCCAAATTACACCAGTTGTTAAATTTGATTAAAAAATCAGCGTTTTCTGAGCTTAGGGCTCTTAACATCTATATGACTTCATATACATTAACATTGTTGAGCTCGGTCAAATTTGGCCATAAAATCATGCACAATGGCGACTAAAGTGGCCCATGCTGTGGAATGGGTTAATGCAGAGTGAAGTAGCACATGCTGTGAAATTGCTTAATGCAGAGTGAAGCAAGCAATCATGTGACAAGATACTTTGCTCAATTATGACTGTTGAATAGTATGAAATGCAAAATAATTCTGTATTAGGTGGAAAATGACTAATCTTTTTTACCACTCAACTGACTACATAAGAAGACACAATGCTAAACTAGTTAATAATACAGATTATCTAACCTAACTAGCTAATAAAGCTCTACATTTAATAGATTAATAAATAGATTTATTGATACAAAAATGCAATAGAAAATGAAGCACAATAATCAATAAGTTGAGCAGATAAAATATTTGAATAGTAGATTAACATTCTTTGACCCAGCATGCTAAGATGTCTGGCATCAAGAGAAATTTGGAAGACAGTAGTATTTAAGCTATTTAGTTTACATTGCAGCGGGGTACCAACCGTCTCAAATCTATTTGTTCCCTCCCAAGGTCACAATTCCCATTGCAGCAGGTGTACAAACCTTCTTAAATCTATTTTTTCCCTCCCAAGGTCACAATTCCCAGCAGTGCCGCCAACCACGGCTGCGTCTCCCGCCAAAATTCCCAGCTGGCAGCTGGATCCGTCTACTACAGTTGGTAGCAGTGGAGGGGATGGTGGAGTGGGGATGGAGGGGGAGGGACAGGATGCCAAAAACAAAATGGCAGCTGACGAAGAAGAAGAGGATGCAGAATCAAGTAAATCAACAGCTGAGGGAAGTGATAGCAGTTTGGAGATGATAAGCAGCATTACCAACCACCATGAATCTTTGTAGCAGGGTACTGATTGTATTATACAGGGTGTTTTGAGTGAGGGGGAAATTTAAAAACTGAATGAGTTTCATGAAAATTTTCATTTCAATGAATAGTATCCAAAAGTGAGGTATGGATGATTTGAATTTAATAGAGGTTGTGCAAATCTGTGCTAAAAATTCATTAATGCTAAAAATATGATAATCAAATCAGTCCAAAGCCATACTTACTCTGCTAGAAAAATAAACATGGCCAATCTGCTTCCCATATTTGAGCGGAATGGATTATGTTTTGACATGTCTCAGGTATTAAAATGTTCTCTATGCCATACATAATAGCATAGCCAGTAGGCCAAATTTAATGAATTGCATGGGTGCCAAATAATGGTAGAAATTACCTAAATTTGAGCTTCAAATTTAAATGGATGTCCCAAAGGGAATTTTTTTTAAATTCAATCAATAGTTATTTGTGTAACTAGTACACAATTTAGCACTTTGCTGAATAAGATAAATGCATTACACATGAGTTGCAGGCAAGTGCAGAATAGTTTCTTGACTGCAGCAAAGATACTTTGAGCACAAGTTGCACATTAAATTTTTCCTACAGGTGTGGAGTCTGGCAAAGTAGATAGTTCAGAAACCAGCTGTTTTGCTTATTACAATGAGTGAGATTATAATTTGTGTAACTAGTGTGCAAAGTAGAATTTTGCTGCACAGGAGAAATGCATTACACCCAAGCTGCAGGCTTGTGTGGAATAGTTTTTCGATTGAAGCAAAGATAGGCTACTTTGAGCACAAGTTACATATTACATTTTCCACACTCGCCTGCAGCTCTTGTGTAATGCATTGCTCTCGTGCAGCAAAGAGCTACTTTGCGCACTAGTTATAGCATAGATACAGCATAGATACTTTAAGCACAAGTTAAAAATTAAATTTTTCCCACAGTTGTCACACCTGGAGTGCGGCAATGTAAAATAGTGCAGGAATCAGCTGTTTTGCGTATTATAATGAGTGCATAAATAGCTGCTTTGTTAGATAGCTGTTGAAAAATAACTATTTTGTATGACAAGTAGAAATTATCCAACCTAATCCAACTTTAAATATGCCCTCTAAATTTATTTTTATCCAGTTTCTTCAAAACATTCTGTATTCATAGATATTCATCAAATATATTTATTCCATGTTAGTGGTGTTATATATATATATATACTTAGACACTAGTTGCAATAGAGTACTCTCATAGAACATAGAACACTCTAGACTTCTAGAGTCTAGCTCTATGAGAACTACAACTAATGTTTGGATTGGTCTCTAGAGTTATATGCAAGTTTGATTTTTTAAATGCAATTAATGTCTAATTCCATTAAAAAAATTATACCTTCACAAAATTAGATATTTTTTGTTATAGTGTTTTTATTCGTGTGTGATAAGGGAGGGAAGTGTATCAATAGTCTGACATTTTTAGTTTTATGTAATTTTTGTGAATTTTCTATATTTTGTGTGTTAAAACTGTGTGTATGGGTTGTTCTTTATCGATATTTAGGTATTTTTGTATTTTTCTATGTGTATTTCCTACTAGGTAGTAAAGTGTGAATACTTTATACCAAGGTCATTGAAGACAAGTTGGTGTTCAAGGGCATGATGCACAGTAGCAAGCTACAGTCATCCGATTCTCTTTTCACGATGCTACCTATCTTTTACATGTTAAATTGCATATCTTTATAAGTCTTCTTCTCAAAATATATTGTATATGATTTTCAAGAACTATGGACGTCTCCATTGGTTTATGGTATATTTAACTGTCAATCCATGACATTTTTGATAAGATCATACAATTATCAAATTTAGAGCACTTGATAATGTTATAGCATGCACATCACATCAAGGATAGTATTTATCGGGTATTTGAGTTATTTTATTCGTCTATAAATTTACTTCAACTAATCAGGTACTATGGAAGATAATAGTTATTTATGTATTAAGAGCGTGAAGCGCAACTTTATCGCTTGAGCCAAAACATTTACTGCGCGACGCGTAGCAGAGCTCAGTAATTTTGAGAGAGCAATAAAGAAGCTTTAAGCGCGAATTGCATACAATATTTTTCCTTAAACTGCAGTTCTGGATTCCAACACAATAAAAGCTTGTAGTTTGTAACATCACAGACCATGAGCGGATATGGTTAGCGTTTGCCATTGTTGAGGTTATGTGAATTTCACGGATTCTGTGATCCACAAATGAGAAGGCATCAAAATCAAAACAGAAGCGTAAAGAAAACAGTTGGCGAGCGTAAAGTACTTTACCGCTTGCGGAGCAGTAAAGAGGTACTTTACAATTAGTTTTCAGTACGTAAAGAACTACTTTACGAGCAGTTGTAGGAAAAATATTTTATTTTCAAAGAAAATTGATTGGAGGAATAGATGTGCAATTCCAGTAATGTAATTAATATCAGTTGAATGTCAATAGGTTAATTGAATATATTTTTCTCCAATCAATTTCCTTCAAAAATTGAATATTTAATCTTCCACATTACTTAAAAATCAATTGAAGAATTATAGAATTTAAGATGTAAAAGGTAGGCGAAATAGTAAGAGAGAATAGTAAGAGTGACGTCACTTAGCTTGCTACTGTGCATCATGCTGTTGAACACTACCTTGTCTTCTAATGGCCTTGCCTCATATTATTTATCTACTACAGTGGTTCTTATTTTGTGGACAGGATAACTGTTGTGTTTATATTTAATTAATAAAAAACTTAAATGAAATGCATAAGTAATTAAAATATAAAGGAAAGTCAATACTCAATTCAACATATAATTCAGAATATCAATAAGTCCTATTCTTTTTTTGTTATATTTCTCTCTTCTATTGTTTTTTGTTCATTTCTTATTTCACTCAATTCTTGTTCTTTATTTATATATCACTGTCTCTATTTTCCAGTTTAAATTTCTTGTTCTATTTCCCATTAAAGAAATTTATTATTGTTTGTTATTCTTTTCTTTTTTGATTATGGTTATATGGTTGGATTATATTTTGTTTTTATTTATTTTACTCTAGCTATTGTCCTTTATTTCACTATTTTCTGTTTGCATTGCTATGTCTAAGCCTCCAGTGAAGCCTCCAATACTCGATGATAATCACCATTGCAAAATTAAAAACATGATTGGAGCTGTATGAATACCACCATTGTACAGCATGAGTTTGATTTTGCGATTTTGATTATCATTGAGTATTGGATGCTCTACTGTATCTATGTATTTTTTATTCAAATCTTACTTATTTGAGTTTAAATTTCTCGAAATTCCCTTTACTCTACCTCTAAAAAATAATTCTAAATATCATTGAAAATTATTTTTAAACCAAACAGCCGAATTTGAGATTGATATATTGTTCTTTTTTGCATAAAGTCTTCTTGAGTATATTTCCATTACAAAAAAAATATATATATATATATAGTGCTGTATGACAGATTGGAGAAGCGTAATACCACAATTCCCACAGTATGTGTTTGAATTTGTAATTGAGATTATCATCAAGTATTGGATGCTCCATTGTGCAAGCACATATGGTATAGGCGCTATTCTTGATCATTGGAGAGTTTGGGCAAAACTACACCTCTCTATGCCTCCTCTTGCTCTAAATTTGAGCAACCTGATACATAGAGTGCTCAGGTTAGAATTAGTGTTTATAGTATTGCTCAAACTCTCTATTATTGACCACTATACAGAAATATCTCTGCACACTCAAATCAGACCTACGCATGCACAGAACTGTTTTAATAACTATAATAATAAACAAAAAATATAAAAATAGTATACAGTTTGCTAAAACTATAAATATATTGAGGTACGTTTTTTATAGGTTGTAAACTTTATGTTTGTAATATAATAGCCGATTACGACTGTAGGTGACTCTTCAGACCTCATTGTTATGTTGTAATCAAAAGAGTGTACTACACAGATGAGGAGTGAGGTAAACTATATATTGGAGGAAAATGTCCACATTTATTTAAAAATCAATATATTATCTATTTATTCTACAAATCACAGTTCTGGTAAACAATTTAGGAACTAAAAATAATTGAGGAAATAAATTTATTTGCAGGAAATAATTTAGAACCAGGGTCGCCATACATTGTAACTGTTAGGGGCCACTCTAATATTTTTTTCATCATTGCTCACAAAGAAGTCATTATTTGATAGTACTCTATGGTTCTTTTCATCATTGCTAACAAATAAATCATTATTTGATAGCATTCTATGGTTTTTCTCATCGTTGTTCTCCACAAAATGTTTTTCTAAAAATTGCCTCCCAGCAGCTGATGGTACAACAAAAGCCAGAGTTCCATCATTTAGTTTAACTGGAACTAGACTTAAATTATTGAAACTTTCAATTGAATTTGAATTTTCTGTATTTTTCAAATTTTTTGACACACCTTTAACATATTTTGTCATTGATGAAGCTCTGTATGAAGGATTTATATTTTCGTTTTCATTCCCAAAAACAGCAGAAACATTTTTGTAGCAATCTTCCCCACAGCTATGAGAATTTAAAAATTTTGATGTTTGATTTCCCACCTCCAAATCATGTCTACTTAAACTATTATAATCTATTGCATTGAATTTCAGTTTATTATGATCTTGTAATGTTTCTGATGGAGCACATATTTTAGTTTTCACAAAGTTATTTTCAAAATTTTTCAATGCTGCACTTTCAGTAGAATTGTTGTTTACTTTGGTTGCTAGGCAATGACATGGTGATGGTTCATTGTTGGGCTTCTGTTGTCGGTTCAGATTTCTAAGATGGCGGACTGTCATTTCCAAGATGTCTGCTTTTTCCAATTTGGTTTGACGGTTTTGTAGTAGATCCTGTGAAAAGGGACAGTTTTTCAAGGTTAATTATTTCAATGTTTTTAAAATGTGTAGTGTTTTTATGTAGGTTGCTTACATAGTGGAGTGTCAATATAAATTGCTTGATTGTGTCATCTTTGTCATTTTAAGGGTGCTTGCACAGTGGAGCATCAATATAAATTTTATTATCTTGTCATTTTAGTCAAGTTGCTTTGAAATGGCTAGAGTGAAGTAGCCTAGACTAACAGTTGACTGCTGTGGCAAACCATATATTACTGCTAGCCGTGCCAGACATGTAGACTAGGCAACATGGTACCGTACAAGTAGTGTTTTCAATTCGTGTGCATTGAGGTTGGTGATGCTCTACTATCAGCTGCTGGCATCGTCCCATATCTGGCAACACCACAATTTTTCAGAGTCGCCTAATTTGGTGGCATGAACTTTAGATTAAGAGCAAGTCAATTTCTTGGATGGTGCAAACTCATTCAATACTATTGTGGAACTTACTTGATTGAGAGAAAGTTATTTAGAATTGTCAATATGAAGGCCAATTCTAAAAAAAGTATACAATATTTGAGTTTCTCCTAGATTTTAGATCAAGCTCATGATAATAGGTCTAGCTAAGTAAATGATTGAAATGTTATTAATGAATAATAAGACTCAAAGTTGTCACAACCACATTTATTGAAAACAGTGAGATACTATAGTTTCGGTTGTTACACCATTGTCAATCCCAAACAAACTAAAAGTAAAGTACAGAGTAGCTTAATGTATACCAAACATGGAATGATACTAATGACTAAGGGGGAAGGGCCTCTAATAGGCTGACCTTCATTAAAGGTCTGTAAATGGCTGAAGGCTATAATAAGACACGCCCACTGGTGGGAGGAGCAACAAGCAAGCTATTTGCTTGTTGCTCCTCCCACCAGTGGGCGTGTCTTGTTTTGGCTTTCAGCCATTTACAGACCTTCAATGAAGGTCAGCCTATTAGAGGCCCTTCCCCCTTAGTCATTATCATTCCATGTTTGGTATACATTAAGCTACTCTGTACTTTACTTTTAGTTTGGGATTGACAATGGTGTAACAACCGAAACTAGTATCTCACTGTTTTCAATAAATGTCGTTGACAACTTTAAGTCTTATTATTCATTACTCGCGCTTCGCGTTCGGCAGGGGGTTGTACCCCCTGCACCACTGCTACAGGGTCTGTGATATACATGCTGGTGATGGAATGCATGGCTTCACTACAGATTTCTTTGTGCAATTTTCAAACACATTTTTTAGACTTTCTGCATATCTCTAGTTTTGAAAGGGGTGGGTTTTTTTTTTAAAGACACAGAAGGGTCGACCTTTCTGAGGCCAAATCTGCTCTTAATATCAGCTGGTAATTTTAGAAAGTCTGAATTTTCCATTAACAAGAGAGTCTAACATTTTCAAAGTTACACTTTTTTAAAGAACTACCCGTAAGGGTCTCCCCACCATTAAAAGCCATACGCTTATTATTATTACCTTAATATAAAATCACCAATATCAAAATAAAACACCCCAAAAATCGCGGGTAAATTGAGCGATTAAAGGGGCCCCCTAAAAAAATAGGGGCCTCTTTTCAACAATGTTGGAATTATTTCCCAGTCGAATCCCACTCCAAAAGAGTATCCAGTCGGAAAACCCCAAAAAATCAACCTGCATCATGAAAAACTTTAATGTCAATCAGTGAGTTGTAGAGTATATGAAATAATAAAATTTATAAAATAAATGTATGTTTCCTAGGTGACTGAAGGACTCTGACTACACAATAGGCATGTAAAACTTTTAGTTCTCACCAGCCTAGCTTAGATACAATGGAATACCATATGGTCCATGATACATACTACATTGACTGTAAAGAGATAGATCTCAGTCACTGTAGCTGACACAAAATGACACGTGCGTGTACCTGGTCTTTATAGTGCCTTAGTCATATGGAGTCAATGTTACAAAAACAAGAAACACCTGTTTAATGAATTATTTAAGTGAATATGAAGCATTCTGTCAGATGAGGTTGTTCACATAGTTTGTTTGCAAAGAGTTCTAAATTTTCAGTGGATTAAATTTATTGGTATTTATATAGAAACGTTACTTTTTGAATTTTGTGGTGAATTTTTTTTGTGACATCTAAACACCCCAGGAAACAATAATCCGTTGGAATTTTTTGGGGGTCGCGATTATTTCACATTAAAATTTAAGTTTTCCAGTGGTACTATTTTTCTTAGGCGCAAGAAAATATTTCCATTTGTGAAAATCCGCAGTGTCAAAAATCGTGACTTTCTTCAAGTTTGATAATCAGCTGACTCACTCATTCTAATGAACTGGAAAATTTTAATTGATTTGTATCAGCTGTGTTTCCTTTTTGAATAGAATCGATTTTCCTAACAATGTTTAGAAAAAATTATTATTTTAAATAAAATCTGTCCTATATCTTTTGCAATATTCTTAAAATATAAGTCAATTTTTTTTAAATAATTGGTTTTGTAGTTTCTGTGTAAAAGCGTAATAAACAAAAAAAAAATCATTTCGCTTTTAATGATTTCCGGTAATTAAGTTAGTTGCATGCGGTTACTTGAAGAAGAAAAAACCTAGTCATTTTTGTACTGGGTGTCGTGGTGAATGAATCTGTTTTTGTGTGTTTGCTCAAGGCATTGTTGTGTGGTAATTTATGGCGTGTGTGAAGTGTGAAGTGACTTTTCTGGAGTCGATAAGATTCAATGATGAAGACATTTTTAATACATCACAAAGTGATAAAAGAAAAAATTGACTGTCCAAACTGTGGAGTGAAGGTAGTTGAAATTGATGAGGCGAAATTCGGGAAGGCAAAGTATAATCGTGGAAGATATGTGAAAGGTCAGTGGGTATTTGGAGGGGTTGAGCGCAACTCCAACAAATCATTTTTTGTGCCAGTTGAGGCCAGGAACTGTGAAACTCTCTTGAATCTGATTCGAGAGTGGATCCTGCCTGGCTCAACCATAATAAGTGATTGTTGGAAAGCATATCAATCCCTCAACAAGGACCTATATGACCACTTCACGGTCAACCACTCGATGAACTTTGTCGACCCACAAAGCCAGGCTCATACAAACACCATTGAGAGAGCCTGGCGTGAAGTACGAGGGATAATTCCGAGGTTTGGTGTTAAAGAGACCCATTTCGCTGGCTACCTGGCGGAATTCCAATTCAAGCGCCGCTATAAACGCCAGGAACGCCTACACCACTTCTTCGAGGCAGCAGCGTAGTTGTATGCCCCCTCACATTGAGAGGGATGGACCACAAGGTTGGTGAGTGTTGCTCTTTTATATATGCATGTAACAGTGGATTCATGATACCAAAGGTTAGGCGCGCGGTTAGGTCTTTTGTGAAGTAGTTCAGTCACATCTAGCCTAGGTTAGGTTAGGTTAGGAATTGTTATATTAACAAAATTCAACAAGCAACGTTTCTATATAATTACCAAAATAATAAAGGCATGAGGTGGTTCAGTCACATCTAGCTAGGTTTGGTTATGCGCGCTTTGCGCGCACTGCGTTTGGGGGCGGTAGTGTTTTGGAAATGTTTTATTCACTTGGTTTACATTGTTTCAAGATTTGGAACTCCTCACACGTTTGCAAATTATGAATTTTTCAAATAAAAATATAAATTTTTATGAAAAATGTTTTTTTCGAAAATTTCAATTTTTTTGTGAAATAATCGCGACCCCCAAAAACATCCAACGGATTATTGTTTCCTGAGGTGTGTAGATGTCACAAAATTCAACAAGTAACGTTTCTATATAATTACCAATTTATTAAATAGGCATCAAAATGCCATCTCGAAATTATATAAGTGCTTTGTCACAAGAAATTGTCGACTGTATTACTGAGAATCTTGGAGGAGACATAAATTGCAGTGAGCAAGTGAGCTCAAAAGAAGAATAACGACAATATTGAAAAGAGCTGAAAGAAGTGGAACATTGAAGAAAGTCAGGGGCCAATATTCATTGGAAACAAATGAAGCCGGTTCGTACTACATTACAGGATTATTTCTTCAGCAATTGGCGAGCAAATGTGGTCAACATGGGATTGTGAAGAAAAGGTATGGTAAGAGGCGGAGTAGATCTGGATCTAAATCTCGATCTAGAAGTAGCAGAGGATGCGAGTCAGCGAGGAAGGCCAGAAGAAAACGTTCAAGAAGCAGTGAATGTCGATCAACAAGAAAGACAAACAAGAGACATGGCAGGACTGCCACGAAGAGAAGGTCAAAATCTAAACCCAGGCTTTAAATGCACATCTGAGCCTACGCCCAATGTTCCACACCCTGTTTATGAATGGATTTGAAAAATTAATATGCATCAGTCTTATGACATGTTTCGGATCTCAAATTAAAAGGTGTGATTACTCTAACACTGTGTGTCTTTAATAGTTGGAGGTTTAAAGAATGATTGTTCCTTGAATGTGGGGTTAAATTTTTGAACAATTATATCTATGTATCATAAGAATCACTAGTTAATTTTAATCTGTGATGTTCTCCATGGCGAAATACTTGATGAGCAATCTAATATCAATACTGACACTGAATTTGTATTTAATTATGACTTTTACTCACTTATGCTGGAGGGATACATTTCACTTCTAAAGAGAAGCTTCATCAGACTGGTAAGGCAGCTTCTCTATAAGTGAAATGTATCCCTTCAGTAATAAGTGAGTAAAAATCATATTTAAATAAAAATTCAGTGTCAGTATTGATATTAGATTGTTCATCAAGTATTTTGCCATGGAGAACATCACAGATTAAAATTAGCTAGTGATTCTTATGAAGCATAGATATAATTGTTCAAAATTTTAACCCCGCATTGAAGAAACAATAATTCTTTAGAGAGAACAACCCGTTCCCAAATTAAACACCCCAAAAATCGAGGGTAAATTGAGCCCCCCCCCCCCTAAAAACAATTGGGACCCCTATTCAACAATGTTGGAATTATTCCCCAGTCAAATCCCATTCCAAAAGAGTTTCCGATAGAAAACCCCCCAAAAATCAACCTGCATCATGAAAATCTTTAATGTCAATCAGTCAGTGGTGTTATTTGCAGTTGTAGAGTATATTAATGAATATCTTCCACAATATCACTCTTGCCTATAAAAAGAAAGTGAAATTGTATTAGTCATTTAATATACTTAAACAAGATGTGTTCATACATCTTGGGGGCAAGTAATATTCATTATAGTTATTAAAATTAAAAGCAACTCAAAATAATAATTTTAAAAGTAATTTCCATTAATAATCCATATATAAAGAGAGAGTATGGGTGGGTGTGTTTGTGTGTCAGTCATGGATTTCTCAAAAAGAACGATGTGCAACACTAAATTTGGCACACAGCTTTCTGTAAACTCAATTCAGTGCACCTTGAAGCTCGATTTTTTATTTTCTTTGTACAAAAATTAATGTTTAAATTTCACTTATGGACTGTTTTAAAATGTGTTTGGATGCAGGAAGCTCATAGAACACCTCATACGTCATTATGATGCAATTAAGCTTCAAGTCACAAGCCAAAGCAACACATAATTGTTCTGTATCAATATTGCAGCTCCTCATTGCCTTTTTGGAATAGTACCGTATTGGCATTGGCGGTTGAAATCCATATATAACATGTTTAATTTGAAAAATCTCATTTCAAAGCACGGGTAAACCACTAGTAACATATAAATTTATTGAAATATATAGTAATACCTTTCCTTCAGCTTCTGAGAGGAGTCTCTGTAGAGCATCCAGGCTGTCGTTGATTCTGGCTCTTCTTTTCTTTTCCATGAGTGGTTTACGGATCTATAAAATATCAATTATTATAATTATTTATTGGTAAAAAAATACTTTTTAAGAAAAATAAATTAAAAAATAAGTTAATGCGTATGGCTTTTATTGGTGGGGAGACCCTTACGGGTAGTTCCACCATGCCGCTCGAGCCATGCTATTGGAAACATGGTGGGCCTCTTTAAGGTGGGTTCCGAACCACCCGCAAGTGTAGATAAAAGTGCTTTTGCTGGCCAATCCAATCGGTCACCCTTACAGAGAGGGCCCAGGAGAACGTTGCTTTTCTGATCTGATTGAACAGATACCTGCTACGGCTCACTGCTATCTCACTTCCCTTGGATGTTTAATGAATTTACTGAATGGGACTAACAAACCTTTTGTTACATATCTAGAAAAATATAAATTATTATGTTCATTAGTCAAAAATAAATTCAAACTATTTGAAAAAATTAAATACTAATGTTTTTGGAAGATGGTTGTGTTTTTAACGAATTTAGGAGTAGTAAAAACTTACATTAAGGATCTAAAAAATATGAATTATTACGGTAATTTGTCAGTAATATTCTAATATTTTAGAACAAGAAATTAATTACTAAAAGTTTTAAATTATGGTTTAATTTTCAATCATTAAAAAAAATTCTAAACTGAATTAGAAGATAATAATTATATTTCATAAAATAGAAAAAATGTGATTATTGTAGGCGAGTAATTATTAGTGGTCTGAGAGTTAATTTCTAGAAAATTTGTTAATATAAATAACAAACAGCTTTGTAAACTAAATTAGAAAAAATATATAACAAAATTAGTAAAGAATATATTGGTACGGTATGTTAAAAAATTAGTGAATAGAAATAATAAAAGTTACTCACAAAACGTAAGTGTGGGTATTCACAATTGAAGTACGGTATTATATTTTAGAAAGTATAATAATAAAACAACTGAAAACTAAATAAAAATTTAAAAAGATGCAATTTCATGATATCTATTGGAACATTGAAAAATCTGTTTTAGTAACAGGTACATTCCATAAACCATGAAAAATATAAAATTTGTTTTGGAAGTATTTTGCAATTTTAGCGATAGAAAAGAATTCAAAAAATTATGTACTCAAAATGTTTTTCTATTAAACATTTCCTACTAAAATTTATTTTCCATAATCATATATTAATATTTTAAAATATAGCCATACCATTTTCTACAAACTCATGCCAAGTGAATTTATAAAATCATTAAATAAATAATTATTTTAATGAAGAATATTCATTTCTTGTTTTTGAATTTGATTTGTTTAATCATAGATTGTTTGATTGAGTACCAAATGCTTCAAGTTATGATGTTTCAAATAAGAGACATATAAAAAAATACAAAAATCATGAACCAAATAATTATTTTAATAGAAAATATTCACTTGGATAATCATAGATTAATGGTTTAATCGATTCCCAAAATGATCTTAGTTGTATATTCTCAAAATTTCTACAATCATATTCCATAAAAATACAAAATTTCATTAAAATTAATAGTTCTTTTGATAAAAAATTATTCATTTACTGTCAATTTTGATGTGAAAAATCGAAAATTTATGTTTTTATCGGTACCTACGTACTCCGAGTAGTACTTTTTCAAATTTTCTACAAACAACCCAAAAAAATTCATTAAATAATAAATAATACTAATAAAAAGTACATGCACGAATAAATCATTTTAGTGAAAAATATTAATTTATTTTTTATTTTAATGTGAATAATCAAAAATTTATGGTTTAATCGAGATTGTTATACTTTTTCAAATTTTCTGCAAACTTATTCCAAAAAATTAAAATAATTCAAAAATTCATTAAATAATTAATTATTTTAATAATAAATGTAGGTACTTACTTTTCTAATCTCCCTATTACTTGATGTAGATGTCGATGTAACCTCCATAGCAGTGGCACACATTAATGTAAATTATTTATAAGTTATTATTAAAAAATCATACAAAGCTTTTAAAAAATTTCAAACTGAATAAAACTACAAAATATTTTAATGTTCAATTTTCAAAATAATCATACAAATTTAATAATTCACTCCCAACTGTGACGTTATTTATAACTTTAAGATAACAGTTATCGGTAAAAGGTAGGCACAGTTCAATAATTTGAATTTTATGCACTTGTTATTACAATAATATAAACTTTATATATTACTTGAGTGAAGTGGACTCGAAATTTTGAAAAAAAAACAACTTAGATGTCTCTTGCCCTAAGGTCGAGTGCCAAGTGTGCCGTTTTGGGGCTGTGGCCTAGGGCTCAAGGGTTAGGGGGTGGTAACATGGTGGGGGTAGTTTTGGAATTAATGTAGTCTCGCTCACGTTCTTTCACTCACTTATTTCTCACTCTCTTTCTCTTGCTCTCACTACCAATTTTCTCTCATGCCGCTCTTTCTCACTCACTCACTCTCTCGTGCGCTTTCTGTCTCTCTCTCCCCTCACAGTCTCATCACTCTCTCGCTCCCTCACTCGCTCTCTGAGGTAAAGTGCTCGAATGGACGAATGTTTGGCCAAACTTTGCCTTTTCATGTAAATGCATCACTTTAGTTTTTGCCCCAACAAGACACCTTTCTATTTCAATTGCTCTGGGCTTACCTATATGAATTTCAATAATAATATTTAGATGGATAAAATTTACAAATTTAATATTTGCCCGATCAATTTAAGAATCTTATATTATTTATTCGTGGAAATAACTTACTGTATCTGGGGCACCTAGAATCTTATTTCATCATCTTTTCCTGTAAGATCACTGTTAATATTTCAAACACAATGCAAATAGTATCAACCAGGTCTACTTTCTAAGTGATGTTAAAAATATTGTACGTAAGTACACATCTAAAAATATATGTAAATCTGTCATGAATGAATTAGTATAATCTAATATAATATAATCTCTCTCTCTCTCACTCTCTCTCTCTCTCTCTCTTTCTCTCTCTCTCTCTCTCTCTCTCTCTCTCACACACACACACACACTATTCTCTATAATTTTCTCTTTCTAGACTAACCTGACATTTTGGTGATTCACCTATTGAAGAAGAATCAGAAAAATATATAAATTGGTATCAATCAAAGACTATCAACTCTATCTTTTATCTTCTTCTTATTCTTCATCGTCTTTATTCTATTTCTAAAAAATTCTACAAATTATTATAGATAGCATTAAAAAAAATTCTACAAATTATTAAATCCTTCATATCTTTGACAATAATTCAAAAAATAACTCACTCTAGTTTGTCTTACCCTAACAATGTTCACATAATATGGCCTACTAGTTTACGAAAAAAAGGAAGTGACTGTCGTGAGCCATAGCAGGTACCTGTTCAATCAGATTAGATAAGCAACGCTCTCCTGGGCCCTCTCTGTAAGGGTGACCGATTGGATTGGCCAGAAAAAAAGACTCACTGTAAATTAGAGATGTGTAGGTGTAGTTCGCGAACGAACTAGTTCAAATGAACTGTTCCCAAATGTGAACTATTCACATAAGCCGGTCGTTCAGGTGAACTACAGTTCAGTTCTCTTTGACATGGGGTCGGGCTTCGGGTTCGGTTTGGCTCGGTAATGTCGTTGCTTATACCATAGATTAGGGAGTAAGGTTGATGGTTCGTCGTTCGTCTATGCTTATACGCACTACACAGACGCATACACATAGTTGTTCGTAGATCACCTTCCTTAAATAGTTCAATGGTTCCTTTGGTCTCAGATTGATGTCTGAACTATTGAGCTGATCGAACTATTCTGAACTAGCCGTCTATTGAACTGATCAGCTGATCAAACTATTCTGAACTAGCCGCCCATTGAGCTGATCGAACTATTCTGAACTAGCCGTAGGTACAGGCCCGTTCTGGCCCGGGGGGACAGGGGGACGTGTCCCCCTCTGCGCCCTCGCCTTCAAGATCAAACGGCGCCCTCTCATCATCGAACGAAAAATTCAGATTTTTGTATATTAACTCATAATATATCCATTGTATGATTTTGGACTCTTAAAATACGTTTCGTATTTATACAATATTGTAAAGATCAATATTGTTCATATCTTGTTTGCTTATTGTGATACTTGTACTGTAATTTTATATTTTGAAAATAGAATTTAGTTTCTTGTATGTAAAAATCAATATTGTTCATACCTTGTTTGCTTGTTGCTGTTTCTTTGTAAAAGTATAAATCATATAAAATTAGTTTTACATTAAATAATTTTTTGTAAGTGAGGAATCATGACTTTTATTCTCTCAATTTAAACAGTCCCAGTTCCAATGATCTGTTTGTTTCATTATAAACTTATCTTTAGTTTAAATAATAAAAACTAGATGCTTATTTTCTAGACTTGTCTACTTGATCTGGCCTAGAGGTGCAACAATGCACCTCTACAATGAAGCTTATCTTGTAAATAATGTAGCCAGTCACGCCTTTAAAATATATGAACTAGATAGTTCAATTGAACTAGTTTGTTAAACCAGTTCACTTAAGTGAACGAACTAAGAAGAGATAGTTCAGTTCAATGAACAACTTTTCCCATCTCTACTGTAAATGCACTTTCCGGTGGTTCGGAACCCATCTAAAATTTTAGGTCCACCATATATGGTTTCAATAAGATGGCTCAAGAGGCGAGGTGGAACGCGGAACGTGGAACGTGAAAGGTCGGCTGGTGTAAGGGTCTCCCCACCAATCAAAGCCATACCGTATATGCATTAATTTACTTTAGTTTACTACACTTAATAATGGTTTCCCTCTTTATTGAAATTTGTGAGAAGGCCCAAAGGAAAAAGAGGATATGATGAAGGACAGAGGAAACAAAACACGTGAATGAATGAAAGATGAAGTGAGAAAGTAATGAAAGAAATTCAAAAGGCACTCGACAGAGAAAAGGACACAAAAGACTTCTCCAAAGCCAAGCAGTCTGCCAAACTATGAATGAGAATAAAGCTTAGCATTTCATGAATGAACTTTTTCGAAAACTAACATCGAAAGAAATGAACCTCTCGTACTATAGCCTTGGACTATTCATTCTCTCAATTCATTCTGTGGAAGTGGAACTGATACTCTGACGAGAGGCCACCCTGGTTCCCTGGAAAGACATCATTTCTTAGAAATTGAGCTCCACTTTGTAGAAAAATATCTAAAGTCGGCGAGAAAATACTTATACACAGACCAAGACTGCAGAGAGAGAGGTCCGATGCTCTATCCCTTACAATTCACCCCCACCACATAGCAGCATTCACTCTGTTTCTCACAAGGACAGCAGAAAAGTAACAATGCACATTCTACTGTGCGCAGGTCCGACTCTCCTCTCTTCCTGCAATCCTCCTGACTATGCTATTGAGTGAGGAGACGATGTCAAAGTGAGCTGCCATCAAGGTCGGCTGATGGACAAGCCGGGCTGACGACAAGCATGGCTAACGTCAAAGTCGCACGCCGTCACCGTGGTCTACTTTTAGACCATGCCTAAATCCCGATGCAATTTGAGTTGTACATAGGTGGTTTACATATAGGGTTGCCATATCTCCGGATTTCCCCGGAGATTACCGGATTTTAAGAGTCAAATTTCACCACCGGGGGATTTCAACCCGAAACGTAAAATCTCCTCTTTTTGGGCTTTACTACAGAAATTCTTTAAAAATTATTAATATCAAGTTAAAATTGTATTTCTGAACAGATAAATATTGACATTCGCAGCTTTAACGCCATGTAATTTTTTTAACTCTAAGGAAGGCTTTGTTTGCATTTTATTGATGGGAAATTTCGTTTCTCGATTGTGCTCCCTGTCATTAGAGCGCTTACAATAACAACAAACTACGGAGATTGGCGACAATTGCCGAAGTTGCCGAAGTAATCCGAATGAGACCCGTGTTTTTATTAAACTAGTTTTTTGTTTTAAGTATTATTTTAAAACTATTTTAAAATGTATTATTACTATTTAGTATTATTGTATGTATTAAATATTATTATTATTAAAAAAACTATAACTTGCATTTTACTCCTCCTTAGCTTGAAAAAAGTAAAAATCTTAGTAGCAAACTAAACAATCCTACGACAGATTTTTATGACTTAGATGCTATAAAAATAGGGTTTTGTAATGTCTATTTTCAAAAATTTTCTCCGGACCCCCCGTCCTACTGGGGGGTATTCCATACCCCCCAGACCCCCCGGTTGGCGGTCGCACGCTAAAATCTCCTCTTTTTCTCATACTACCATATGGCAACCCTATTTACATACAAATACATACTGAGATCATGAAGAGAAATGTACTTAAACTACATATTCGCTGAATTAAACACAAAACATTAATATGTGGGAGGAGGATCCTCTTCATTAATTTGAGAATTTTAACTAACCATCGCATCATATTGAGTGATAGATCATTCTTCTCAGCTCGCCAAGGTGGTTAAAAAACATGATTGTATCAAACATATGGAAGGCGAAACCCTCGTGATAGTTCCAGGGGCATCTCCAAATTAATGTAGTTAATGTAGCAATTGATCACAATTTATACTCTTCATGATCACATAACAGAATAATATGATGATGGTGCAGCATGCATGATCTTAAAAGTTTTATAGGACGCTAAACTCAAACTTTCCAACTCTAAAAACATCTAAAAATAATTCCAATTAGTAAACAAAAATATTCAATTTTCATTTCTGATGAACTTTTATTTTCTATTGAATAAACTTGGTAAATGTACTTTTCTGGTGCTGAGAAAGAATATAGTGTTCTCGCGGATTCAACTAGTTCTGTGAACCACCAAAAACATAGAGTTAGGTAGGAAGGGTGGAACCCTCAAGCTGACGCCTATTTTTATTTTTGGGAACCCAAAAAACTTGTCAAAATTGAATTGGATGATGTGTGTTTGTTAGAAAATTAGTTAATTTTATGAATGAGTTCATTTTGAAAAAAAATATATAGAGGTAAATAAAATAGCTTCTTTAATAGAAGCTTAGGAAAGTAATAGCCATGAGCCTTAGCAGGTATCTGTTCAATCAGATAGAGATAAGCAACGCTCTCCTGGGCACTGTTTCTAAGGGTGATCGATTGCATTGGTCAGCAAAAAATATATACTGTAATATCACTTACCGGTAGTTCGGAACCCACCTAAAATTGTAGGTCTAACTCATCAATCACCACCATCCAACTCATTACCCACGCACATGTGTTCATCCACAAAAAAATAAATTTAACTTTTTAGATAGATGAATGAATTTAGGCTAACAAAAAAATTGCTCTATGATGGGAAAATGTTATAACTTATAAGTAAGGAAAGGAAGGGTTGATGAAAAAATTGTTGCAATTTGGTATATATTTGTAGATTATAAGATTTTTTGAAATTTTAAAATTTTCTTTTTTTAATTTACTTTTTAAAAATGCTGTTGACTTCAAGAATTCTTCTCTCAAGCAGTGGCGGATCCAGGAGGTGATTTCGGGGGGGGGGGGAACAGGGTGGGTATGGAATACCCCCCAACCAAAGGGGATCCGGGGGCCCACCCCCGGAAAATTTTTGGATTTTCAACAGAAAATGGTGTATTTTGACATAGTTTTTGTGCCCCTCATAATGTTGTCATGGATAGCACTGTTTTATCAATATGTATGTACAAATTTGTATTTGTATTGATAATTTGCATTCCTTACCGTTTTATACCTGATATCTATTTATGTCATTGTATTTTTTCTTTTAATTAAGTTTCCATTTTGTTACATATCAAATTTCAAATGAGTTCTCATCCAATTTACTAAATAATAATTGAGCACATTTTTTTAGGTATAAAAATATCAATATGAATAAGGTAATGATTCAATAAAATATGAAGCATTTTGAGTGAAAAATTGTATTACAAACCAAAGAAGTTATCTAAAACCATTTATTTGTTCAAGGATACAGTATTCTTAAAGCTGCAACTTTTAAACAATGATTTCCAACTGAAAATCCTTCTTTTGCCTCCCATAAAGCGTTCCACCACTCTTTCTTCATTGACTTGTATGTCTCGATGTATATTTAGAAGACATAGCCCATTCAACCTATCCTAAACCATTCTTGATCGCAGCCAGGACTTCCAGTCAACATAACGTCTTCAGACAGTCTACTCCACTTGAAGCTTGAAGTACCCGCGTACTAGCAGGTTAATGAACCCGTGTTCTTTAATATCTAGAACACGATATTAAAGAATGCCCTTTGCACAAGTAACATGGATGGCTTTACACAAATTGGAAACAGCCAATTTTTGTTGCTTACATAATTCTGTCCTAGTTTCTATTAGATTTATGCCGTTTTTTCTTTTTCTCTTGGATCTCGGGGGGGGGGGGGGCAATTACCCCTTGGATCCGCGACTGCTCTCAAGAAGAAAATGTTAATGATTGAACAGAAGAAGAAGAAGGAGGACCTTCAGAAGAAGAAGAAAAAGAAGAAGGGGTAGAAGAAAAAGGAAAAAGATAATAGAAAAAAGAGAAGTTGGAACTGCCTGCTGTTTGGTTGATCTTTCAAGTGCGAAATTCATGACAAATGGATGAAAACGAAGTAGATGGTGATGTTGATGGTGAAGAAGAATGAGACGAAAAGGGAGAAGAAAAATAAGAAGAAGAGAAAGAAGAATGGATAAACGGTGATAAAAGCCAGAAAAGAAGTCAAGCGTTTTAAAAGGACCTCATTAACTTTCAGCTAATTCTTTCTTTATTGTGTCCTCTTTTGAGAAGTGCTTCTGCTACACAAAAGAATGTGTAGGATAGAGAAGAAGAAGAAGAAGATAAAGAAGTAGGTAGTAAGAAAGAAACTTTTATTATGTTTGACTCTTTTCAAATTTGATTTTGAGTGTGAGGATGCTGACCCTTCACCCCCACCCCTCGCGACAAGAAAAGAGCCTCAAAAAGCGTGACCAGGTGACGAGGTATCGTTTTCTAAAACCAGTAACCATTTATCTAGATTTGTCTCATTTCTCACAGTTTTCTATTCTTCTTCTTCTTCTTCTTCATCTTTTTCTGGTTTGAAGTTTTGTATAGTTGTAGTGGTGGTGTAGTAGTTTTGTAAGTGGGACAACCAGGCGTGTCTATTTCTTGGCAATAAATTTGCTGTGATGCTACAAAATGGCGGCTAATAGAAAAGAATAATTCAAGTTACTTTATTGTCGCCATTGATTGAAGTGGCTTTTATTGATGGGGAGACTTACGGGTAGTTCTTACGGAAGGGAAACTAGTTTCAGATGATAAATTCATATCTTCAATTGTATTAAAAGACGTTAATCGATCAAAAAATCAGGATAGCATTAGTGGAAGGAACTCTTGTAGCAATCTGATAGGCTCTCAAGATTCTAAGAGATTAAGTAAATCTACTTCAATATGCAAAAGCAACGATAAAGTAATAAGGGATGATAGGGAAGTACCGGTACTCACTGTGTTCCATCAGAATATTCAATACATTCGTAACAAAATAGATAGAATCGAAGTATTTTTTAAAGAAGAGGCTCCTGATATAGCTATTTTCACAGAGCATGGTTTAAAAGAAGATGAATTGTCACAACTTAATATTCCAAACTATTCATTGAAAACGTCGTATTGCAGGACATCTCATCGAAGTGGGGGAGTAGCTATCTTCACTAAAAATGCTAAGAATATGCAAACATTTAATTTAGAATATGTAGAGAAATTTGGTGTGGAAATGGATTTAGAAGTTACTGGTTTGAGAGTAAAAATCGACAATAATTTCGAAGTAGCGGTGTTAGGTATTTACAGGTCACCAAATGGGGAATGGAACAATTTTTGTGAACTATTCAATATAGGCTTCTAGAGATTAGTACTACTCGTTTTACAAACGTTATTGTAGCGGGAGATTTCAATACAGACTTTGCAACACAGAATAAAATGACAGAAGATTTAAAGGATATTATATGCATGAATAACTTGGAAATAAAAGTTCATGAATATACCAGAGTCACAAGAACATCGCAAACAATAATTGATAACATCCTTACTAATATAGATTACTCTAAAACAAGATTAGGCGGCTCGGAACTATCTGATCATGACTATCAAATCTTAGAGGTGGGGTTGCAAGGTCATAAATCGATTAAAAAGAGTAGAGTAATGAAAGAAATTCAACAATGTGAACAGGGGAATATCGATTGTTTGAAGCAGAATCTGCTACAAGAAAACTGGAGTAGGGTTTACAATAGCAATAGTTTAAATGACAAATATGATAGTTTCATTAATATTTTAAGGTTTCATATTACTATGAGTTGTCCAGTTAAAAAAGTCCCTGTAAAGAACAAATTAGACAAGATTGAAGAGTGGATAACTGATGATATCCTTGCAGAAAGAAATAGGGTTAAAGATGCATATGACGAATTCAAACTATCTAGAAATATGTTAAGTGAAGATAATTACAAAGCTCTAAAGAAAAATTATACAAGAGAAGTGAAAAGAGCGAAATGTAAGAAAACAGCTGAAATTTTGAATAATAGTGTGTACTTTTCACTGCTGTGAAAACAGCAGTGTGGGATGTAATAAACAAAAATAGGCAAGTAGCTCATGTAGATGCTTATACTAGTGTCCCCAGAATAATTAACGAAAATAACAAATATATTGATGATAGTGTAGACATTTGTAATTTCTTTAACAGATATTATCAACTGGTTGCTAAGGATCTTCAAAAATCTCTTAATACAGGTATTAGTGATGCAAACATGAGGAATACTGAGGGGATTCAGAACGAATTAAAATTCCACGCAGTATGCCAAGATGAGTTGTCAAATATCATTGATAGTTTAAATAATAAAAAAAACTGTAGGAATGGATGGGGTATCCAGTAAAATTCTGAAAGAATGTAAAGATCAATTGTTAGACCCTTTGATTCATCTGATCAATCATTCATTAGAACAAGGTGTTTTTCCAGATAACTTAAAAGAGGGGAAGATCTTGCCAATCTTCAAAAGTGGTGATAGAGAAAAGGTAGAAAACTATAGGCCCATTAGTATTTTAAATGTAATAAGTAAAATTTTTGAAAGAGTAGTTCTAAATAGGTTACTTCTGCACCTTCAAGAAGCTAACTTTATCTGTGATGAACAGCATGGCTTCCAGAAAGGGAGATCAACAAAAACAGCCATAGTTTCTCTAGTTGAAAAACTAATAGATATAATAGATTCAGGTGATAAAGCTACTGCAATCTTCTTAGATCTGTCAAAGGCATTTGATTGTGTTAATCATAGAACTTTATTGGAAATACTGCAAAATGTAGGTGTAAATGGGGTTGAACTGAAATGGTTTGAATCATATCTTATTGGGAGAAAACAATGTGTAGAACTAACTACAGTAGTTGGTAATAGTATAGTAAAGAATAAATCTAATAAATTAGAGGTGCAAGCTGGAGTGCCTCAGGGGTCAATACTAGGTCCATTGCTTTTTTTGTTATATGTCAACCGTTTACCTAAAGAATTAATTAGTGGTAGAGCCCTCTTATTTGCTGATGATACATCACTCATTTTCAGCAATTCCATTCTAGATAATTTAGAAATAAGTGCCCATATAGGTGTGCAGTCCATTGTCCAATTTTTAAATCAGTTGAAATTAACTATAAATAGTAAAAAATGCCAATACCTTCAATTCAAAACAAACATAATTTAAATGAAGATAGGGCTATAAACGTGTTTGTAAACGATAATCAATTGGACCAGGAAGAAAAATTGCATTTCTAGGAGTTTTGTTGGATAGACGATTGACCTGGACTCCATACATTGAGAAAATATGTAGTAAAATTTCATCTGGGGTATTTGTCCTGCGACAGCTCGCTAGATTGAATGACAAAAAGTTACTTTTTACAGCTTACCATGGGCTCCTACTGTCACGTATTAGGTATGCTATCTTAGTATGGGGTAATTCATCAAAACAAAATCTTGATAGGGTGTTTAAGATCCAAAAGAAAGCGGTTAGGTGTATAGAAAGAGTAAATAGATTAGATTCATGTAGGCCGTTGTTCAAGAGACTTGGTCTCCTAACTGTACCCTGCTTATATATGTGTATGAAGCTACTTTATATGTAAAAACGAATGATATTAACCAAAATCTTGATGTACACGATTATAATACAAGAAGCCGAGGAGATTATCACTTGGTGAGTCACAATAGTAGCTTATTCAAACAAAAACCTAGTTATATTAGTAGGAAATTCGACAACAAGCTACCGCAGTTTTTGAAGAGTCTTGAAAATATAGAAATATTTAAAAAACAATTGAAGAAATATTTAGTTGATAAAGCTTTTTATAGTGTACAAGAGTTCCTTTCACATCAAAATTAAGCCTCACCTCAACTAATTGAAGTAATTATGGTATCTAGTGTATAATATTGTTGATCTGACTTGTCTTATACTCCTTAACTGGAGTCTCCAAGACGTAATCTACAAAAAAAAGTTCCACCTCGCTGCTTGAGTGCTTGAGTCATGTTACTGGAAACATGGTGGACCTACAGTTTTGGGTGGGTTCCGAACCCCCGGGAAGTGATTTTACAACAGAGAACAGAGTCTTTTTTGCTGGCCAATCCAATCGGTCACCCTTACCGAGAGGGCCCAGGAGAGCGTTGCTTATCTGATCTGATTAAACAGATACCTGCTACGGCTTACTGCTATCACACTTCCCTTGAATTTACTGAATAGGACTAACAAAACGTTTGTTACATATCTAGAAAAATATCAATTATGCTCATTAGTCAAAAATAAATTAAAAATATTTTGAAAAAAAATGAAATACCAATATTTTTGGAAGATGATTGGATTTTTTTCCAACTCTTGTCTTTTTTGCTGGCCAATCCAATCGGTCACCCTTACAGAGAGGGCCCAGGAGAGTTTTGCTTGTCTAATCTAACAGATACTTGCTACGGTTCACGGCTATCCCTTCCCTTAAATATTGTTACAAAAGCAAACAAAGCAGTTATTTACGCACTTGTTCTATTTACATCGTTCCATTCATGGTCAAACGTGACTTGAAATTTGATCTTCATTCTCTTGCTTTTCACATGTCTTTGTCACTCTTATTCTTCAAATATGCAACTCTCTCACTGAATTGGATTTCTTGAGATTTCTACAAACTTCCTGAACAATCGAGGTTGTGTTCTACTATATTCTGTGACCTTCCACGGCATCTAGAAGCCGCCAGTTCTTGGAATTATACAACTATATAAAGGAGCTCACATGAACCAGTGAGTAAGTTTACAAACCCGCATGGCAGACTGTGTTACACAGATGTATCTCACATGTCACATCTTGTGTGAGATAATCCAGTGCCGTTGGAGTAAACAGTGCTCGATTTCAGTGAAACGTTCAGAGACAAGTGTTTACTGTTTATGCAGCTTACTAATAGTTTAAAGACGTTGTGTCAAGTGATATTATTTGGGACTGTCAAATAACGAATTGGACTGTGTTTGTAAGTGATTAGTTGCCCTTTTTATCATTTCTTTCTTCATTATTGTACAGTTTATTGGACTCTTTTGTTTCTCTCATTATTGATCGGCCTGTAATAATTATTCATCAATTCTTGTAAATAATTACTGAAAATAAGTATTAGCTTGTCATTTGTTGATCTGTTTTTCTTTGTTAATTGAACCTACAATTAGTGTGTGTAAATAGACTAATTTGTGTAAATAAAGTGCAAGTGTGAACTTTAGGGTTGCCAGCCTTATTTTAGCCATTAGAACCCGTAACAATATCATCATTATTAATCACCATTGATAATTGATAGATACTTGAGCCCGTATTAATGAACGTTTCTTCAGTGTCTCTTGACTCAAGGGACTCTTAGAATGCCTATATGACTAGTAGTTCTGTAAACACTGAACAGTAAACCTCACGCCCAAGAATAAGGGTGCTTGCACAGAGGAACATACTCCATGTACTCAATGTTAATCACCTTCGCAAATTAAACACAATCATCATACCTAACCATTGATTCAATTTTCCTTGTCTATTTCCACTAAACCTCGCTCTTTATCACATCACCAAGGCTGCGTTTCTATTTTCCAGACAGCTGATAGTTCAAATCAGATCAGATTTCATAAGTCTGTTGAATGAATTTATGGAACAATACTAATAATTATCACTTGTAATATTAGTAATAAATTGTTGTTATTCTTAATTGAAATATAAGAAATGATTTATTTCTCTCAAAAAATATGTTATTCTTATGAATGATAACTTTATTCATATGAAGGCCCAACCAAATGAATAAGGGGGCGTGGGGGCTATCTATGAATCTGATTTCGTTTGCAGGTGATGGAGAAGCTTATTTAAAAAATCATATGTTCCTATGGAAGAAGGCCTAATAGCCTTACTTTTTTCCTCTTTAATATCCTTTAAATGCAAGAAAATTTCAAAAATCCTTATATCGCTGGGCATTCCTTAAAGGAACATCCATACAAAATTTCATTGAATTTGGTCCCCGCGTTTAGCAGTAAATACGTTACAGACAGACAGACAGACGTAATGCAAAACGGTCGACTTGAAACCGAGACCTCTCTTCGTTCGGTGAATAACACTCAATAGAAGAAAAAATAAATAAGACAAGGTTCAATCTTACATGACACTCAATAGCAGAAAAAAATACACAAAATAAGTCCCAATCACACTAACACTCAATATTAACAGACAATGGATGTGACCAGTGTAAACTAGGTTGTTAACGGTTTTCCATATCATAGTTTTGTCATTGCACGATTGCATCTCTTTTAAATCTTTCATTTGTGCAAAAGAAGCTCAATAACAATAAATAGAAGATCGTTATAGCAAACTGTACGTAACCCTTCCAAACCCAGCCCCCCTCTCAAACACCAAAAAGGGAGCCAAAATATTTTTCTACTAGGTGTACCACAAAAGACAGGAAACCCGTGACCGTTACTAAAGGGTCTTACAGGTGATGGAATGTTTTTTTAATATTGTCTCATCTTTATTTAGTTTGAAAATGCCTTACGAAATCTCTCTTACTCAAGGTATGTAGGAGACATCAGTGGATCTTATTCTGTTTTATTGTAGAAGGAAATAGTGAAGAAGAAAGAGATGGAGGAGAAAGAGGTGGGGTGGAGAAGGATGTGATTGAGTAAGAAAGATCCTTCGATTCTCATTCACTATACTATTGCAGTGACAAGTGATCTCACATATCATATCCTGTTCTTTATACCCCTTTATACCTCCTCCTTCTTCTTCTTCTTTTTCTTCTTCACCACCTTTCTGACCCAAATTCTGCTTTTAACCGACTTCCAAAAAGAACAAGGTTTTCAACTCGACCTGTTTTTTAATGTTTGTACATAGATTGATCGATTACTTGAGCACTATTGACCCGATTTCGATAATTTGTTTTAATGAAAGAGCATAATTTAGCGGTGGTCTGATCCAAGTTTCGCAAGGATCGGCCCAATACATAGCCCAATATTAAACAAAAAGGAACATTCATCGAGTCTTCATTTCAATTTTGTTCAAATAGGACAGTTTCACACACAACCGCCAGTCGGATAACCGGTGTCGTTTACAAGGCCGATTATTGTATCGCATGGAGCGCTTCACACCTACCCGATTATCGAAATCATATGATGCAATGTAATTATGCCGGGTAAATTACATCGGTTATCCAAAGCCGGTTATGTGTGAAACAAGCTTATAATGTCCCGTTTTGACCAATCAGGTGAACTTAATTTGAATTAGAAGAATATAATTGATCGAATGAAGAGAGGTCTCTGTTTCAAGTCGACAGTTTTGCATTCTGTCTGTATGTTCCTAACGCATTTACGGCTAAACGAGTGAACCAAATTCTATGAAACTTTGCACGGATGTTCCTTTGAGGAATGTTCAGCGATGTATGTGTAAGGATTTTAAAAATTTGCTCGCATTTAAAGCAATCAGGCCTTCTTCTTTAGGAAACATATTATTTTTTAAATTAACTTTTCCATCACATGGAATTTGAATCAATCAATTTCTTTATTCAAGACAATTGAATCAAGGGTTAGGTGTTTAATTTTGCGCTGGAGATTATCATTGAGTACATGGAGTATGTTCCTCTGTGCAAGCACTCTTATTCTTGGGCGTGAGGTCTACTGTTCACAGAACTACTAGTCTCTATTTGAAAAGCACTTTCCAGTGGTTCGGAAACCACCTAAAAATGCACATCCAACTCATCAATCACCATCATCCATTTCATCACCCATGCACAGGTGTCCGATCTATGTGGGCTTCATCCTCAAAAAATATCCAAAAACTAGTTTTATCTTGTTTGAAAAGATCTTTTACACCTCTACCTCTTTCTTCTTTTTTTCACCTTCAACACCCTTGTTTGCAATTTTTCCGCCATTTTGTACACACACTCCTTTAGTAGCATAGATTATCTCCTACTCTATTGTGTACCACCTTCTTTGTTCTATCACGGTCCATCACCACTAAACGTATCTATCAGCCCGTTCACAGTTATCTCCTTTTTTCTTCTTCTCTTTTTTTCTTTGTCGCATCTTCATCTTTGTGTAATATGTTATCGCCGCCTCTAAGTAAAAGAATTCCAGGGAAATATAGTTGGAGAACCTATAGACAGACTTATACTTATAGAGCTTTGAAAACGGCATCTTTACTTAGATCTTTATAGAGGTGTGAAAAGTGACACCCCGGCCCTATATTTCCACCCTATCGCACAACTTATTCTCTTTCTTTTTCTCTTTTTATCTACACATCCTCCTCCTCCTACTCCACCTCTTTTTCTGCTTCTTCTACTTCGCAGTCATTTTCTACTCGTTTTTCTACCTTTTTCTTGTGCTACTTCTTTTTCTTTTTCATCTTCTCCTTCTTGCATTTCTCTATTTCATTTTCTTCTCCTTCTTCACCATCACCTTCTCCTTCTTCACCATCATCTTCTCCTTCTTCCTCCTTGTTTGGTTCTCATCTTCAACTTTTCACTGATGATTAATTAAAGTCCAATATAAAAAAAACATTCATAAAATTTCTGTTAATATTTCTAGTTTAGTGGTTATTTTAATTTTCTTCTACTTTTTCTTCTTCTTTCCTTTCTTCTCCTCTTTGCCGTCTCCTTCTTCACATTTGCTTGCTTCTTCTCAATTAGAAAAAGCACTCTCCAATTTTTTGTTTAATTGACCGATCGAAGAGAAGTCCCTGTTTCAAGTAGACCATTTTGCATTCTGTCTGTTTTTAACACATTTACCATTTACGGCTAAACGCGTGCACCAAATTCAGTGAAATTTTGCATGGATCTTCCTTTAGGGAATGGCCAGCGATGTATGTGTAAGGATTTTCAAATTTGCTTGCAATTAAAGGATATTTAAAAGGGGGGAAAATACGGCTCTTAGGCCTTCTTCTATAGGAACATATGATTTTTAAAATGAGCTTCTTTATCATATGCAATATTGGAATCAGATTCATAGATAGCTCTCGGACCCCCTTATTCATCTGGTTGAGCCTTATTTATGTGAATAAAGTTATCATTCATAACAATAACATATTTGTTGGAGAGAAACAAGACATGTCTAATTTTCAAATTAAGTATAACAAGTGATTACTAAGTAAATGATATACAAATTTAATTTATATTGTTTTATAAACTTATTCATCAGACATCTGAAATACAATTCACATCAATTCCTGATAGTGCACAATTCTAAAAATAATAATCCCATCAACAATAAATAGTAAAATATGAAATTTCTTACTAATAGTAATTAAATAGCACTGCCAGAATAATTAAAGTAGCTGTATAGTAAGCAGTTAGCTGTATGTCAACAATACAGTAGGGGTTAACGAGAATACCGCCGCGGCCAATCAGAAGACAGGGGGGCGTGGCCACCCCCCTTCCCCCTCCCCCAGGTCAGACATTTTGTAAACACCTACCCCTTCCCCCCTGTCGCAGTCAGCCATTTTGTTTTTAAGGTCACATACCCCCTTCCCTATGTGCCCCCACTTTATTCCCAATAGATTAAAGGGGGACCCCCCGCAAGCACCAATGAGAGAGGACCTATCCCCCCTGACCGCACCTCTCACAGAAGGTTCCCAATAAATATAGAACATACAGCTTTATATCTATATATACATGCTTGCAATTATATATCTATATATACCTGCTTGCAATTACTATATCTATATTTGCAATAGCATCAGCCCCCGCCGCCAGATTTAGCTATTAATTGAGGCTGCACACTTGCCACCTCCTGCTGTGATTCTCAAAGCTCTCTCTTTCGCACGTGCAGTGTTAATATACCCCCCTGCCCCCCAGCCCCGATTTAGATATTAATAACACTTCCGCCCCCCTGCTGTGAAAAAACTATTTCATAACGTTTAAAAGCAGAGCACGTGCACAAGTTTTTTATGTGACTAATTAAGCTGTGGATTGTGCTCATATAGGTAAGAAATCACCTTGCTGTGCTTTCAACGAAGGCTGTTTCAACGAAAAAGAGAGGGTAGAGAGAGTGAGAGAGAGCGAGAGAGAGATAGCTCCACTTCTACTCCTATCACGTGACCTCACCCACCAGGTCGGCACCTATGAATACCACACAATAATTTGCATTCGTTCAGTTTGATTAAGACAACGAAGCAGTGAACATGGATAATTCCAAGGTTTTTAATGTCCCCATGCTCTGTGGGAATAAAGTGAAACCTACCAGTGAGAGGTTCGGTTTGTGGCTTCTAACAGAAAACCTGTGCAATGACAACCTTGTTACAGATATTGGACAAATTGATTATACTGCTGGAGAAGAACTGTTGGTGTGTGCTGATTCAAATCTTGTGCCTATTACAGAGACCTTTTGTGACAATATAATGTGTTGTGGGTGGTTGTCACAACATGTCAAAATGCCGACGGGCGGTAGAGCGGGGTCGCCCTTCTAGATCTGGTTGTTTAACTTGGCCCTGAAGAGGGCCGTTTGTGTTGAAGGAGGCCTAGATAGACCTCATCGATCTGCTCCGGGGATCCGGGAGTGGGCCCTCAGGAGTTATGGCTGGCTGGAACTTCACTGGGCTAATCGTGGATAAGCACCAGGGTAGGTGGCTGGTGACAGTCCGGCGGTCGATCGGGCTGAGCAGTTGGGGAACTTGCAGGAACTGGTCGATCTGATGGAATAGTTCTTCCAAGCTCTCGGGTTCCCTCGGCGGGGTGCGTGCCTCCTCAATGTGGGCGTCGAGGTGATTGAATAGTCCTCTGAATCGGTCAGCTGGTAGGGGTTCCCCGTTTAGCCCTGGACGGGTCGGGTCGTAGCCTTCGATTGGACTCGGTGGTTCAGCATGCAAGTAGGTAGAGCTGCTTGCCGCGATTCCCTTCACGCCCTCAGCCAAGTCACTAAGAATAGGAGGCGAGGTAGTGAATGGAGCCGCGAGCGAATCAGCGTCAGTTACCTCTGCCGCTAAAGCCGAGACCGCCCTTGACTCTTCCTTCAACGTCCAGAGTTGACGAAGGAGCCGGAGTCGCTATATCCGCCTTCCTGCTCGCTGACGTGGCATAGAAGGAGGAAGGTGGTGAAGAAAATAATAACACTGATTTAGTTAAGGTCGCTCGACAAAACGGTGGTGGGGGGGGGTGTTTCCGCTACAGTGAGGTGCTGTGGTCAGCGACGTCACACATCGGCAGAGTAACACCAAGTAGGAGAGTGAGCTTCCTTTCAGGAGTAGTGAATGCAATGCTGTTGGCTGAGCGGTGCTGGCTTATATACGAAATTCTGTATTTCGCCTGAGGGAGAGGCTAGGCTCGCGAAAGTTGCAAGTGAGTGGGAAGTACACCTAGCACCATCTGTTATCAGCCCGGGAAACTAACAGCGTTTTCGCCAAAGCCTACTGGAGAATGAGCGCGAGGTTCAAATGTATTTACCCCCGTGAAGCGGGGGTATGTCAATCCCCCCCCCGTTTAAGAGCCGAGAGCGAGTGATTTATTACAACAAAAATATATACAAAAGTTTGAATACATTGGTGAGTGCCACATAAGATAATGGCCTCTAAGAGTGAGTAACTTAAATCTACTGATGAGCATCTCCAGGCGGGGCTGGACGTAGTTGATCCTCGTGGACTTTTAGAACCTCCTGTTCTCGAGTGATCCAATAGGTGTGTCCTTGTTGGTGTGCCACTGAGTAGGGTCCTTTCCATTTGTGGGCAAGTCCGGCGTTGAAGCGTTTGGCCTTGTTTGACAGAGGGTGGGTGCGTGTCAGCACTAGGTCACCGAGTTGGTAGCGAGCTGGTGTCTCGTCGGCTGGTGTGGTGGCAGGCAAATAGTTGTCCTGGTTCTGTCGGGCTTGTTGTTGGTTTTGAGCTAGGGTCGTCAACCGATGTTCAACAGTGTCTTCCCAGGATTGAGGGGCAAGTGTGGGTTGATGGTTCCATTCGCCAGGACGCTGTAGGTTTTGTCCGAATAGAAGTTGGCTGGGGCTATATCCTGTAGCAGCGTTCTGTCGGTTTCTTAGGGTGAAAAGTACCGATGGCAGACGGCACTCCCAGTCCTGATGTTTGTCTTGGATCCTTACTCGAAGTCCTTTCTTGAGCTCCTGATTTCGCCTTTCGGTTGGATTGGCTCGAGGGTGGTAGATTGGTGTTGTGAAGTGCTCCATTTCCCATTGCTGGCAGTGGTCGAGCCAGGTCTTCCCTGTAAACTGGGTACCATTGTCGGTCAGTAGTATCCTCGGGTATCCCCACCTGGGGAAGAAATGGGTTTGAAGGGTACGACAGATGGTTGCAGCCTCCATGTTGGGTAGCGGGTATGCTTCGATCCAACGGGAGAAGGAGTCGGTAACCACCAGTATGTAGCGGTTCTTGCATTTGGATAGTGGGTAGGGGCCCATCAAGTCCAAACAGACGGTATCCCAGGGTTTCTGGGGTCGTCTTGGTCGTTGGTTGGCGGTGGTTGCGCGGTTGTAGCTCTTTGTGCAGCTGCACAACATACAGTTCCGTACGTAAGCTTTCACTTGGGCTCTCATTCGTGGCCAAGTATAATACTGGGAGATACTTCGGAGGGTCTCGTCGCTTCCTGGATGACCTGCGAGGTCGTCATCATGGTGTTGATAGAGCAACCGTGCCTTGTAGTTTGCTGGAACCAGGATACGCCATTGGGGATCTTGTAGGCTGATGTTTCTTTCCAATAAACTGTTGTGGAGTCGGTACTGGAGTAGGAACTTCTGGTCTGCCGGTGAGTAGTTCGTGGGTGGCGTTGAGTTGAGTTCCTGCCATCGTTGCTTCCGCCCTTCCATCTGTGGGTCGTCAGCTTGGGCTCTCCGCAGGTTTTCAAGGAGTGTCGCCTCTGTTTCAATGGCATTAAGTGTTGGGGGTTCCTCTACGGTGTCTGGTTTTTCCGGGGGCATGGTGCGGGTTAGATCATGGCATTCTTCTCCCACGGGTTCGCCAGTAGGTTGTCTGGATAGAGCGTCAGCTAATTGATTCTCTTTCCCAGGGCAGTGTTCGAGGGTGAAGTTAAACTCCTGTAGTAATAGGGCCCAGCGGGTGAGCTTAGCACGGCTGTCCTTGGAGACGTTTAGCCAGGTGATGACTTGGTTGTCGGTTCTCAGGATGAATGGCTTATCCTCTAGATATGGGCGGTAACGCTTGATAGCCCATACCACAGCTAGACATTCTTGCTCGTTGCTATGGTAGCGTTGTTCTGTGGGGTTGAGCTTGGCACTGGCGTATGCAATGATGTGTCGGTTGTTCTCAATTTCTTGATACAGAACCGCTCCTAACCCGATTTTGCTAGCGTCTGTTTGCAAGATGAAGGGCTGCGAGAAATCGGGCCGATGGAGTGGTTGTATGTGGGTTACTGCCTGTTGGATGTGTCGGAAGACAGTCGCTTCAGTGTCAGTCCATCTCCACTTTGCTTTGGTGCTGAGTAGTTCGGTGAGTGGTGCACACATTTCAGCAGAATGTGGCAGAAATTCTCGTAGCCAACCCACGAGTCCTAGGAATTCCTTGAGTCGTTTCCGGTTGGTAGGTGGCTCTGCGGTAACGACAGCTTGGATGGACTGTGGCTTTGGTTGGTTTCCTGCTGTGGTGATGACATGCCCTAAGTATTCTAGTTTATTTCTACCGATTTGGCATTTGGCGGCAGCAACAGTCAGGGTATATAACTCCAGTCGTTCAAGCACCTTTGCTAGGTGTAGCAAATGTTCTTCCCAGTTCTTGGAGTATATTATGATGTCGTCCAGATAGGCGTAACAAAACTTGTCGATGTAACCACTCAGGACGGTGTTCATCATGGACTGGAAGCAGCTTGGGGCATTTCGTAGTCCGAAGGGCAAAACCTTGAATTGTAGCTTCTCTCCATATGGGGTGGTGAACGCCGTGTAGGGTCGCGACTCTGGTGTCAGTGGTACCTGCCAGTAGCCCATCCGCAGATCCAAAGAGCTGAAAACTCGGGCAGTCCCCAAGCTTCGGATGGTATCATGTAGTGTCATCTGAGGTGAGGTGGCAGGGATGGTGATGGCGTTCAACCAACGGTAATCGATGCAGAAACGAGCCGTGCCATCTTTCTTTGGGACGACGACGATAGGTGAATTATAGGGTGTGTCAGTTGGTTCGACCAACCCTCTGGATTTTAGTAGGGTGACTTCATCTTCAATTACTCGTAGCTTTTCACTGGAGTAGCGATATGGGCGTCGGTTTATCACCTTGGGGCTGTTGAGCTGGATACTGTGCACGGTTGCCGTGGTGGTTGTGAGGGGGGTGCTCTCGGTAAAGATGCTGGCATGCCGCTGGAGCAACTGTTGTAGCCCTGGTTGGTGGTCAGTTGGAGTGGCGCTGGTTAACTGATTTATCAGTTCTTCGCTCATTTCTTCCGGAGGGGCTGGCGGGGTTGTCCAGAGGATGGCTTCTCGTTGCTGACGGCCGATGATTAGGCGATCTCGTTCAAAGTCCATTACTGCGTGATTTGCTGTGAGCCAGGGGCGACCCAGGATCACCTCTTCTCGTAGGTCGGGTAGACCAAGGAAAAATACGGAGTGTGACTGCTGTTGGATCTGTAGCATCAGGTGTCCCTGGAGGGTTGTAGAGCAGCTGGTAGTTTGATTTGCGAGCATCACTGTTTTTTCAGTCATCTGGGCGTCCGGGCTGTGAGCGAGGTGGGCTGTTCTCACAAAATTGTGCGTGGCTGCTGAGTCAAGCAAGGCGTACACTGGTTTTCCCGAAAGGTGAACAAGGATCCGTGGCAAAGGCTGGCCGGTTACCTGTAGGGTCATAGCAGCTGGCTTGGAACTCGGTGTGGGGTGGGCTGGACTCATCTCGGTGTCTTCTACAGCATCTGTGCTTACCGTGGGGACGGATGGCGTAAGGGAAGCCAGCGTGGCTGCCTTGACGACCAAGGAGGGGCTGGTGCCTCCGATGGTGTGACCAAGACAGTCAGTGGTGTTGTCCTTGGGTGTGGCTGACAGAGTGTGCAGTTGGGTCGAGTGAGCAGTCGTACCTCTTGAGTGCGCTGGTGGTAATTGGCGTGGCAATGGTTTTGGAGCGCTTGTTCTTGGGGAGGAGGGCTCGGCTGTAGTTGGTGTCGGTGGAGGCGGCCGTGGCTGGGGCACGAGAGCCGGCTTCACTGGTGTGGTTGGCGGGTGGACTCCTACTTGCCTGGCTGGAGGGGCAGAGTCCGGGTCTCTCCAGTATTTCCGTTTCCCTGAATTTTGGCTTTCAAGACAGGGCAGTCCCGATGGAAGTGTCGCTCCGGGCAGTGGTGACAGTTCGGTGGCTGGTTATAACGGGGGGCTGGAGTGATGGCGGCGGCGGCAGGTGCGGCTGGTTTCGGCTTCGGGCGCTGGGCGAGGTCGCTCTCGAACTCGGTGGCTATGGCAATCAATTCCTCGAAGTCGGCAGGTCGAGCAGCTCGTACCAGGGTGCGGAGCTCGTGACTCAGTTGACTAATGAGGAGGGAGATAACCTCTCCTTCGGCGAGGTGAGCTCCTAGTCGCTGCTGAAGTTGGATTTTCTGCCTGAGGAATTTTTCTACCGGCTGGCTGGTTTTATGGGTTGCCCCATAAAACTCCTTGTGGGCTTCAGCGATCCGGTGAGTCCCAGAGAACCGGGTTTGGAGGCGGCTTTGGAGTTGCTCCCAGGTAGAGATGAACTCGCCATATTCTTGCCACCAGGTGGCGGCGTCCTCTTGTAGTTGCGTTTTTAGCAATGGTAGCCAAGTGTAACTGGGTACACCGTGAGTGTGTAGGATGGCTATGCTCTGGGCCATGAAGCAGGCAGGGTCTTCATGTAGCTTTCCTCGGAAACAAGGCAGAAGGGAGGCCACATTGGTTACTGGAGGATGAGGTGAGACAAAATTGACCGGTGTGGCTTCCAGGGCGGGTCTCCCGCTGGACTGGATACCATGGTTGTTTGGTTGAGCCAGTGTTGGGGTAGGCTCATTGGCAGATGGTGCTGTGGTTACCACCTGGTTACTACTGGCAGGGGGCAGGGCAGGCTCGCTGCTGGACTGCATGGTAGTCACCTCCTGGTTGCTGCAGGTGTTGGTGGAACCAGATGGGTGGCTGTCTTGGCTGGCGTCAGAGGTGGGGTTTGTGCTGGGCGTGTCATCTGCAGAGGTGGTGACAGCGGCAGCTTCGGTTTGCCGCCGAGTGAGCACCATAGTGGTGACGGTCGTTGTGGTTGCTGGGCGCCACTGGAGAGTGCTGTCTCCAGACAGTGAGGTCTAGAAGGTGGTGATTGGGTCTACTGTATACTCTACAGTAAAGTCCCACGTTGGGCCGTCAATATGTTGTGGGTGGTTGTCACAACATGTCAAAATGCCGACGGGCGGTAGAGCGGGGTCGCCCTTCTAGATCTGGTTGTTTAACTTGGCCCTGAAGAGGGCCGTTTGTGTTGAAGGAGGCCTAGATAGACCTCATCGATCTGCTCCGGGGATCCGGGAGTGGGCCCTCAGGAGTTATGGCTGGCTGGAACTTCACTGGGCTAATCGTGGATAAGCACCAGGGTAGGTGGCTGGTGACAGTCCGGCGGTCGATCGGGCTGAGCAGTTGGGGAACTTGCAGGAACTGGTCGATCTGATGGAATAGTTCTTCCAAGCTCTCGGGTTCCCTCGGCGGGGTGCGTGCCTCCTCAATGTGGGCGTCGAGGTGATTGAATAGTCCTCTGAATCGGTCAGCTGGTAGGGGTTCCCCGTTTAGCCCTGGACGGGTCGGGTCGTAGCCTTCGATTGGACTCGGTGGTTCAGCATGCAAGTAGGTAGAGCTGCTTGCCGCGATTCCCTTCACGCCCTCAGCCAAGTCACTAAGAATAGGAGGCGAGGTAGTGAATGGAGCCGCGAGCGAATCAGCGTCAGTTACCTCTGCCGCTAAAGCCGAGACCGCCCTTGACTCTTCCTTCAACGTCCAGAGTTGACGAAGGAGCCGGAGTCGCTATATCCGCCTTCCTGCTCGCTGACGTGGCATAGAAGGAGGAAGGTGGTGAAGAAAATAATAACACTGATTTAGTTAAGGTCGCTCGACAAAACGGTGGTGGGGGGGGGTGTTTCCGCTACAGTGAGGTGCTGTGGTCAGCGACATCACACATCGGCAGAGTAACACCAAGTAGGAGAGTGAGCTTCCTTTCAGGAGTAGTGAATGCAATGCTGTTGGCTGAGCGGTGCTGGCTTATATACGAAATTCTGTATTTCGCCTGAGGGAGAGGCTAGGCTCGCGAAAGTTGCAAGTGAGTGGGAAGTACACCTAGCACCATCTGTTATCAGCCCGGGAAACTAACAGCGTTTTCGCCAAAGCCTACTGGAGAATGAGCGCGAGGTTCAAATGTATTTACCCCCGTGAAGCGGGGGTATGTCAAATGCTTGTGAAAATTTGTGCTTTGGAGGACTGTGAGGAAATGGATAAGAGACGGTTTATTCTAAAAAAAGAAATATGTGGTGCATTCAATTTATACTTGAGAGGAAAATTCTCCAAAATGGTGTCAGCTAAACATGGAGTTAAAGCAAAGTTACCATACTTATTGGACAGTGGAAGTGATATGTCTAAAAAAATTCTGCAAGTGCTTGACGAAGACAACTATAAAGAAGTGAAACAAAAGTACCAGAATCCAGTGGGGATACCCTACAAAGTGGAGCTTGCCGATGTTCCCATCGCCACATTAATGGAGGAGTTACCAAAGTTATTGGAGCAGCTTAGGAAGGAACATTTCTATCTTCTGGACTTGGACATAACACAGGACTTTGCTGGAATATTTAACAAGAGTGGGATGTGTGACTTTTTAACTACAAATCATTGTTTTTGCTTCCAAGGAGAGTATAAGGAAGACTATAATGTGATTGTAGATAATGATAAAACTGTTGGGATTGATTGCTTGACATGGGTTAATAATAATGTAAGAGTGAAAATTTATAATAAGTTTATTTGTCAAATGACAAGCCCTGGTGTAAATAAGCAGCTGGGTAACCATATTGTAGACTTTATTGCCTGTCCAGATACAAGATTACGGGAAACCTTTACCTCTGATTTAGCTAGAATGCATGGAATTACACGTTTGGAAGCAACAATTTATAACTACAGCATAGGAAATAGCACCAACTCTAAGAAATTCGATCCTATTCGAGATAGTTTGTCACTCTTAAATGATAGTAAAAATTATTTTGAAAATGCTCCAATATATTCTGTATCCTTGTCTAAGATGTGGTCCAAACTGACAGATAGTTTAAAGAACAGCTGTTGCTTGGTTTATAACAATCTTTTACAATATGTTTACTGGGGGAATAGCAACACCAAGAAATTGACTGGAGTACAAGTAAAGCTCCCCACCAATCCAGAAAATCGAAATAAAATAATATCCTATGTCATTTCTGCATTTAGCTTCAATTTACTACCCATTAATTATGTAGAAATTCACGAGGATACAGACAACAGGGATAACATTAGTTTCACACAAAAGTGTTATATTAAGAGTGGTGAGACTTATTTCTCCAAGTCGACCACCACATTCTCTACTATTGGCAAAGAGGTTAACCTAGATGAGCTAGGTCTTGTGAAAACTAGTAATCTTATACCACAAGTCTTAAGAAAAAGAACAAACATAACCTCCAAGCTTGCTCCCTATCCTGTTAAAGAAATAGATCCCTTGTCTCCAATCACAGTGCTATCTGCTAAGAAGCGTAAGCTAGAGCTGGATGAAATTAATCTTAAACGTAGGAAAGTTGAGTTTTTAGAAGCTACAGAGTCCATAAAGAAACAGCATAAACAGCTAGTAGAATATGAGAACGAAATCAAAGATTTGAGAGAGCAACTTGAACCGTATTTTTATTCACATTGGAAGAATTTTGAACCAAATGGGGTGTATCATGTGACCGCATTTACTGTGAATAATAAGGAGAAATTTACATATGTTGGGGTTCTAGGGGAAAAAGATGGCTTAAAACAGGTTTACTTTGTAAAAGGGTACCATAAAAATGTTTTTCTCAATGCATACAAAGAAATAGAAGATCTTAAGAAAGTAGGCTATTTTGTAATCCCCTACAATGACGAAAAAGATATGATTTGCTTGCCAAGAGGAGAAACCATTTGTGTAATTACCATTAATGGTATGACAAGCTATAATGGTCACACATTTCCAAAAATACAAACAATTGAATTTTCATCCAATGTATGGAAAAATTTGGAAGACACTTCCTTTACACAGTCAGAAGTGGAGCAATTCAACAACATTACAATGCTGGAAATTAAAGGGAAAGTAAAAGTAGGACAGTGCAAACGATTGGAAGAGTTAGCAGAAGGTACAGAGTTGGTCATTATTGCAATTAAACAAGTATGGGCTAGAAATAAGAATCGGTATATATTACAGTTTGAGAACCTAGATGCATTGTATGTCTCGAATTATTGGTTGGAGGAAGAATTGGAGAGCTCTAACATAGATTTAAATTATAAAATTAGAATCAGGTTGGATGTCCTTAAGCATACCCCCAGTAGAAATAAGGAAAGAGTTGTTTTTTGTATTTAATATATTGCATTGTAAATAGAAAAATGTATTATTTTATGTTGTATTAATAAATGGAGAAATTATTGTGAATCTATCTTTTGCGTTTTCCACAAACACAATGGAGGAGGAGAAGGAGGAGGAGGAGGAGGAGGAAGAGGAGAAGGAGGAGGAGGAGGAGAAGGAGGAGGAGGAGGAGGAGGAGGAGGAGGAGAAGGAGGAGGAGGAGGAGGAGAAGGAGAAGGAGAAGGAGGAGGAGGAGGAGGAGGAGGAGGAGGAGAAGGAGGAGGAGGAGGAGGAGGAGAAGGAGAAGGAGGAGGATGGGGAGGAGAAGGAGCTATCTCTCTCTCGCTCTCTCTCACTCTCTCTACCCTCTCTTTTTCGTTGAAACAGCCTTCGTTGAAAGCACAGCAAGGTGATTTCTTACCTATATGAAACTCATATCTTCCCCTACAAAATCCCTATAAATTAATTTCAAATTTAATTGATCAAGTTTAAAAATAATTAGCATGTTTGCGTTATCTCGGATGTGATGTTTTTTAATAGATCCGTAACTTTGTACCAAGTAGGCTGTGTCAATTTCGCGATGTCTACCCATCGTGAAAAATTCACGAATTTGAGGTACATTGCTTAATTGTAAATCATCAAAAATGACAAGAGAGTTTCTCTCAACTTTGTTGGGATGAGGTATCGATTCTACATTGTCTGATAAATGAAAAGTAACACATTTTATCTTTGAAAACACCTTTTTCAAAAATTCATATTTATCTTGATATAATGACTTACTGTATACATATAAATGTTTAAACTTTAATCCATTTTTATTGAAAATCAAATTCAATAACGTATTTGTCTTACCACTGTTGGATCTTCCAATCAGGATAATGCGTGCATTATGCGGTAATAAACTACCATTTTTACTCTTGCCAATGTTCGGTTTACCTGTAATAACCTCATCAAAATTGATGATGGGTATGGTCGTATCCTTTACCATTGTATCACTATGATAGCTAATGGATAACTGAATAAAACACATGCTTCAACATATTATATCAATTTATTGATAATATTTTTCAGTTCTTTTCCAATATACAACATTTCGCTTATTTACAATATAATACATAGTATTTACAATATAATACATAGTATTTACAATACAGTTCTTAACCTAGTAAATTCTTTCTCTCGATCCATGTAGGTTCGCTGAAACCTAACCATTTAACCAATATTTTATCTTTATTTTTCCTTATAATTTTCTCTACTAAATAAACTTTCTGCTCCTCCTCATCCAGCTTTGTTTTTTTCATTTCTTCTTCGTAGAAACGGCCAGAAATTATTTCCCCTTTCAAATCACGCAAGATGTAAGTAGGTGGCTTAGTCGGATAGACTGAATGAATTATAAATAATTCCCCACTCCAATTAATATTATACGATTTGTCGAAAACCTGTCTGTACTTACTAATGCGTACAACATCGCCCAATTTAAATTTCGGTTTTATTCGTTTAGATTTCAAACGCAAGTTCTCATTGGCCGCCTTATTAAGTGATGCTATTATATGATTTCGATGTTTTTTGCGAACATCAGATGGTCGCATTTGAATTGTTCTGTGGAAAGCATTATTATACTCTTTAACCAATGTTGGTAATGCTCCTACCCATCGTTTTGTTCCATGCTGCGTTAAATATTTATAGATTTTTGATTTAATAGTTCTAATAAAACGTTCGACTATTGCAGCTTTTTTTCTCACTAAAAACATGGTAATGTTTAATATTATACCTATCCAATAATGCTTTTACTTTTGTATTAAAAAATTCGGTACCTTGGTCTGTTTGAAAAAGTTTAACATTTTTATTTTTACGAATAATTGGTTCAAGTGCAGCATACACAGAGCCGGCACTTTTGGATTTTATTGGCACACAATAAGCATATTTAGAAAAACAGTTAATTACAGCTAAAATAAAAGTAAAATTTGAATTATCTCTCGCCAGCGAGCTCATATCAATTAAATCTGCCTGAAGCAGATCCACCTCACTTTTAATCTCATATTTTCTCCTATTAAAATGTACTCTTGGCACAGAATGCAATTCTTGTGCTAATCTATGTCTAAGTTCATTCATTTTTTTTTGTTGACATCACACACGCGCGATTGTATCTCAACTGGCTAGGCACGCGTCGTGTGGGTAATCTATTTTTAGCCACCCTCTTTTTGTGAAACAACACTCCTCCTTCCTTCTCCACTACTCACTCGCTGCTGCGCACTTGGAGAGGAAGGTTCTACTCACTTCTTCACCCCTCTCACCACCTCCTTCTCCTCCTCCTTCTCCTCCTCCTCCTCACCTATTCTGTAATGACCCCATGCCAAGGTGTCAACCGAATTGGGCATGATGTATCTTTTATCATCATAGCATGAGAGCGCCGTTTTTGCACATTCTATTTGATAAATCTTGTGCGAATAACTTCTTATCATGTTGAACCTTTCGTAATGTGTGCTTCTTTCAAATAAACACTTCTTGTATAAATCAAATGATAAGCACCTATCCTTAACATTCCTTTTCACACCTTTCGCCGTGTTCTTTGTAATAACAGCTGCATCATCCATATATTTGAAGGAATACAGCTTGGGACGCAAACCGACAAACTGTGTTATGATCTTTGAATTTGCTTCGTCCTTAAATTTCCCAACAACCTTCTTATTTTTTAAAGAGTAACACATGTGTGACGGTGGATAATTACTTGTGTCAAACCAATCTAGGTTATTCTTAATGTCGGAAAAGACGTCCTCTGTTCTTATACTGTACAAAACAGAATCTGTATCACTCATAAGCAGCTTCACACATTCAACAGGGTACATTTTCAAAATCTTGTTGTAATGAAAGTCAAACATGAGGTGTTTGCTCAAATCTAAAATAGTGAAGCCGGCAAAAATTGGTTTTTTCAGCGAGATTTCAGGTTTTCTTAGAAACACTCCGATTACATTTTCATTGTAAATATGCCATCGCTTGCACAGAGGTTTCGATATTAATTTATCCAATCTCCTTTCATCGGTGACAAGCTCTACCTGACAGTGGGTGCGGTCGGATTGTAAAGATTTTCCAAAAATAAGGTTACTCATCGCCTTAAAATTTTGAATTTCAAATGTATTTCTAGCATTTCTCCTACACTCTGTGTTAAAATCGATGTAGGGCTTAAGCCAGCGAGATTGCGTGAACCTTACGACACGATGAATGCGTTTAAGACACATTCCTAGTTGTACATACAGTTTCAAGTTCCTATAATGTAAAACGTATTTTTCCCTATCGTACAGTGTAGCCAATAGTTTTGTCGACGATTTCTGTCCCTCATGTTTCTGGTAGTCAGACAATAGATGGTGAGGTGCTTCTTCTTTTGTCGGCGCTAGCGGAAAATGATTGTGTCTGTTGTGTAACGTTTTGGGATATTGGAGATCACACTCGAGAATGTACCCATACTCTGAATCATCAGCCAAGTTGAAAAAGTCAACTTGACTGATTTCATCCTCAGATAGAAATTGAAAATTTCCATCAGGCAGAGGTTCGCACATTGCGTACCCATATAAATTATTCGCATCGAGATAGAGTATATAGCTTGTCGGTTTGCTTGCATCAAAATCTGCTCCCATATAAGGGTTGTTAGCCTCAGCATACCGATGGGGTATTACAGCTAAACCGCCTCTCACATTTTGCTCGACCATCAAGTAGATATCTATATCTGTTATCAAGCCGAGTTCAACTTTTGTGAAATGCAGCATGCAATTCCACGAATAATGCGCAAGACTTAAAAAATGAGTCACATCCAAACCGTATTTCTCAAACATTGATGACCTCATATCCTCAAAAACGTCACACAAAAGGAGTGTATCACAAAGCAGATACAAATTATGATAATCTCCCAAATTCTTTATCTTGAATGTTTGCCAAACATTCTGTGCATGAGCGTACTCCCTTTCTTCTAAAGGCGAATCCGACAAATCATTGTAAAAATTTTCGATTGGGGGAAGGGAGGTTTCTTCAAATTTCTGTGGAGAGTCAATATATGTGTAGGGGTATACTCCTTTTTTAATAAGCAGTTGTCGTTGTTCAACGCTTTTAAACACTGCAAACATAGATTTGAATTTTGACTCTGTCTGTTGTCCTTCTGACAAATTTTTCACCAAACTGTCCAACGAAGCGTTCATGAATTTTAGGCTATCCAAAAACTTGATTTTTCCCACCGTGATTGAGAAAAACTTCTCTGCTGAAGGAGCAATGCAGCGTATTGGTTTTTTACACTTGCCTAATGCCTGCACAATATGATGGCAATCATACCCCCCAAAGTTGTGCATAAAACAGGGTATGAAATCAGGTGATTTCCCATTTAAATTACAGGCTTGATGAGCTGCGCAAATAAATTCACCTGTTTCGTGCGAGTGATGCCTACACTTGATGTCATTTTTCGCGAATACTTTTCCACATAGACCACATTTTTCTGCACTATCGAATTCTATCTTCTGCTCTTCACTCAATTCAAACATTGGGATTTCACTCTTCATATCCCGATAGAGCAGTTCTCCCACACTTGTAATTTCATCTAGAAATTTCTCAATGATCTTCTCCTCCATATCTCGCGACCGATAGATGATCGGCCCGTGGCAAATTTCCCCCTCTATGTTCACCACTACAAAACAATATCCACAGGGAATGTGACGGGTTGTCTTTTTTGTAAAGCTACTTGTGATGGGCGGTTCTTCTTCTTCTTCTTCTTCCCCACTCTTTATTGGTACAATAAACGATTCAAAATCGGCATAAATTGTGTATTTTGTTTTCAATGTTGCAGTATAATTTGTAAATTTGAGAGTTTCCCCTTCTTTGGGAAGCACTGTTCTCTGCGGGCTGAATTTTGAACAGTGCTCTTTGTGCTTCTCCAAATTTAGTTTTCCATCCACGTTCAACGATTTATTTGTTGTGAAACGATGGAAACAGAATTCACAAACATGTAGCTGTCCATGCGATTTTGTAAGATGGCTCAAGAGCCGAGACAACCCGTTTTTCCCATTTGCAGTGTTGATGAGGCAAAAATGAGATTTTCGCGGATAAGTTTCGCTTGTTAGCAACAAAAGATTAATTTGATGAGTACGGTTTCTGTAAGCGCTACACTTGTACGGGAAAAATACGTTTTTATCATATGCAATTACATTTATGGATATATCAGGATTTAAAGCTTCAAATTTCTTAATGTCCTGCAAACTGGAAGGAAAGTTGACCCCGTTTGTGTTGACTGTGTGAGCAAACTTGCTCAAATATTCAACACTCATATGTGTACCTCGACGATGATGGAAATAAGCGAGAATTGACCACAAAAGGCATTTCTCGTCATTGAAATTTTTTATGTTAATTACGCATGTCTTTTTCTTAATAAAATCGGGGGTTTCTACATATGAGGATGAGGAACCACGAATCGCTGTATGCCTAATTATGTTGAGATCCAACGATTGGATCTTTTTTATAACCCACCCACTCCCAAACCTCACAAACTTGTCAAAAGAAGATAAAATTTTTACAATAGCATTTGTAAAAAAATTGTTTAAATCGATAGAATTTGAAGCACACTGCTCAATTTGTGCAGAATAGCTATGGAAGTTCACGATAGCTGATACTTGTTCGTTCTCTTCACCCAACAACACTATTTTATGCATGAGAACATTTAAAACAATAAAGCACTTCACATTCCCGTTGAACCGGTGCGACTCGTCGACGATAAGCTGCAGCGCCTCCTCCCTGCTTGATTCCAGCGTAGATTTGATGTCACGTTCCTCCTCCAGATACGTGAATCTGTATCTAGCTGCGCTGCCATTCAAACCTCGAATCTTCTCCGTCGTATGAGCCATTGTGAAATCGTTCTGCTTTCTAAAACAAAACAAGTTAGTAGCAGATTAGAAGTTGATCACCACGGACTATTCTAAATTACGAATGATTGACTTTCAAAGGAAGCGATTCCACTGCGTTCTCCAACTGAAAGGTTAAAAAAGATTATGAGTGTGAAACAGATTATATCTATGGATATAAACGTGGCGGTAGACGAGGAAGAAGAAAAGTTTATTAAAAATAAATCCTCGTTCGAAAAACAATTAATACATAAATTACGCTTCCACCGCTATGAGTGCTATGGAAGAGAATTTGGACACTATTGCATGTGTATAAATCCTGCACTCAATGAACCATTACACCAATTTATTGGAGAATGTAATTCAGATACTTGTTTTTATCGAATAATGCAATTACATATTGCAGATAACCATCACGAATCGTGTAATGGTGTCTATCACACATTTAATATGTGTAACAACAAAATTGATAAATTTTTGTGTAATTCGTCCAGAAGATTTCGGTGTGGGAAAAATTGTAAATTATTTCAAACACTCAAGTGTGTTGGTAAAACTAAGTAGGAATACTGAACGCGAGTTTACTCCTCCAATGTACAACAATAGGCAGCAGAATTAGTTGAATGGAGATGCTCGCATGCGATGTGTTTTCTGCAGAATAATAGTTTCTACCGAGAAAAATAATTCGAAATAATGCGCAGTCAATAATCGCTACTTACATTGTAAAAGGGTGATGGCAAATGATGAACTCTCTCTCTCTCTCAGATGTGTGCTCTCTCTCTCAGATGTGTGCTCTCTCTCAGATGTGCGCTCTCTCTCAGATGTATCCTCTCACTCAGATGTGTGTTCTCTTACACTCCGCTGGTACAACTGATCTAAAACAAACAAGTTAGTAGTGGATTAGAAGTTGATCAGCACACTATGGATCAATCACACGTTTTAATGTACGAAAGATTGAGGTTATTAAGTTTTGATGAGAGATGGAAAAAATTCGAATCTCCCCTTTTATCGCCTAAACATTTAGCTAAACTGGGATTTGTATTCAAGACGCCACCAGACTCAGTGCAGTGCGTGTTTTGTTTAGTTGGTTTGGAAAAATGGCTAATAACAGACGATCCCGAAAAAGAACATGAAAAACATAGTCCGAATTGTGGGTGGAGGAGAATGCATAATATTTCTATCGAGAATGAAAATTTTAATAATCTTCGGGATTACGAGCAGCGAATAAAGACATTTTATCAAAGATCAAAGCCTCACTGGTCAAACACATTTAATAAGAGGATATTGGTTTTTAAAAGAAATGCTGAATATTTCGCGAGTAATGGATTTTTTCTACATAAAACGGCTTATTTGCAATGCGTATATTGTAAAGTAATTATTGCAGATTCGAAAAAACTGTGTCATGCATCGTTTTGTATATATAATAAGAACAGTCTTAAAGGGGAAGGAGGAGAAGGAGAAGGAGAAGGAGAAGGAGGAGGAGAAGGAGGAGGAGAAGGAGGAGAAGGAGAAGGAGAAGGAGAAGGAGAAGGAGGAGGAGAAGGAGGAGAAGGAGAAGGAGGAGGAGAAGGAGGAGAAGGAGGAGGAGAAGGAGAAGGAGGAGGAGAATTAATTAAAAAAGTAAACAAACCTGCACGAGAAGGAAGCCGAGGAATCACTTGCGCTCTGTTGTAGACTTGAAACACCTCTAGTTGGAACTGAAACATACAAAATAGGGAAAATGGATCAGATTGATGTTTAAAAATTTGGATTATGCACACTTATTATCAGATTATGGAGATGTCGTCTGCATTAATCAGGTGTGAGAAGATTTATTGTAAATATTATTGAACAATTACTATTTCTATTACAATTGCTCCAATTTAATATGCAAGATTTTTTGCACTAACAGTATTTACCCAAAAACTTGTAAAAATGCGTGATTGGGTTGAAGATAATTTTTATGAGTTTGATTATTTTGTGGTTTTATTTCGAGTTTGTTATAATTGATTAATGTAAATAAAGATTTGAATTATTATTGCTCACCTTTGTTTCAAACTGATGTGATGCTTTCAAAATGATCACTCTTCTTGTTGTGCCGTTCAAAAACGCAAATGCTCTTTTATCGCTGTGCGCGGATAGCTAAAGTTCAAACTGTTGTGACGCTTTCAAACTGATAAAGATGATCGCACTTTTTTGATCCGATAACTATGACGTTCAAAACGCGAATGATCTTTTAGCGGTGTGCGCGGCAATCTAAAAAAAGGATTGCGGGATGCGATGAGCATTCCTCTTTGGAGTAGGTAAGCACCTAAAAGAAGGAAGCTCGCAGGAAGCTCTCGCTGGCACGCGCTCGCTTCTCCCCCTCAACACGGTGTTCTATTTTTATCAGTATGTTTGTATCTGTCAACATGGAATGTGCTTTGGCGATGCGGCACGTGTGGAAAACGATAGTACTATTTATATTTCTATTATGCTGTCTAAACACCGTACTACTTTTAAATAAAGATAAATCGTGCAATCTGCATGAGAAACGAAATGATACGCAATTTCTTTTCAATTCCTTTGGATCGTCAACTTCACTGAGAAATCATACTTTATTCAATATTAAATCTTGCGTTAATTCGTATTATAAAACACCAATTTCCTTTGAAATTGGGTTGATACATTGGTATAAATTTATGGTTGATGAGCGAGAAACAGTTTGTAATTTCTACAAATACTATAGCGTTCTTGCAAATTGTGCCAAGACTTTTAATGAAAAATCGAATTTTCTTTTGAAGAAAACTAATCAATTATGTAGTAGTAGTAGTAATTACAGTTCAGTTTATGTTTAACCTTTAAAGGATGAACACTGTTAAGAAAAAGCGATGCTCTGTTCGTAAGCGCGGAAGAGGTATTTTATCAAAAATTGGCGATGTATTGGGTACAGTGATAAATAAGGGGGTGGATAACCTCAATTTCGAGGCTCATCTACCTAATTATTCGTATTGCGGACCTGGTACAAGGTTAAGGTCAAGGTTAGCACGTGGAGACAAACCTATAAACCGTCTTGATGATTTATGTAAGACGCACGACATAGTTTACTCCCGAGCGTCTGATAACAAGACGCGGGCGGAGGCTGACAGGCACTTGGCAGATGGAGCTTGGGAAATTTTCAAGGACCCAAAAACGGGGTTATCTGAGAGGGCATATTCTTATCTTGTTACAAACATTATGAAAGCGAAATCCGCATTTGGTGGCGGTTTGAGAAAACGAAAAACGAGGGGAGTTAGAAAAACACATAGTGATAGTATTAGGCAAAAGGCGATCAATAGGTTAAAAAATCATATTGCTGGTCGCGGTTTTTATCTGAAACCATATCCAACAGGCGGAAGAATACTAGTACCTCCCACCCAATACGGTGTAACACTATTTCCTAAGGTTAAAAAGAAGCAAGGAGGAAAAAAGCAGAGGAAAAGACAGAGAAAAACGCAAAGATGAACGGCCCGCTGTCAAACTATGACCTGATAAAATGGTGCAAATTATTAGATATTCCACTAAGGGGCATATATATGATTGATACACTTCCGAGTAAAATTCGAAATAATGAGCTCGCAATTGTTAATTTAGACAAACAGATTGGAATGGGAACACATTGGACTGCATATATTAAACGAGGGAAAAATGTGTATTATTTTGATCCGATCGGTGACTTGCAACCGCCACGCGAATTGGCAAAATATTGGGAAAAAGAAAATAATGTAAAAATATTCTATAATACCAACCAATTGCAGCGGGTAAACACAGACATTTGTGGGCACCTAGTGATTTTGTTTCTTGCTAACCAGTTGTAATTTTACGCTTGTGTTGAAAGCATTAGCTGAGTGAGTGATGGCTGTTATTACACTAACCTCAAAAACAAGTAATCTATATGAGAATTTAAACCACGCTCTGGAATTGGATAAAAATCGCGAATGGGAAATTGGATTGGTTAACTTGTGGACGTTTAATAGTATACCGAATATAATAAGGGGGAAAAATTCCAGTTTTAAATATGGAGATAAACTGGTGAATCTTGATACAGGATCGTACGAAATTGATAATATAATAAGCGCTATAAAGTTGAAATTGAACTTGAGCGATGAGAGTCTTGTTATACAACCGAATAATAACACTATGAAAGTTGGAATTTATTCCGATAAACCAGTAGATTTAACTTTTGACGATTCAATTGGTAAGACACTTGGGTTTGATAAACTTCTACTCGAAGCAAATACATGGCATTATTCAAATCATTTAGTCTCGATCAGTCATATTAATACAATCGTGGTGTCATGTAATTTAGCATGTGGAAGCTTCGCTAACGGAGATGAAAAGCATATTATTTACGAATTTCTGCCGAGGGTACCGCCCGGTTATTTGATTAATGAAACGCCCGCAGAAATTATATATGTACCTCTCAATACGCGCAGAATTCAGTTTATTAATGTGATGGTAACCGATCAAGACGGATCACTTATCGATTTTCGAGGGGATAGTATAACTGTGAGGTTACATATTCGTGAGAAAAGTTAGAAGATGGGTTTTATTGTATTCAATGCCGTACCTAAGCGTCGAGATGAGAACAGAGAAAGCCTCAGTAGGAGTTTAAGCTCAGTAGCGTTAACACCTATGTTAACGCCGAAAAACAGATTAACAGCTAAAAACGCGAGAATACTAGAAAAATTGGGATTTATAGTTAATTGGAAAAATGTCGGGAGCCGCAATAAGTGAAATTCTAGATGTCGATAGTCAAATTCAATTTTACTCTGATATTACTAAGTACGAATTTCACACGCACACAACATATTCTGGACAGAAACTAGGTAATTCGGATGAAGTAAGGCTTCCTGTAAATCAGCAGGATATATACACACTGCCTTGTAAATCCTTTCTATTTATTGAGGGGAGTGTTAAATGTACAAAGCCGGGTGCGAAACCCGAGGATCCGCCAGTGCATGCCGAATATAAACTTGTCAGCAACGCGGTGGGCCATCTGTTTGAAGAGATTCGTTATGAATTGGCGGGACAGCAAGTAGCGAAATCGAGACTTGTCGGAATTACGTCTACAATTAAAGGATTGCTTTTGAAAAATGTTTTCGATACAAATACATACCAATTGGCAGGATTTGATAGAGATGGATATAAGTTGACGGATAATAAATTCATTTTTTGCGTACCGCTGAAACTTTTGTTACCATTTTTCGAAGATTTTCAACGAATAATTTTAAACTTGAAACAAGAGCTTGTATTATTGAGAAGTGCGTCGGATCTAAACTGCGTTGAATCGGCTACAGGAACAAATGTTTCTTTAACAATTGATAAACTACAGTGGAAAATTCCGTACATCCATTTGGAAGATCACGTAAGGTTGAAATTTTTGAAATTACTCGATTCTGATCGTCCTTTAAAACTTGCGTTTAGAAGATGGGAGATTCACGAATTTCCAAACATGGCGACATCGAGAATTCATTCGTGGGCAATAAAAACATCATCGCATTTAGATGTTCCACGCTATGTAATTTTAGCCTTTCAAACGGCTCGGAAAAATTCTATTAATAAATCAATGTCTGATTTTGATTCGTGCGAGTTGTATAACGTTAAATTATTTCTAAACAGTCAATATTATCCCTATGATAATTTGTTGGGGAATAAGCAGATAATGTATCGCATGTTTTTAGATTTCGCGCCGAGTTACTATAATCGCACTATAAATGCAGAGCATGGGAACGCTATTGATTTTAAAGCGTTTTGCGAAAAATCACCAATAATTGTGATTGACTGTTCACATCAATCTGATCATTTGAAAACATCCACAGATATAAGATTAGATATGGAATTTAGTAAAGAACTACCAAACTCGACTTCGGCATATTGTATTCTTATAAGCGATTCAATAATGGAATACACGCCTTTAACCTCATTAGTTAGAGAAGTACAATAAATTGCCGGTAGGGGGGATGTTTAAAAGGTGAAATGTAAAAAATAATTTATCATTCGTGTGGGCGTGTGTGAGAGAGCAACATGTCCACTTCTTCGCTGTTTCAAGAGGCGATTGGAGATTTTGAGGGTAGTGAAGAGGGAAAAACACGTACAGTGGGAATACAGTGTGAGATGGAAGAAAAGAAGAAGAAGAATTTTGCCGTTGCGGATCTACACTGGTTTAAGGGAGATAATAATCAAATAATTTTAAAAGAATTCGCGCTGGTTGATCGGGCTGGTAATTATGTAGTACTACACTTTAAACCGCCTTTTCCGAAATCTACTTTGAGCTGGAAAATGTTTCGCGAGGCTACCTGGTTAGAACAACATTATCATAAAATATTATGGGATGAGGGGGAGATGGAGTTTACAGATTCATTGATGAGAGGATATCTCGGCGCGTATGATTGCATTTTTACAAAGGGAACAGAAAAAGCGGCATTTTTGAAAAAGTATCATAATGATGTACGTTGCATACCGGAATATTACGCGAAACCTAATTTCACAAAGTCTAAAGATACGTGGTGTTTTGAGGTTTGTAACATACACAAAAATGTAGAAGGTGGGAGGTGCGCTCTAATAAGTGCACAACATTATTTGCAACTATTAACATCTAACACGCTTCCAAAGATAGGAGAGGAGGGGGATTATACTTGTGAAAATAATCAAATGAAAAGTATGAGGAATTGCTCTTTTTATAGTAGAACAAGCAAAAGAAATTATGCGAGACAAGGATTTTACTATGATGGAAAAAAGGTCGTATGCGTTTACTGTGGTTATGAGTTGGAATCACACAAAGTGAGAATTTGTAGCGTGGGAGTTGGTAGAAGACCTATCAATTTTTCGGTATTAATCCCGCTGTATAAATAATTAGTTGTAGATAATGGATCCTCAGAAGTGGATGTGTGCGGATAAAGAATTAGAGAACAAATTACGAGAATATCTGCAGTGGTTTGATTTGTGTGAGGATGCCATTAGAAATTCTACTCGTGAAAACATTGGACTTGCGAGACAGTTGAAACAAATTTTTTTAAACACTGTAAATTTGAGTGATATTAACCATTATTTATCCTGGTACAGGCCGCATAGGCTTTGCGTTAAAAAATTATTACAAATTGAGGAAGAAGCTACAAACTGCGCTTGCGCAAACAGCGGTGGGGAGAATGCATAAAAGGAGTGAAATTGAGAAGCTTGAATCATTAGGAAAGATGAGTCGATTCAACATGGCTGCATTCAACGCTTTGGCACGTGAGGTGTTGCCTCTAGAATCAGTACCTCTCGGTTCGTATCTGACCGTTGAAAACGCCATAGTCTATGGTACAGGCAGAGTGTTACTAAATCTCGACGATCCCGACAGTGAGGGAGACTCTTATTTCGATTTATTACTATGTGATAAATTTAAAAGCGTATTAAATAATGAGAACTTGACAGATTTTAACAAGAGAAATTTTGTATTAATATGCGAACATGAGAACGGACAAGTAGAGTTGAAAGAAATGTAAATTTTTACAATGGGTTTTTCTCCATAGCACAGGTTTATGTGACCTAGCCCTGTGTGAACCTCTTTTTACCCAAATAAAAAAAGAGTGACCTCCAATAAGGCGGTGAGGTTGACGTTCCTTTGGAGGCTTTTTCTAACTAACAAACCGCCGGTCATTCAGTATGTGTTTAACTATCATAGAGGAAGGATGCGATGCTACAGCTATACAAAATTTAAAAAACTATCCCGTTTACTGATGGCTATTTCAGTAAGTGAGTTTGATATTATTGCAAAGCATATTAAATTTTCAACCGAGGCAGATGATGGAACTTTGTCTGCAACAAAAACTGAGAATTTCTGCTATCCTATTTTATCTGAAATATATGATCTCCTAGATATAGTTATAAGTGAGGAGGGTCATTTGCACTATGGGTGTTCTAACGATTCCCCAATACAAATTATTTCGGATACAAACGAACTTTGGGATGCTCTATATGATTTAGCGGATAAAAAATGTAAAAAATTTCAATCATGAGGGGGAAACCAACATTGTAATAGGCATGTTTATTCATGCAAAGGTTAATGAGCTGAAAAAGTACACCAGCATTCTACACCTATTTGTGTCTAACAACATTTAATGATGCTAAATGCGATTATGTGTGTTGGGTTTGCCTAGAAACCATGTTACTAATAGCAGGTGCCTATGAATCTATTGGAGGATCCAGTTTCACTTGCACACCTCAAAAGGTAGTGCACGAGATTCAAAAGGTAGTGCACATGATTCAATAATACCATGTTTTGGTCATTCAGTTTACTTATTGGTATAGCTATAGATGAGTTTAATATTATTGCAAAGCATATTTAAATTTTCAACCGAGGCTAATGAATGAGCTGAGAGAGAGTGAGAGAGAAAGCCTCTCTCTCTCACACAGACAGGTTAAAACATGTTTGTGACCTTCAAATGAGCTGAGAGAGAGTGAGAGAGAAAGCCTCTCTCTCTCACACAGACAGGATTATTCATGCAAAGGTTAATGACCTGAGAGAGAAAGTGGGGGTCGGATTATTTGAGCAAACAGCATGGAGTATTGTAGAAATAGAAAGAAAGAGTGAGAGGATTATTATTCCACAGCTTAATGAGTCACATAAAAAACTTGTGCACGTGCTCTGCTTTTAAACGTTATGAAATAGTTTTTTTTTTCACAGCAGGGGGCGGAAGTGTTATTAATATCTAAATCGGGGCTGGGGGGCAGGGGGGGGGGTATATTAACACTGCACGTGCGAAAGAGAGAGAGAGGGCTTTGAGAATCACAGCAGGAGGTGGCAAGTGTGCAGCCTCAATTAATAGCTAAATCTGGCGGCGGGGGCTGATGCTATTGCAAATATAGATATAGTAATTGCAAGCAGGTATATATAGATATATAATTGCAAGCATGTATATATAGATATAAAGCTGTATGTTCTATATTTATTGGGAACCTTCTGTGAGAGGTGCGGTCAGGGGGGATAGGTCCTCTCTCATTGGTGCTTGCGGGGGGTCCCCCTTTAATCTATTGAGAATAAAGTGGGGGCACATAGGGAAGGGGGTATGTGACCTTAAAAACAAAATGGCTGACTGGGACAGGGGGAAGGGTGGGTGTTTACAAAATGTCTGACCTGGGGGAGGGGGAAGGGTGGGTGTTTACAAAATGTCTGACCTGGGGGGAGGGGGAAGGGGGGTGGCCACGCCCCCCTGTCTTCTGATTGGCCGCATCAGTATTCCCAAATAACCCCTACTCAATACCAATATTATATTTTTTCAGACTTGATTGCAATTTTACTTTTAATTGAAAGTCTCAATTACTATTTTTAAATTGATGCATTAGCTGTTATGCTGAGTAATGAGCTATATACTAGCGCCATCTACAGTCTTCAATTTTCAATTACAATGCCTTATGGGATTGATTGCATGCACAAGTTTCCCTACTACTAGGAGTATTAAAATATTATTATATCACTGGGGACTAAATAATTAGGTCTTGATGAATTCTTTCGTGGAAATGGTAGAAAAATAAACTCAGAACTACTCAAACTTCCGGTTCATTAGTTGTGTGTCGGCCATAAAGAGTTGAACAGCTCGTTTTGGTTATTTTTTGTAATCTCCAGTTTTAAAAATAGTGAATAGTTAAAATTATTCAACAATAAAAGGAATTTTGTCAGCCATTATTGTTGAATTTATCAAAACATGGGATGTTTTCAATGACAAAATACTTTATGAACAATCTAATATCAAAACTGACACTCTATTTCTATTTAAATTATGATGTTTACTCACTTTTACTGGAAGAATGCATTTCGCTTCTAAGAAGCGAGTAAAAATCATAATTTTAATAGAAATACAGTGTCAGTTTTGATATTAGATTGTTTGTGAAGTATTTTGTCATTGAAAACATCACAGATTTTGATAAATTCAACAATAATGGCTGACAAAATTCCTTTTATTGATGAATAAATTGAATATAGGAATTTTTTATAATCGATAACAAGTAGTGACTCATTCTGATTGACATATTGGTTCTTGAATTTCTTAATCCATACCGATCTGCATTGTTAATATTAACTTTTTATGATAAATTTATCATAAAAAGTTGACATATTGTGCTTCATGTAGCTCTGAAACAAATTCAAATTGTTGAATTTCGACTGTTTATTTATTAATACTCGACTGTTTATTTATTAAACCACCTTTGAAACGGGATTATCTGCTACCGACTGAGAAAAAGTTGAATTTTTTTGCACACTACACATTAAAAAACTGTCTAATGGACTGTGTATCAGATGCCATGCTACAGAAGTGCCGTTGTGTATCTTTCGAGCTTCCTCGCAGTGAAGATACACTAATTTGTGGTGAAAATGATCAGGATTGTGTGGGTAATGTGCTGGAAGCTCATCAAGGTGATGCCGTATCATTAGAAAAGTGCAGTTGTCTGTCTCCCTGTGAGGAAATTGAATACAATATTGGACATAGGGAATTTTTGCCTGTCAACAATTCTGGTACATATTTTTATATAGTTTTCAGAGACATCTACTTCTATCCTCCGGTGCGTTCACTGTCAAGAACACTGGAAGATTTCATTCTATCATCAGTTACCTATTTGGACACTTTTCTGGGTTTAAGCCTCATCAGCATTGTAGATATTTTTATTTTTCAATGCTATGTGTTGTTAGAAGTTTTCAAAGGAAGAAAAATTACAAAAATCGGAAAAATGTTCAATTTATTGTTGGTAGAGACAATCAGCAGCTATCTAGGGAGAAATTTTTTGTTGTTAATTGCTGTGGACACAAGTGTAAAGACAATTTTGAAATACACTACAAAAAATTCAGATCAATGTCAATTTATTGAGCAAACAAATTACACATCATTCTACTTCAATGAGTTTGAAATTATTTCTACCTTTTCTGAGTTTGAATGACTACTGTACCTTAATTTTTTTTTAATTAGTTTTTTTTGTAGATCACGTCTTGGAGACTCCAGTTAAGGAGTATAGGACAAGTCAGATCAACAGTTATACAATCTTATGCACTTGTTACCATAATTATTACTATATCAATTAGTTGAGAAGTGACTTAATTTTGATGTTGAAGAAACTCTTGTACACTAAAGTTTTATCAACTAAATATTTTTTCAATTGTTTTTTTAAATATTTCTGTATCTTCAAGATTCTTTTAAAAGTGGGCTAGCTTGTTGTATAATGTAGCCTAGATAAAGTAATAAATAAAAGAGATATTATATAGAGAAAAACAGTCAATTGCATGCTGTAACGGTTAAGGCATTCGTCCAATAATAAAATAATAGATATATAAATATAGAAAGACAGGTCTATCAGGTAAGGTTAGGACGTAAAGAAGTAGGGTATCTTAGCTGAATGTAGTCTATAAGACGGGGTAGAACAGGAAATGTCATTCAGTCTGTGTATCACCAAACATCCTCACTCTTATAAGATGATAAAGAAGAAGAAAATTAAAAAAAGAAGGCAAATCTAGGTCCCAGTTGGGTTTGAAGAGAAATTAGAGGGTTCTCTGAAGTACCTAATAAGGTGGGAGTAGGAAGACTCTATAACAGGTACCGGAATTGTTCTCTTTCTACTTCTTCTAAACCGTCGTTCTTCTCTTCGGTGCTTCTCCAAATAGGAACGCAGTTACTTAGTTAATCTTTTAAAAGTACAGAAAGAAATAAAGAAACTTGATAGAACAAAGTATCCAAGAACCCGACGAATTTACATGAAATAATAACCATTATTAGTCTATCAGTTGTGCTGATAGGCATATGCACCATTCAACTGCTTTGATTTCTATAAACATCGTATATGTTTATCCTATATATATATTTAAAAAAACATAACATTTATTTATATTATGTATATCATAAATATTTAAAAAACAATTGAAAAGCTATTCAGTTACTCTAATTAGATATACTAATTTTTATAGTGCACAAGAGTTCCTTTCAAATCAAAATCAAGCCTCACCTCAACTAATTGATATAAGTTAGTTTGAAATGACTGACAATTGAATAAACTGACAAATATACATAAACAGAATTTGTTAATTTCGAATTCCTTTAATTGCTATTACTTTATACTGAAGACTTCCACAATGGCGGATATTGACAACAGCATTGAACAGCTGATGGGAATCGATGAATGCTACTGTGCAAAAATATGTCACCACCGGGAATCGAACCACGGACCTCACAATTGCCGATTGAGCGCCCTTAACCACTAGACCATGGAGACATTTCGTTGGTCTCCATGGTCTAGTGGTTAAGGGCGCTCAACCGGCAATTGTGAGGTCCGTGGTTCGATTCCCGGTGGTGACTGATATTTTTGTACAGTAGCATTCATTGATTCCCATCAGCTGTTCAATGCTGTTGTCAATATCCGCCATTGCGGAAGTCTTCAGTATAAAGTAATAGCAATTAAAGGAATTCGAAATTAATAAATTCTGTTTAATTGATATAGTAATTATGGTAACTAGTGTATAAGATAGTATAATTGTTGATCTGACTTGTCTTATACTCCTTAACTAGAGTCTCCAAGACGCAACCTACAAAAGAAAGAGAAAAAATCTTTTTGATTTGAAAAGAAAAAAATGTAAAGGAGCAGATTAAATGACACTCCTCAAATAGAAGCGAAAATGATTTTCAGTTCATTTTTGTTGATAATCCAATGAACTATAGCTTTCTGTTTGAAAAGTACCATTTATTTCTAGGTTTTACAAAATATCACGCAATGACTGCGCTGCGCAGGCTTAATTAGTGGGTAAATAGGCACAGAATATAATTACAAAACAGCTCAACATTTCCAACTGATTTTTATTTTTCGTTCATCATTTTTCCAAAAAGAAAAATTATTGTAAATTACAAAAACAAATTGTAATTACTTTTAAAATTGTCTACTATTATTTAGAAACAATACAATAGTACAACATTGAAACATTTGTTTTAAAACAAATAATTTTGAAGTAAATTATTGAATACATAAACTAGTTTTATTACAAATTTAAAACTAGATAAAAATATTCATTTTTTTACACTTTTTCAAAATTAAACTTATTATACTTAGTTTAGTGAAAGGTAATTATTTAAAAGAAAAGTTAGTGTTCAACGGCGTGATGCACAGTAGCAAGCTAGTCATCTGATGCAGCGACGTCATCTGGGTTTCTTTTCACGATGCCGCCTATCTTTTACACGTTGTCTTTTTTCTCAAAATACAGTATAAATGCTTTTCAAGAAACTTGAACTCTCCTATAGTTTACGGTATATTCAACTGTTAATCTACGGCATTTTTAATACGATCATACAATTATCAAATTATTTTAGAGCACTCGATACTGTTATAGCATGTACATCACATCAAGGATAGTAATTCTTGGGTATTCAAGTTATTTTATTTGTCTTCAAACTCACTTCAATTAATTTTCAAGTACTGAGGAAGATTGAATATTTAATTTTTGCATAAAATTGATTGGAGAAATAGATATTTAACTCCAGTAAGGACACAATAATTAGTTGAACGTCAATTATTTGATTAAGGTTAATTGGGTATATTTTTCTCCAATCAATTTTCTGTAAAAATTGAATATTCAATCTTCCTTAGTATTTAAAAATTAATTGAAGTGAGTTTGAAGACAAATAAAATAACTTAAATACCCGAGAATTACTACTTTTGATGTGATGTACATGCTATAACATCATCGAGTGCTATAAATTTGATTGTATTAAAAATGCCGTAGATTAACAGTTGAAAAGGATAAACAAAAGGAGAGTCAAAGTTTCTTGAAAAGCATAATTTTCAAATTTCAAAAATGGGCAATACGCGTGATGGTGGGAGAGTCTATCAGGACAAGCTGCAGACCATATTTTAAACAATTAAAAATTCTTTCTTTGTCTAGTTTATATATTTTGGAAACAATTGGTTTGATATAAAAGAATGAGGCAAAATTTAAAAAATGATATATGCTACATAGTTATGAGACTACAAAGTTAATATACGAATTAACCTTGATGAGACTAGGCATCGACATATACTCAGAGATGAAGTGCATCGAACGACTTTATATGCAAGAGGGGTAACAAGTTCTGGATTGCATCTGTTTAATGCGTTGCCAGCATCAATAAGTGGAATGTCACTGGAAAAATTAAAAGTATAGTTGAAGTCGGAACTGGAGGCTCATTGTTTTTATACAGTTTAGGAATACTTCAGCTATTATAATCGTGATGTTTATTCCTGAGCTGTAAAATGTATAAACATAGAATTGCTCATTAATTGCTCAGTGTAATTTAGATTTGAACATTTTTATTTCAACTGTTTGACAAGTCCTTACACCCCTTTGAGAAGGTCATTGGACGCTATCTATATCTATCTATCTATCATATATATTTTGAGAAAAAGAATTATAAAGATATGCAATTTAACAATATGTAAAATATGGGTGAAAAGAGACCCGGATGACGTCACTGCATCAGCTGATAGGGCTCGACAGATGAGCTGAGATGCGCGTGAACACTATCTTGTCTTCTAATAAGATTAGAAGTCATAGTCATAATTTCCCTTGCTTATTTTAATTAAACCATTGTTAATCATACGTAGTACAGTGAATCGTATCTTCTGGAAAATATTCATAATTTAAATAATTTTTCCAAAAATGAAAAATAAATTTTCAAAAATTACTGTCCTTAATCAATAAAATAATGAAAATGCTCAATTTAAGTTTAATTTTGAGTAAATTTTTGTAATTGACAATCATTTTTTTGAAGGTTTAAAATAATTTTTCAACAAGAAATTTCAAATTTCTAGTCAAAAGTAAAGTTTTATCAAAATTAAATTGAATAAATTATATATTGACGGTTCGTTTCCAATCTCAACTTTGCTGTGACACTTATTGCAAGTAAAAAACTAATTTAAGTAAATTATTGATATTCTTAAGAGTGAGGCAATGAGCTCTATGAATAAAACGAAAGTGAAACATTTTAACAAATTTCATATTTTCTGAGGATTTGATTAAAAAACTGTGAGTACGTAATTTCATTCATAAGACTAGTGCCGTATTTAAGAGCGTTCCTTCAGTGTCTCTTGACTCGAGGGAAACTCGAAATGCCTCTAAAGCGTTTTAAGAGTCCCTCGAGTGAAAAGAGACATTGAAGGAACGTTCATCAATACGGCAAGATAATATTATGTCTTTACAGGACTTAATGCTGTGCGCAGGGTTTTCGGTCATAATTGTTTTTCTAAGTTTATTGTATTGGATGCTATTAGAGCTTCGAAATGTTATCTACTGCTGTGAGAAAAAGTTTTTTCATCAATTATTTTGTGAAATATCGGGGTTCAAAGTTGAAATTTTTCGGGTTGTTGGGAGGGGGGCGATTGACGATTGATTTCACTTACAAGTGATTTTAAACTTTTGATAAATTAAAGATAACTAAAAAACACATTGAGGAAAAAATAATACATATTTTTTATTCCGATCAAGTAATTCGGATTTTCAAAATGCATATTTTTAAATCTGTAAAAAAAATCAGTTTTTGAAAAAATATTTTGAAAGAAAAGTAGTTACTACTATTAATTGTTAGATTGAAATGAAAAATATGTCACTTTATTCCTCAAGGTGTCGTTGTTATGGAAAATTTATCAAAAGTTTAAAATCACTCACAGCTGAGATCAATTGCCCCCAAAAACAGAAAAATTTCAACTTTGAACTCTGATATTACACAAAATAATTGACGAAAAAATCTTTTTCTCACAGCAATAGAATCCAAATACCACTCACTGACTCATTCATCACCGATTCTCGAAAACCACCTGGCCAAGAGTTGAAATTTGTCAAACATTGGTTTCGTCAAGACCCTAGATGCGTGTTAAGAAAGGGTATTAAAAAACTCTCAAAAATTCGCCCAAAATTGTCATTTTCTAGTGTCTTTTGAAAACCACACACAAAAATGTGAAATTTGGTACACATTTGAGACCCTAACAGCTTAAGAAATGTTTTTAAATTTTCCACAAAATACGCTTAAATTTGATGTTTTTTTAGGGGTTTTTCGAAAAGCACTCACACAAAAATTGAGAAATTTGGTATCGGTACACATTTGAGAACCCTAGCCCTGTAATAAGAGTTTTTTTAATTTCCCCCAAAATACACTTAAATTTGACGTTTTTCTAGCATTCTCATGAATTGAATGCCCGAAATAGTTGAAATAATTTTGAAAATTTACCCATTTACTGTTTTCATATTAATTTGCCTGGATAGATAGTCAAGGCGAGCGAAGCGAGCCTGCCGGCTAGTATAGTATACAATAATATTTCGAAAAAGTGTCGTATGAGCTAAGTTAGGAGAGTATTACCTCTTTTATATATTCAACAAACACAAATCACATGATAGTCATCAACCAATAATAATAATAATAATAATTATCGATTAAAAATCGATCAATTATTTCAACAATCGATCCAAATACAATAGTAATAATGATAATTGGAATATAATAAATATATACACAAACCTACAATCAAAAAATTATAACTAGATCATTTTTTTATACTATTTACATGGACTTTTTACATTTTTTTGTTTTGTTTTAACACGTCAATTTTAGTTTTCTTCATCAACCTTTGTACTATAACTATTCTACAAATTTTTTGTTGTTCAAGTACGATTTTTATTTGTTGTTTTTAGAGTTTTTCCTCCATTTTGGAAAAAAAACTTTTTAAAGATAAAACCATCACTCGGCAGTTTGCAATTTTACCTAAAACCTCTTCATTTTTTTACATATTAAATACTATAACGTACCTACTGTAATAATGATAATATTTATAGAATGAAAAACTGTGGGATACAGTATTCTTATTTACAAAGTTAATATTATTGATAAACAATTACTGAGAAACGTAGCACTAGAATGCAGTTATTAATAAAATGGCTAATTCAAATTTAAATAAAATAAAAGCAGAGGATAGTTTAAATATCACTAAATAATCATCACAAATCACCAAACTGATTAAATATAAACAAAAATTCATTTTTGAAAACACATATTTTCAAATAAACAAAATGTAATTATCAATAAAATTTTATTTTTAAAAACAAACCTTTTCGAATAAACTTAAAAAATAATTTATTAATTTTTTTCAACCTTCACAACTAGTTATAATATTATACTCATAGCTCCCACTTGTTTTCACTTTTAATTATACTTCTTTATTCTCACATTTGAAAATAGGACTTTTGTTGTAAAAAAAGGAGACACTCATTACTTTCCTAGAGCTATCTCGACTGTATTGTCTAAATTGCTCTAAGCAACTAGTCTCCGTTTAGAATGTAGTTAAAACAATGAACATGTAATTGAATTGACTTGACTTCTACATTTTCGGCTATAAAATCTCGAACAAAATTCAAAATTATATTCACTTTCTCTGGAATATTGGACAGTTTTAGTGCTTCGTTTTTAAAGTGGACATCTAAATTGATATTCATGTTTTGGAAAGAATTAGGAATTGTACTTCAAAGTGAAATTTGTTGTATCTTTACTTGATTGTGTTTTGTAATGAATAAAAAATTGTGATCTTCCGTGTAGCCTATATGAAATATTATCATATTGTTTTTTTAACAATTTACTGGGACATTGGTTGGCCGATATTAGGAATATTATGGACATGAGTAGAACAGTTTTAATATAAATTTCTAAAGTTTTCTTCGTTACAAATGGTGAGAAAAAAATTGACATTTACTTCAATAACCTTAGATAATGTCTCAAGCATCGGTTTTCAACTACGCGTCGGATTAAATGGACAGGGCCGAATACACTACAATTGATGCTTTTGATATAGGAACCCATATAAAAAGCATCAATTATAGTGTATTCCTACCCTGTCCGCTGTCCATTTAGTCCGAATCTGCAAGTTGTAAACTCAGGCTTTAGACATATTTAAAATACATTATAAATAATGGAACATGAAGTCCTTTTTGAAATAATTTTAGTAAATTTTAATAAGGAGCTTATCCTTCAACGGCCGAAAATTGGTAGGTTTAACTCAATCTGATTAAAATTTAGAAGGGGAAAATATTCCAACAAAAATGTTAATAGAATAAGTTTAACATTTTCTCTATAAAAGCTTAAAAGTTTCATCTGTAGAAAATTAACTATTTAAAATTCATTATAAATATTGAAACAGTAAGTCAAACTTATCCAAAACTAGTCAATAATTGGTAGGTTTACCCTGATCTGTTTGAAATTAAGACGAAAAATATATTCCAACAAAATTTTAATGAGTTTAGCGCTTTGTCTATAAAAGCTTCAGAGGCGTTTTATCTGTAAAAATAAAACCTCTCTAAAGCCTGTTCAAATTTGGACATTTATTGCATGGAGCGCTCTTGAAGATCAATCTAGACTGTAGCTAGACGAGTGTAGCCTCTAATTTTCTCTACAAAACTGCTCTAGCACAACAAATGTCTTCATCTAAACATGCATTTAGCTGTAGGATAAAATATAGATTCCTTAATGCAGCGAAATGTAAGATTTTAAGACTTAGTTCAATGAAAAGTAATGATAATAATAAGTATAATAATTGAGAATATTCGTCAGTTCATTTTTAGTAGAGTTCAATTTTTAGTTAATTTTGGAGTAAACTAATGAATCAAAAATGATTCAATTTAGTTTAGATAGAAGATAAGGTATCAAAAATGGGTTCGGAACCCACCTAAACCTAGGTCCAATTCATCATCCAACTAATTACCCAAGCACTGGTCTTAAACATATGTGGACTTCATCCACACAAAAAAAATTGTAATGCAGGTTTTTATAACCAGTGTACAATAGAAAATTATAATAATTATAAAATTATATTTATCTTTTATTTTTAAAATAAACTACATTAAAAAATTCGAATTCAATTTTTTTATCATTTAATTGTTAACGTCATGAGCATAAAGATATAAATAGGAAAAAATGCAGTGCTTTTGAAAAAACAAAATTGTTACAAGCATTGGTGTTGAGATAATAAAACTAAGGCAGTCGGTAAACGAAGCGTTTGCCAAGCGTGGAGTCGACTTCACGCTTGACAAACACTTAAACTGACAGAGAACTGCTTTTGAATAGTTTACGAAGAAATAAAGTTTCAAAAATCAATGTATTCTAAAGTAAACTTGAGTGTAACAATCTAAAATAAACTTGAATGTAACAATTATTTCTGACAACTAAGTCGCAGGGAATAATGACAAATTTGGAGAAAAATTTGCAAAAGTTTCACCAAATTTGTAACAGAACACAACTAGAAAAATCTACTCCGAAAAAATTCGAAGCATTAACAATTATTTAGTTCTAGAGGCAAAAAATTCAACAATATTTTTCACTTCTTTTTCTACACTTATTCTATAGTAATGCTATATCTATATCGATGAAGTGGTGAGAAGACTATTAAATAGTATAACTTATAACTATATTTATATAGTTATAAATATAACTATATATTCTTGTCTACTTATATATATATAGTTGAAAATCATATTTTTTGTGTAATTAAACAGTATTTTTTGTTTGTTTAATTACACAAAAAATATTATTTTTAACTGCAGTTTCTTTCGAAAAATGCCTGAATTTCGCCGTAAATGTGAGGGGGGGGGGAAGATGGAGAACAAGCAGAAGAAGGAAGAAAATATTATTTTAAACTGTTTCTTTTTAAATGCCTAAATTTAAGGCAAGCGGGAGGGAGGAGGAGAAGTTGGAGTATAAGCAGAAGGTAGAGGAAGACAAAGATAAGGAGTAGGAGGAGATAAGGAGAAGACGTGGAGCGAGTAGAAGAAACAAGATTAGGAAGAGCAAAAGAAATAGGAGTAGTAGGAGAAGAAGGAGAAGTAGACACATCATATAAACGCAGATCAAAGTATCACACTACCGTTTGTAGTTTTTTGTTTGTAATTATTAATTCGCATCTTTTAATTAACTTATTTACGTCCATTTTATTAACGTCTAGAGTAGTCCGCCTTTGTACGAAGCATTCGCCAAGCGTCACAGGCGTCAAGAATAAATGGTTGTCATTGGCTGAGTCAATGACGGTTATTTATTCATGACGCCTGTGATGCTTGGCGTATGCTTCGTGTGCGAACTGCTTGAGACATGCATTTGTCTTCAAATTATTATCATTGCATTTTTTCATAAACAAATTTTTAAACAACTCAATTATTCAATAACTTAATTAGTTATTATCAATCAACAATTACTTGGTTATATTTATCAATTTCGTCATCTTTCATTCAACTCCAAAGATAATTATTATTGAAATTTAAAAAATTGATTACTTGATTTAGAAATATCATCAATTTCAAATTTCTTGTACGTCAATTAGGTAGTTGATTTCACTTTGGATAAATCATTATTTTAAATTCAACCTTCAAAATTTACAACTAGCAGAAATTAAAAACCAATTCTGAATTTACAGTAGATCTGGCAACACTGTACTGCATCGTTTATTGTATGCGTAAAACGCAGAAAACACAATTGTAGCTTTCAAATTCTTACTTGTCTTTAGAACAATGTACAAAATATTGTACCTAGCCATTTTATACAATAATATTGGTGTCTGTATGCTAATATTTATATTACAAAATTTAATCTTTTACAGTATGTATAGCATACAGTTTATAAGTTTCATTTAATTTCAATTTGTAGACATTAAAAATACTACAGCCAGCCTACTAATTTCACTCAAGTGTAAAGCATAGCATTTCACTTAAATATCTCAATTCCGGTTTTTACGTTCATTTACCATCAGGAAACCTGACAAGTATTTCCAATTTCAATTTTTTTCAATTAGTAGACATAATTCAATTAAAATATTACATTCAGTTTACATATTTCATTCAAATGAAAACAGCAGCACAACACTTCCAGTTTCCTACATTCACATCCGGTTTCTACTCCACACTTCCAGTCTTCCAATTTCACTCAAATGAAAAAAGTAGCACTATACTATTACTTCTGGTTTTCTGCGTTCACTTCCGGTTTACTAAATTCACTTCCGGTCTCCAACTTCCGCTTCCTACATTCACTTCCGGTTTCTACTTCCGGCGGCATACAATTAAGCAGTAGCAGTGCGTTAAGTGTGTACAAACGATGGTGGCGGCTCCACTTTCGATGGCGCTTGTGTTGTGTGAGTTTGGGCGGGGCGTGTTCGGGCGGAGGGGGCCAGCAGTGGGGGCAGCGGGGGCGGCGCCAGTACGGGTGGGAGGGGGAGGGGGAGATGCAGTTGCCCCCCACCACTCACCACAGTCGATGCAGGTGCAGGTTGCGACTCAGCACACTGCGCACATCCTGTGCAAACCTCAGTGCATCCAAAACGGGAAGCAGGTTGAGCAGTGCTGTGTCCATTGGATCACTGAACCATGACTTGATCGGTATTGCATTGTCTGCAAAAACGAAAAATAAATAGTTTAATACTGTGCGCAGGGTTTCCAGTCATAATTTAATTTTGAAGTTTCTTGGGTATCAAGTATCAAAATGTTGTGCTGTGAGAAAATGTTACAATGCTGTGTGAGAGACATTGCTCTCTCACATACGCACAAGAGCGCACACATAATTGAAAGGCATCATTAAAGGCATCTCCCAACAAAACTTTTTTTTAAATTTTATTATTAAGGACCCGACAGGACCTTATTGCAATCTGTGCTCTAGCTCTTAAAAGGAAGATTCCAGACTCTTGAAGCTTGGTATATTGTTTCTTCGTGAGATTGCTATTGATTTTGGAGTTCGGGGTCAAATAATAAACTGATCCGTTATCGAAGGACCCAACGAATTTACATAATTATGATCAGTTTTACTGATAAGGCATAACTGCTTCAATTTCTATAAACATCACATGCTTTGCAATTCACAAAAAAATGCACATCAGCTGTTCTTGAAAAGAGTATTGTTTCTTCTTCTTTAACAGATCTCATATCATGCATCAATATTTTTTTTACGGAAAGATTTCTACACAACCAAAAGTACAAACGACAAAGCTTAAAAAACGCACTGTAAAAATAAAGTGGATAAATGGGCAAAGCATCCGCTTCCATAATATTCTTGTATTTTTTTGTATTCGAAATGAACCCCGGACCCTGTCATTCATCTGATTGAACCTTCATATGAATATAGAAATAGAAATTCATTTATTGACATAAAAACATTTTTACAATGCATGGTCAACGTCAAAAACAATTTGATAGTCACAAAATATATAATAATTTACAGAAAATAGAAGTACAGTATGTATAAGTTATGTCAATATTTATCTTCTTATATAATTTTCAAAGTTGATTTCATAATAATCGGCAACTCTGTATAGACATTCTTCCTGTAAAATATTTTTTAAAATGTTCTTAAAAGCTATACCATGAAGCCCTCTTACAACTATTGGTAAGGAATTGTACAATTTTATTCCTGTGTAAAGCCAACTTTTTTGAGATCTTGCAAATTGTAGATATTCAGTTCTCAGGTCATTCCTGTGCCTAGTATTGTAATTATGAACTTCATTGTTTGTCAATAACTCTCCTTTATTTTGATGGACATGAAGCAGCAAGCTCAGTATATATATGGAAGGCAATGTCAACAGTTTCAGGTTTCTAAATAAAGGCGTGCAATGAGCTCTTTGGGGTGCATTCATGATAATTCTCACAGCCCTTTTTTGAAGTCTAAAAGTTTCAATAGACCTTGAGCAACTGCCCCATACAGTAATACCATAAGACAACAATGAAAATATATGTGCATAGTACACATTTAATAAAACATCTACATTCACTGCTCCACGTAATCTTCTTAATAAATAAAGACCTTTCGACAATTTTTTATTTAAATACTCTACATGTGAATTCCAATTGAGTCCAGTGTCAATATATATTCCTAGAAACTTGAGTGATTCAGTAGTAACAGGTAACCTATTATTATAACTAAAACTAATATCACAGATTTTTTCTACATTAAGGGTTAGGTTATTAGCAGAACACCAATCAGTCACAATATTTGTACTACTAACTAGTAGATGGTCCAGCTCTAATTTAGTTTTAGCTTTAATCTTCAATGCAAGGTCATCTGCAAAAAGGAAGCCCTCTCTCGTGGCACAGTCAATATTTGAAGGTAAGTCATTTATATAGACTATTAAAAGTAGTGGGCCAAGTATGGAGCCCTGCGGCACTCCATATAATACTTCATTACCACTGGACAAAACTCCAGAATGGTAGACAAACTGAGTCCTACCACTCAAGTACGATTGAATCACTTTAACAGATTTCATATTTAAACCATAATATTCCAATTTTCTTATCAACAAATCATGATGGACTGTGTCAAAAGCTCTACTTATATCAAATGATCTGAAAGTGACCAGAAACTTGCTTTCAAGATCCATAACAACATGATTTGTTAGTTTCTGTAGAGCCTTGCTTGTGCTGTACTGTTTTCGGAAGCCAAATTGTTTATCAGACAGTAGTATATTTTTTTCAAAATACTCAGAAAGCTGCTCCTGCATTAACATTTCAAATATTTTCGATAATATAGGCACTATGGAAATTGGTCTGTAGTTTGATGGATCCTCCTTACAGCCTCTTTTATGAATAGGAATGACTTTAACTTTCTTTAACTCAGGTGGAAAATCAGAACCATTTACAACATACTCATCAAAAAGATAAGCTAATACTTCACATATATATTTAGAAGAGATTTTCAATAGAAGAGAATTTAAACCATATATATCTAGACATTTACTATTACTAAGCTTAAAAATTACTGCATCATCTATCACTTGAAGTTCAAGTTCATCGTTGCTCTGATACACAGATTTACTTTCCACAAAAAAGACGCACCATACTCATATACCTATATATCAGGACAATAGAATAAGTGTATCTATAGAGTAGATATATTTACCACATAAAAACAGCTGTTTATATATCCATATATCAGAGCAATGAAATTAGTATATCAGCTGATAAGAGATTCTATAAAAAGCCTGATCGCATTTATTCACCTACAGCTGGTGATTACTCAAAATATATTTTGAAATCTAGTGAGAATTCCATATGGTGAAAACAACTATTTTCTATATATTGTAGTAATACATAGATATATTAATGAAGGACTGAGAACCTATCCTTTTGTTTCGTCTGAAAAAGGATGAAGGAGTGGATTAATTTTATTGGCCAACGAACTTGACCTGTCTAAAGATACCAAGAATCTGTGTTTCAAATTTGAAGTTGATTGATAAAAGCGTTCTATAGTTATCGTGGAACATACAAACACACAACGCATCGAGCCTCAAGTCAAAAGGAAGAACTCGCTTCACTCGTTCAATAACAAGTGAAGGGAAGTGATAGCTGTGAGCCGTAGCATGTATCTATCCAATCAGATAGAGATAAGCTGAGTTCTTGTAGGTACTGTTTGTAACGGGGACCGTTTAGATTGGCCAGCAAAAAAGACACTTTTCTCTGCTGTAAAATCACTTCCCGGTGGTTCGGAACCCACCTAAAACTGTAGGTCCAGCTCATCAATCACCATCATCCAACTCGTTACCCACGCACAGGTCTCAGACCTATGTGGGCTTCATCCTCCAAAAAACAAGAGATTACTAAGTAAATTATATACAAATTTAATTAATATTGTTTTACAAACTCATTCATCAGACACCTGAAATCTAATTTGAGCAATCAGCTGTCTCGCAAATAGAAAACACAGCCTTGTTGATGTGAAACAGAGTAACCTTTTGAGAAAAACAACCAAGAAATAGACTAAACAAATTTAATCAAGGGTAAGGTGTAACGATTGTGTTTAAATTTTGTAGTGGTGATTGTCATCGAGTACATGGAGTATGTTCCTCTGTGCAAGCACCCTTAGGCTGTGTTCTAGCGCGAGCGAGCGATGCGTACGAATTGAAGTCGCATCATATTCCTAGGGAGCGACCAGGCAGTGTCCGTGCTGATGCGTCTACGCGAACGAGCGTTGCGACTAATCTTGTCCGTTGCGACTAAACTATTGTTTACTGTTGCGTCTAAATTCAGTACCAAACATGAGCTCGAGTAAGTTGCATTGTACCCTCTTGCTTTAAAGCACTACTTTGAAATATCTAGTTGTACACAAATAAAAAGCAAAACCGACATTGAAATAAAGTGAACTACATATTCTGTGATCGGTTAATATTTGGAGAATTTCATTATTTATGGAATCAGCTCTACAGAGACGAATAATTATTTATTCAATACACCATTATGAAAATCAGTAGCGGATCCACGGGGGGGGGGGGGGGAAGGGGAAATTCTCTTTCCTCATTAAACGCAAAAGATGAAGAAAAAGGAGAAGAAAAATTAGAACAAAAGGGAAAGGAAGGGAAATGATAAAAAATTGTAGAAGTGGAAAAGAGTTGACAAAAAGCAAAAGAATAAAAATGGCTAGGAGAAAGATCAAAATAAAAAAGGAAAAATAAGGAGCAAAATAAAAAGTAGAGTTTTCAAGTTGATGACAAGCGGGAAAAGAACAGCAATGTTGAATCAGCACTTCAGCACTTGGTCTGTTAATAATGCCAGTTCAGAAAGGTATTTCTCAATACTGCGGCTTATCAATACATTGGCTGGGGACTAGTAAGACACAAAAAGCAGACTTGTGTCATTAGCCCTACTTTACATCACTAAGATAATCACACTAGCCTAGGCCCTGGACTTTCAAAAATTTGTTGAGAAATTTCAGGTGATTACAGAATAGTTTTTCAATTGCAAAAGAGTCAAAGGTGTCTAAAATCGCTAAAATTTGTTTTTTTAGGAATTATTTTTTAAACGATTCCGGGGGAGTATTCCCCAAACCTCTTTTTGAAAAATATTTTCAAGAAGCCTGCAGTATTGTATGTTACCCCAATCAGGAGCAGTGTGGGATCAAATATAGCAGAATCAAGTAGGGTCCAGATTTCCCATTGACAATAACACAGGAACTAGATAAAATTTACTTTGACACATAACATGGGTTGAAATGATAAATTAGAAGAACTAATGCTTGAAATCGCTTTAAATGTCGTTTTAGAGAGGACATTTTTCAAAAATTTGACATAAAATAAATTAGCCACTTTATCCGTGGCCTACACTTTATCCCACCTAATGCCATTCACATTTAAATTTTTATAATCTTTTAAAGTTTTGCTTCACAACACGAGTAAGGAGAACAACATGAATTATTCTGTCAACATGACTGTGTACAGTACAGCTCGGCGTAGCCGAGTTGGCTTATCGCTGGTCTGATAAGCCAAAGGTCCTGGGTTCGATCCCAGTTGAGTACAAGATATTTTTCTCGAGCCACTCCCGTGTTTCGGAGGACACGTTAAGCCGTCGGTCCCGGTTGCATATTAAAAAAAAGCAGTCATTAAAAAAAACGGCGAGGTGGAACTACCCGTAAGGGTCTCCCCACCACGAAAAGCCATACGAATTTATTATTATTATTATTACAGTACAGCTGTTTGGGAACGACTGAAAATAGAGCATGTTTTATCTTCAGACGCGCGTCAGAACTAGACGCAGTATGACGTCATCCTAGTCGCATTCACGATGAGTGGTCGCTCGCATCATTCGAGCGAAGTTTTGTATAGACGCACGACTGAAAACGCGTCAGCTCGTACATCTGTTGCCATTTACCTTGCTTTATATTTTGAGAGCGGCGGTCGCTCGCACTAGACGCGCCAGCTAGGACAAAGCCTTATTCTTGGGCGTGAGGTCTGAACTACTACTAAAATGAAATCTATAAATGTATTAGATACCAGGATAGGCCCGATAAGCGCCGGGCGAATTGTCCAGAATGAATACGCTGGCGAGATCCTGACTAACGGCGCTGAGGTCTTTGGTGTAGGAGCCGAGGTCGTCAGGCGTGCAGTGTTGCCGATAGTAGCGGCGTCGCAGCACCCCTCTCCCGCCGTCCAGCCTATCGGCCACCGCCGCCCCGTAGATCTCCATGCTGGCTGTGAACACCACCAGCTCGTACCATTGCGATACCTGGATGCAAAAATATTTTAAACTTTAGTGCGAGAGAACAAAAACCAGGCTCATGCCTACAATTTAGTTGGCATACAAATTCTAACAAAGCTTGCAGGCTTGCATTTACGACAGCACTCACTTTTGTGAGTAGTGTCAGACGCGTTTCAGGCCCTGAGTCGAAGACAAGACAAATTTAATAAACTAATCTCTGCCCCCATTGAAGTGCTTCTGACCTGACAGCCTGATAGCATGAATAATCTAGTCCATTTTACAAGTCTAAATATCCTTACTAGTACTTACTAGTTCACAGTAAATCGTGTTCTGTTGTATAAAGAAACTGCTGTTACTTATAGTAGTTGTTCTGTGAAAAGTAGACATTAGAATAAGAGTGCTTGCACAGAGGAACATACTCCATGTACTCAATGATAATCACAATTACAAAATTAAACATAATCATCACACCTAACTCTTGATTCAATTTGCGTAGTCTATTCAATGTCTGTTTTCCACAAAAACTCAGTATCAAGGCTGCGTTTCTAGTTTCATCCAGCCTGTACTTGTTCCAGACAGGTGATTGCTCAAATCAAATCAGATTTTACATGAATACACAGCTAAACTACATTTATTCAATTTGAATTATTATCATCAAATCAAAGTCAAATCAAATCAAGTTTTATTCAACGACTCAATGTTTATAAAATTTGCACATACAATACGAGGAAATCAAATCCTATACTAAGTCACTGAATACAGTACTGCTTGCTGAAAAAACTCTTATTCTTGTCTGCAAGCAGGAGCATTACACATTATAAACTCGAAAATCTATATAATTCTAATCTAAAAGTTAAATTAAAGTTCAAACTACCATACACACACACACACACACACACACCATGGAGTAATAAACTATCCAAGATAATCCACTGCAAGACTGCAGGAGTTTTCACAAACAAATATGAAAAATTACATTTGATTAAAGGTGTAATAGATTAGGTGTAATTCATCTAAGAATCACAAATAGATTCTCAACTTGAGCCAGTGACAGACCCCGCACCTACACACTCAGTTTGGACTTGAAAGACCCAAAATTTACTAAATTTTTTATTCCAAAAGGTAAACTGTTGAAAAATTTTGGACCCAAGAAAATAAAACTCTTCTGAAAAAGACTACAATGCGATCTGGGTAATACTATAAAACCTCTATTTGTACTTCTAGTATTGTAAGCTATGTCAGAACCCCGATTGCCACTCTGCCTATAAAACAATGAAAGGACTTTAAAAACATATATGTGACGCAAAGGCAATATAGATGTCGCTCTGAAAAGAGGGTAAGAATGCGCTCGCCTACTTTCACCACACATAACTCGGACAAAGGCCTTCTGCAGTCGAATCAGTGGCATAAAATGCGTCAAATATGTTGAAGCCCAACAAGAAATACCGTAGCTCAACCTAGACTGCACAAAGGCGAAATACATGTTCCGAATAACTTTACTGGGGAAAACATTTTGTATTTAATACAATTGCCTCAATAGAAGAAACGTGGATTTCTTTAGTTTCTTGATATGGAAATTCCAACGTAAAACATCATCAAGAGTCAAGCTCAGGTACTTTATGGAACTGGTTTTGAAAACTGTGCCACAATCACATTCATACCTCTGGAATATACAATCCAAAACATGGTACTTGAGAGGCTCAGGAAAGTCAAATGAGGAAGACAATGAAAAGCACATATATTTAGTTTTATTTGAGTTCAGTGACAGCCTATTAACTCCAAACCATAAGCTCAAGTTGTTTAGATCACTTTGCATCATACCATGCAACTGTTTGTAGTCCTTTGCAGCATAAGCCAGTGCGGCATCATCAGCAAAGAAAGTAATAGAGCCATAAAAATTATGTGAAAACAGATCGTTTATATACACAAGAAATAATACTGGCCCCAACACTGACCTTGTGGAACACCGCAACTCATCAAAGGTAAAACATCACTTCTCACACCCTGCAGTGAAACGCACTGCTTTCTATCACTCAGATAAGATTTGAACCACTGCAGAATATTTCCTCTGATGCCAGCCTTGCTCAACTTTTCCAACAAAATTGAATGACTTGAATGACAAAATTGTCGAACGCTTTCCTTATATCCAAGAATAGACTTGATTACCTTAGCACCATCAGATCTATTCAGGTTTGAATATACACTAGCCAAGAAATGGTTCAATGCCATTTCTGTGCTCAATCCTTCTTGAAAGCCATACTGACATGAATGTATAAATCTATTTTTTGTTCAAAAATGCAAAAAGACGCTTTTTTGTTAATTTTTCAAATAATTTAGAGAAGATAGAAAGGAGAGAAACTGGCCTATAATTGCTGACATCGCTTTCATCTCCACCTTTAAAGATAGGGACTACATTTGCGAACTTTAGAAGAGGAAACACACCATTCATAATGCTTGTATTAATATATCTACTGAGACTGGTATTATAGGTATTGCAATTTCTTTTATTAAACGTGCTGCTACTCTATCTATGCCAGGGGACTTACCATTTGAGAGAGAATTAATAAGAGAAAAAATTTCATGGTAATCAATAGGCTCAAAGAAAGCAGAATTACAAGATGTATCACTTCTGAACAGTATGTTATTCGATCGTGTGGCCTTTTCATTGGGACTGTTAATGGAACTAATAACTTCTTTTGGAACATTTACAAAATATTCATTAAAAATATTAACTATAGAGCGTGTATCCTCCACAACAGAGCCATCCTTCTTAATAAGCTCAACAGGCTTTTTAACCGAAGAGAGACCAGAAATCTCATTTATAACCTTCCATTGGCCCTTAGGTGACATTTGACTTATATTATTAAAATAATTTTGTTTGGCCGTTTTTACCCAAGTTTTAATTTTATTACTATACACAATAAAATTATTTCGTATATGATTGTTCTATGGATGTTTACAAACGTTTTTGTATAGTCTATCTCGGTTGTGGATTGCAACACACAGACCATATGATTTTTGTATCTGAAATGTATTACTGATTTGACACTATTAATTGAGGAAGATAGGACATCTAAAAATGTTTCAAATTTAAAATCAACATCCTTACTACAGATTACTCTACTCCAATCATATTCATTCAATAAAGTCCTACGATGTTCATAGTTAATTATTTCCTTAGAACCATTCAAGACATACTTCCTATCTGTCTCTCTTGGAATACACAGTGACGCAGCTCTGTGGTCACTTATATGCGTCTCAATGACAGCACTTCTTACATTATGTCTTTTCATGGTCCTCAAGAATATATGGTCGATGCAAGTTGCACTCTCATTTAAAACCCTAGACTCTGAATTTATCAAAGATACGAATCCATAGGAGAACATAATCTCTAAATATTTATCTGTTTTTATGTTATTGCTATCCAACAGATTTATATTCAAATCCCCAATTACGACTGCCTCACCCGATGGAAGATAATGCAACGCATTGTCAAGATTATCCAAAAACAAATCAACGTCATAACCATACCATCTATATAACATAGTAGATAAGAAATACGTTCTCAATTTAACCCGACAGAATTGCATCTGCCCCCAAAATTTCGCACTCCAGTCTGGTTACATTCACGTCTTTAGTGCTCACAAAAACCAAAATACCAGATGCTCTTGAAAACGTGCCGCAGGCTACATATGTACTATATCCCTGAATAGAATACAAAGAAGATTCATCAGGCGTCTGCAACCAGACCTCCGACAAAACAATAATATCAGGCATATATTTCCAGCAACTTAAGTATGATAAAAATGAATCAAAGTTACAATTTACACTTCTAATATTCTGATGGAGAATTACGAAATCATTCATATCCGTCAATAAACTATTATTCACCCCATTAACATCATTATAAAACTTAAATTCATCACCCATTATCAAAACCAAGACTAGTATCACAACACAAAATACAATAAAAATTTGAAAACAATTCAAGTACCCAACTCCATGGAACACTCACACTCACACATACAAAGACATTCACCAAAAAAAAAAACTGAAAAAATCTTTTGCATAGTCGAACTACTGAAAAAAATAAAAATTATGCAAATGTCCCACTCCGGACCGCCAAAAGAAAAATAATATGGGTGATGTGAATAAAAATCAGTAATTACTTTTCTTGTCTGTTTTTTAAGAAATTACTTACTAAATAGGTGAATAAAATATAATAAATTGGTATTCTTTTACCTTATCAAGAATTTCTTTTTCTTAATAAGTAAATGCTGATAACTACACAGAAATACTGATCAAGCGTAAGTAATTTCTTAAAAGAATGTGAATAAAGTGTTGGAAATACTTATTCTTATAAGAAATTACTGACTGAATTTTAAGGTAGCCCCAGACCAACCTTATTACCAATTATGGCTGCCTTTTGCAATGAAAAGAAGTACAAAAATCGGCGTTTCATTAGTCCAAGCAGGTATCGTGAATTACTCCGCTTTAATGAAGGATTGGTAGACCATCAAGTGAATTATTTTTACCGTATTGTAATGAAAAAAGGGGAGGGGCCCTATCATTAATAATTTCTGGCTGTTTTTCGAAGTTTTCTTCTGTTTTGTCTTCAATTCCAGCAGTAGTAGCACCGGGTACCTGTCTTAAAATTGGATTTTCAAACTCTTCTAGAATTTCTAGAAAATCCTTTTCCCATTTCTGAAATTTTATTGCCTTGTTTCCTGGTTTTTGCTTGTCAGTTTTTGTTTTTACTTCATGCTTCATGTTATTCAACATTTTTTTTTATTTTTCCAAAGCAGATATTCGTCGGTATAATGTTCATAATCTTTAAGAATATTTTGCCAAGCTCGCTCTTTGGCAATGATTAATTTTGCAGACAACGACTTACTTTGTACTACCGCGTTATCTTAAAGTGCATTTACTAAATTTTGTTTGCCAACAGAAACTTTGGGTTCGTCTGATAGGAGACTAAACTGAATTTCGTCTTCACTCAACATGACTCTACGAAAGCGTAAACTCTTATGAGGTATGAGGATTTGTGATAGTAGGAGGAAAACGTGTTTAAAAGTACAAGATTTAACAGGTTTCAACATGCAGGTTTTTGCATACTCTCAGCAATTGCTTAAATAAAAACAATTTCTTAAGAAAAAGAAATACACTAAAAAAACTACACGCAAATTCTTAAGCTCATAAGTGATTGCTTATAAGAAATAGAAAAAGGTTATTCACCTACTTTCAAGACAATACTTATCTGAATAAGTAATTTCTTTTCTTAATAAGGTATTTCTGTCAAGTAATCAGTCACGTTTATTCACATCACCCTATATTTCTAACCATGCTAGATTGAGAAAGGATAAACCAAGCAAAACACTAACCGCAATCACTGTGTTATCTACAAAGCTAATTGATAATAGGACTTTCCAAGTAGACAAGAACAGCAGCTGAATAGTTGATGGTTCACCGACAACCGTACTTCATGCAGATGCTGCATAGATATTGCCATCACATAAACACCTAGTACTAAACTTTAACTCTGATATTGTAAGTTCTGTTAGACCTACATCAATAACTTTATCATTACTATGCTAAGATCATAGGTGTGAATACTATGATACAAAAAAGAAAATAATTATCCTAATTCATTCCAAAAAAAATCTTATCTTTAAAATTAAAGTCAAAATACTTAATCATTCAGATAAGTAGAATGAAATAACAGAAAAATCATTACTCATTAATACTCAAATAAACAGGACTGCAGGATAATTCATTACGAGGAAACTTTAATACAATAAGTCATTCAAAAATTTACATTCAATTGAATAATTTTCAATTTTAAATAGAATAAGTTTACTTGGGCACCATGCATTATCCGAAGGTGGCCTCAATATAATTTCATTAAAAGCAATCAAAGCCTTGGAAAGTTCAGATCGTTGAAGCTTTTAACAATAATATGAACTTTATCGCTCTCACCTTTACGAATTCGAACCCTTCCTGCTCGGTCTATCCACGCATCTTTGATTGTACCACTTTTCTTGAGTTGAAGCGCCATTCCTAGAAGCTTCCTCCTTGTAGCAGTGAGGCTGCGATTTATGTAAATCGGGCCCTGACCCTCAATGCCCCGAACCTGCTGCCTCTTGAGGATTCCAGAATTCCTTCTTCGCTTCATCAACTCGTCTGCATCTTGACGCCTTACAAATTTGACAATGATCGCCGCGGGCGGTGGCGGTGTCCCGTTTTTGGCATCATGCCTCCGTTTCTTAGTTTCCAGGCGATGACAGGCATCCACCATAGCTGGAGTTACATTGAAGCCCACTGCTCGCCCCACCTCAACTAACGTCTCGAACACATTTTCCTCAGCTTTCTCTGGGATACCTTGAATTTCCAGAGTATTCCTTCGTGAGTACTGCTCCTAGTCATCAAGACGCTCCTCTGTGTTTTGTAGTTGCTTCCTCATAAGGTCAACCTCGCCCCAAGAGAGTCAATTAAATTTTGCTGCTGATCTATGATCTCACTCTGCCTGCTTATAATACTACTTATAGCCCAGGCAATGAATGCAAAAAAATGGCCATTGTCGTAACAAATTAGGGGAAAGCTGAATTTTTGCAGGATGTTAGTATACATAGTACTTACTCAAAAAAACCAAAGTCCCGACCCCCACCCCGCTTGCTTCCCCCACCAACCCCCTATCAACATTGCAAGAGCAGTACTTCAGTTAAAGGCTTATAACTCGGGAACTAATTAAGGTATCGTTGTGATTATCATCTCATTTAATACTCAAAACTATTCTCTAAAAGATATGTCCTATACATTTTCTATGTGGATAGCCTAGTTTTTCAGTAAAAATATAGTTTATAGAAAAAAATGTCACCACGAATTACAAAAATCAACTTCAACTGATCATATCTTTTTTAATATCGCGTTATTGGTTGTGCCGTTTCTTACAAAACTTATAGATAATTTAATAAGCTTTAAAATGATGTGTCTATTGATTACTATAGTTAAAGTTATGGCGTCATAGTGAGTGATGAAATAGTAGCGGACACCGAGTCGTCGAACCCTACAGCACTGTGTATTTGCATGGCGCTTGGCTATCCAGCCCAATCCAATAAATAATTATTGCCAGACAAGCAAGACTATATATGCCAATCAATAGTACACGTTTAAAAGTACATTTTCCGAGAAGTCCCCAAAAATCCCCCTCAACTTTTCCCCCAAGCCCCCTCAAAGTTGAAAATGTTTCTAATTATTGGAAATTCGATATCTCTGTAACTAGCTATCGAACAGAGTTGATTCTTCTTCCATAATATCAGTCATATAATGTTCTGCAATAAATGTACTATTCACTTTGCCGGTAAACCTGGTAGTTTCTTTTATAAAAATTGAAATATCTTGAAAAGAGAATTCTATCAACTAGATTTTTCATTATTTAGAGGGACATTTTTGTATGTCAATTTACAGAAAATAGCGTTAAATAGAGTTATAGAACTTATTTGTATGAATCCAAAGATGTGTATAACAGCATACTGACGATTAGAGATGACTATTTGATAGGATGAGTGGTGAAGAGGGGGGTGCCCCTTTTGCTAACATTGTTGGGCCCTTCTCTCAGGAACGGTTTGTCGATCTCCATACCTTTATTTTCTCAGCTCTTTGAGGCCATATTTGACAGATAATTTGGAATTCTACTTGAAAGGGCGGTATAGGCTCCCCCCTTTATCAGACATGGGCACACTTTTGAAGGAGGGGGCTAGATGGAATGAGAAATTATGTGGGTGTGTCAAAAAATTGATTAGTACTCATTTTTTACATTTCAATCATCAATTAAAAATTCAAGTCTCAATGAATAATATCCTAAAAAATAAAGATGTAGTAGGAAGACTCTTGTTTAACTCACGAAGGGATGCAGTAATCCAACTGAGATTAGCTTTAGAAGCAATCTGATTTTTAACCCATCTTATCAAAGCAAAAGGTGTCAGGGGGTACTTCTCCACAATGGTTTTGGTAAATTAGCGTTTAAAAGCAGTAATTTAAGCAGCTCTAGACATCATTTCACTCATTTTGACGCACATTAGAGTATGAAGTTCATTTAGTGCTCATATCATTTGAATGTCTCACTAACAATCTATTTATAGATGGCCTTTTACATTTAATTTCACTTTTATATTCAGTTTGAAAACAAGTAAAGTTTTTTTTAATGTTTGGTAGTTATACTTATGTCTGGTATATTTCACTATTTACTCTAAAAGCTCAACTTCTTTTTTGTTCTGGATAAAAGTGATGTCACAATTTCATTGAGACTAAACATTCCAGTTGGACCTTTTTCAATGTGTGGACCTTTTGGCATTGATAATCAATAATGAAACTATAGTAGTTTCTTTATTTTGTAACTGATTACCAATTTCAAGCATCTATTCGTTTCAACATATGAAAACTTCATGCAATGACAACAGAGGCAGGAAACCTCTTGAAACAATGAACAAGAATTAGGCCTATATCGTCATAATACAGTAATTGCAATTTGAGTCTTTCTTCCTTCCCTGTCGATTTTACGTTGTAAGCGGTAGCTCAATTCTTAATAAGTTAACTCATATCTAAACACTGAGAGCAAACTGAGATGCGATAATATTGTACTGCGAAATCGAAAAGATAAATGAATAAATAACCGTTATCCTAATTTAGCAAAGAAAAATATATTTTTTACATTATATTTCATACATTTCTTATAACTTAATTTGCATGTGTGATTTTAGTCTTCACTCGAAATCATGTTCCGGGCTAGCTCACGGGGCGTAGTTTGCCCATTACCGTCCTAAAGTGCACTTGGGAAATGACGATTTTCATTATAAATAGTTTATAACTCGTAAACTACTGAAGAACGAATTGCAAAATTCGTCTCAAATTGTAGGTACTGTAACACCTTTTTCTGTCATATCCTTAGTAAGAGAGCCACTGAAAACACATTTTAAATCAAACTAAACAATTCTATATGTAGGTTTTCCCGATAGTACAGTCATACAATGTGTTGGACAAAAAATTTATAGGACACAGTTATTTTATACAATACAATTCCCTGAAACATACCAGTGGCATCTATGTATCATGCATGAATTTTGAGTTATTGTAATTCAAAATGTTGAACGATTATGAAAAAATTGAAATTTCAACTTTATGAATGATTATAACTTTCTATTCATGCTACAAGCCTGCCGTTGGTACCCAGTTTTAGGTAATTGTATTGTCCACAAGAAAGGTATCCTGTTTAGTTCATGTTGGACACATGGTGTGGCTGTAATATCGGAAAACCTGGAAAATTACCAAAATTTTTGCTAAATATAACATTGTTTAGCTTGATTTAAAACGTGTTTTCAGCATATCTCTTCCTGAGGGTATGAAAGAAAAAGATGATACCTACAATTTGAGACAAATTGTGCGATTTATTCTTCAGTACTTTACAAATTATTACTATTTATAATGATTAATCATCATTTTACAAAATAATGTAGTATAAGGGAAGCCTATACTGCCCTTTCATGTAGAATTCCAAATTATCGGTCAAATGTGACATTTTACATGTGAATTGAAATAGCCTCGAAGAGCTGAGAACATAAAGGTGGAGTGCGACAGATGTTAGCGAAGGGGTACCCCCCTCCTCGCTACTTCTCTCATCGAACAAATCATCACTAATCGTCAGTATGCTGTTATACACATCTTTGGATTCATACAAATAAGTTCTATAACTTCTATTTAACGCTATTTTCTGTAAATTGACATACAAAAATGTCCCCCTAAATAATGAAAAATCTAGTTGATAGAATTCTCTTTTCAAGATATTTCAATTTTTATAAAAGAAACTACCAGGTTTACCGGCAAAGTGAATAGTACATTTATTGCAGAATATTATATGACTGATATTATGGAAGAAGAATCAACTCTGTTCGATAGCTAGTTACAGAGATATCGAATTTACAATAATTAGAAACATTTTCAACTTTGAGGGGGCTTGGGGGAAAAGTTGAGGGGGGATTTTTGGGGACTTTTCGGAAAATGTACTTTTAAACGTGTACTATTGATTGGCATATATAGTCTTGCTTGTCTGGCAATAATTATGCATTGGATTGGGCTGGATAGCCAAGCGCCATGCAAATACACAGTGCTGCAGGGTTCGACGACGCGGTGTCCGCTACTATTTCATCACTCACTATGACGCCATAACTTTAACTATAGTAATCAATAGACACATCATTTTAAAGCTTATTAAATTATCTATAAGTTTTGTAAGAAACGGCACAACCAATAACGCGATATTAAAAAAGATATGATCAGTTGAAGTTGATTTTTGTGATTCGTGGTGACATTTTTTTCTATAAACTATATTTTTACTGAAAAACTAGGCTATCTACATAGAAAATGTATATGACATATCTTTTAGAGAATAGTTTTGAGTATTAAATGAGATGAGAATCACAACGATACCTTAATTAGTTCCCGAGTTATAAGCCTTTAACTGAAGTACTGCTCTTGCAATGTTGATAGGGGGGTGGTGGGGGAAGCAAGCGGGGTGGGGGTCGGGACTTTGGTTTTTTTGAGTAAGTACTATGTATACTAACATCCTGCAAAAATTCAGCTTTCCCCTAATTTGTTACGACACAAAACATTCATTGCCTGGGCTATTAGTTCATCTTGTTTTTCCCGGCCTACTCTAACGATATTTTCAAGTTCCTCCAAGCTAGCAGAACGTTTGTCCTGACTACTGTTAATTAACTGTTCCAAGGACTCCTTCACAATACTTTCGGAATTATTCTTCATCACAGCTGCATCCGGATCAGCTCCGACGTTTACTTTAATCGAAGTACAGTTTGTCTGCGACCTTTGAACGCTGCTCCTTTGCTCATTGAAAGAAGAGAGGTTTCTGTTTCTAGTCGACCGTTTTGCATTTGTCTGTTTGTTTGTAACTCATTTACGACTAAACACGTGGACCAAATTCTATGAAATTTTGCTTGGATCTTCCTTTGAGCAATGCATGTGTAATGATTTTCAATTTTTGTCTGAATTAGAAGGATATTTAAAAGGAAAGGCACTCAGGCCTTCTTCTATACAAAACATATTATTATTATTAAAATGAGCTTCTTCATCACATAAAATCGGAATCATATTGCAAGACAGTCCTCGGGCCCTCTTATTCATCCGGTTGAGCCTTAATATGAATTAAGCTCATCAAATTCATTTATTGGCCATATTCACACAAAATATCAACAAAGAAGCAAAACAAAGAACATACATACTTAAAGTTAATAACAAATCAAAACATAACTATTTATACATGCAATACGGCACTACTGGCAGAAGTAGGACTTGATCGCCAGCAGTGAGCTCAAAATTTAGGTAAGTTCAGAAAAGCAAGAAAGTGAAAAAATAAGAAAGAAAATTCAGGAAAGGAAAGGAGACATGTTATTAAGAATACATCAAACTATTTTGTAGTAAATGTTAGTTTTTATCCATTCATCTATTTCAGTGCTGAGCTTCTTAGTAAATCTATTATTTATGAAGTGACTGGGGACTATATTGGCAAGGTACTCCATGTAATATGTGAATTGGTGTTTATTTATAGTTAATCTGGTGAATGATCTATTATAAACATTAAATGCAGATGGACGTATATTGTGTAAGTTAGTATTTACTGTGAGAAGATCTTTATTTTTATTAATAAGAGTGATAATTTTTTTAGCAAAGACTTGTCTAAGCGTAGGAACTTTAAATTCAACCAATAGACATTTGCTGGGATATAATCTGGGTCTTCTTAAAGCTGCTCTAATCAAATGTTTCTGTAAATTGAATATCTTATTGAAATGTGTGTCAAAGGTGCCCCCCCACAACTCTATCCCATATTCAAACAAAGATTGGCCATAGGCATGATATATGGTTATTATAATTTTGATGTCATTTAACCTATTAATTTTATAAAATATGTAGATAAGATACTTTAATTTAGATATTAGATGCTGTAGATGAAAATTCCATTTTAAGTTAATATCAACCATTAATCCCAGATATTTTAGAAAGTGAACTTTTTCCAGTGGGGCACCCGACTGTACATGATTAAAAATGTTATACTTCCTCTGAAGTTCATCATTAAAATTTGCCAAATATGAAAACAAGTCTCGGCCTTGGCTGTCACATGCTACAGTTAGCTTTGGCCGTTCGCTATCAGCATTAAAATTTACATGTTTCTTCTTATTCATTCGACTGTGCATCCCTGTTAAATCAACGCATTTCATTGACCGCAATTGTGTGTCCTGTCCGCACACTTGTTCAGTACCAAGTTCAACATTGTTTTTCAATTGTTGTATTTTCTTTTCTAATTCCCCGATATATTCACTTTTTTCGTTATCTTCATCCAGCCTACCCCGGCCTGTGATCAGCATCTTTATAACTCTTCTTACACAATATACAGAGTCAAAAGAATTAAACAGCACAGAAGCAACTTGTGCTCTTTTAGTCCAAATTTCCAGTTCACCAAAAGTAGGCAATGTTAATGACTTGTCATCCAACAGTCTAGACTCAGTCCTCAGTACTCTCGATATTATTGTCTCTGCTATTAGTATCACGTAAATGCCGCAGTCATATGTGTTATTTTGCTGAGGAGTTACTCTTTGTGTTAAAGTTATATCATCAACATTAGGATCTATAAATTTCTTGTTTGTCAATCAAAACTTTCTTGTCCTGCATTTCTAATAATTTATTTTTTGAATAAGTCCTTGTTTTAATATTTGGACTATGCATCAACATAGTTTTCAGCATTTGCTTGCACCATCCTTGCACCAAAAGAAATAGTTGAATGGGAAAATACTACTATTCAATGTTATTGCAGTTCGGAAAATAGATAGGGTACATTATGCCCAGAGAGCTATCAAGGCTGGAAAACGGGAAGCTCCTGAAAGAAATAAGGAATCAAGGAACAAGGAAAAGAGATTATGAAAATCTGGATAGCAATAATATATAGCAGTAATGTATTAATAATGTTGGTTTCGTAGGTTATAGAACAGCTGTTTGACTATTCGAGTACAGCACAGTAGTAAGTACTTATCTGTGACCAGAGATAAGATGCTTTGAATCCGGCCGGCACAGAAAAATCTAACCTGTAAAGCAGCTATTCTTCAAATTGTCTAAATCATAAAATGACATTAAATAGTTTAAAAAACTGCACCTTTGACGGTATAAATTGATACACAACAAAGCCCAAACTTAGAGCGTCACAATGCACCTTTAAACTTCACTAAATTACGTGTATTTTCCTATGAAGATTGAATTAATAACGGAGCAGCACAAACACGACTTGTCACGAGTAATCTCCGAGTCACGAGTACGTGGACAGTCAGTGGAAAGTGGACAGTCAGCAAGTGAAATAATTAATCAAAATTTATTACCGGAGCATGAATATTTAATTCCAGTAAACCACAAGTTAACTCCTCAAGTTAGTGCCGGGTCGGATAAAACTAGTTTAAACTCTATAGTTCGAAAAGGAAAATTGCCAACATAGAACATTTGAAATTGGACAGAAAACAGAAAAATAGAATTAAGTATAATAATTTTAATAACGTAAAAAGTAAGTTGACAAATAATTTAATCATCTTCCATCAAAACATCCAGCATTTGGAGTCAAGAATAGACTCGCTAATTATTACATTACAGGAAATAAAACCGGACATAGTAATTATAACTGAACATAAATTAGACGAAAATGAAATTCGAAGAATCAAAATACCAGGATATTGTTGTATGAGCTGGTATGTTAGAAAGTCGTTTAAAGGGGGAGGAGTTTTAATATTAGCATCTGAAAAACTAACCGAGTGCAGAAACATTATGGTAAAGGCGATAAATGTTATTAACGAAGATAAAATTTTCGAGACATGTGCTATAGAAATAAAATTAGATAAGAAAAAATACATTGTAGCTGGATTTTATAGAACTCCTTCAGAGAATATAGAGTTGTTTCTTGATAAATTGAATAGATTTTTAGTAGAAATTAGCAAAATAAACCAGAATGTTGTAATGGGAGGAGATTTCAATGTGGATGTTTTGAGGGAGGGTAGAAAGAAATCAGATTTCATAAATGTAATGAATATGAATGGATTTAGACATACCGTAAAAATACCTACAAGAATAACTGGAACGTGTAAATCAGCAATCGACAATTTCATCACCAGTATCGGCAAAACTTTTATAAAAGTGGAATGTCTGATAACAGCTCTATCAGACCACGACGGCCAAATTTTTCATATTTTAAACACAAATAATAAGTGTGAAAGTATAAGGACGACAACAATGGGTAGGAAGTATGGGAAGTGCCAATTGCACTGCTTTAAAAGTGATCTAGATAAATTGGACTGGACTGAACTTTATCAGTGTACTGTAGAAAATAAGTTTTCATACTTTTACAGTTTGCTTAAGTATTATTTTGATCTGCACTTTCCTTTTGGTAGAATAGTAAGAACAAAACAGAATGATAATAAGTGGATTGATGATGAGATTGTTGATGAACATGAAAAACTTATTGAAATGCATCAGCGATACAGAAAAGACCAAAGTAATATAAATTGGAAGAAGACTATAAAAGAACATAAAAAAAACATTTAAAAAGAACTATTCTCTGTAAAAAAAAAGAATTATATTGACTCAAGATTTAAAAATTCAACAAATGTAAGCAAAACAATATGGCAAATAGTCAACAATGAAACAACAAACAAAAAGGACAAAAATTTTACTAGTAATATTGTACTTAAGGAGAATGGTATAGACATAGATGATCCGTATAAAATTTCAAATATGCTTAACAATGATTTTGTAGGAATGGTTGACACTCATGTCATCCCTCATCTAACCAAAAGTAACGTGCCAGATGATGAGAAGGAAAAAGTTACAAAATCGAAATTTAAATGCAATACAATTGATGAGAATGCCTTAAGCAAAATAATAGATTCAATTCAGCCGGTTACGATGACATATCAATAAAAATCATCAAAGAGGTTAAATCGTCACTCATCAAACCTCTTCTGCACGTAATCAATGCATCAATTATAACTGGTGTGTACCCACCCGAATTAAAAATATCGAGAGTAATACCTGCATATAAGAAAGGAGATCCTTCAGATCCTCTCAACTACAGACCATTGGCGATTCAACCCTCTCTATCAAAAATCTTTGAAAAGTGTGTACTGGTTCAATTAATTCATTATTTTGAAACTAACAATATACTTGATAACGAACAACATTGCTATAGAAAAAACAGGTCCACCATTACTGCCTTGATAGAGTACATAGAAAACATTTTAGAAAATCTAGATGAGGGATTCAATACTGTAGGCGCATTCCTGGATCTAACAAAAGCATTTGACAGTGTGAATCATAAATTATTATTGAATAAACTTACAAATTACGGTATTACAGGTAAAGAGCTTAGCTGGATCAAGTCATATCTGGAAGGACGTCAGCAGTATGTAAATATAAAGTTTTTAAGCAATAACAACCTGTACAATATTGGATCAAACTTAAAATACAATAGCTATTCTGTACCACAAGGATCAGTGTTGGGTCCATTTTTGTTCCTGTGCTACTTAGGGGGGTTGCCTAAATGTTTGTGCAATTTAGTTGAGAATAGTAAATTATGTTTGTACGCTGACGATATAAGCCTGTGCATTGCTGATAAAGACTGGAACACAACTGAAATTAAATGTAACAATTCCATATCATTTGTGAAAAATTACTCAAGTCATAGAAATCTTCTACTTAATGATGATAAAACAACGTTTGTCCATTTCACTTGTAGAAATTCACAAGAAGAAATAAAATTTTTAGGACTATATCTTGATAACACACTCAGTTGGTCCGTTCACGTACAAAAAATATGTAAAAAACTAAGCTCAGGAATTTTCGCGCTGAGGAGACTAGCAAAAATTTGTAACAGAGAAACGTTAAAAACAGTGTACTTTGCATCGATCCATTCCCACATATCGTATGGAATTGAAATTTATGGAGGGACAAGCATCTCAAACTTGAACAAAATACTCCTATTAAAAAAGAAGCAATAAGAATAATTCTAAATCTTAATAGAGAGCAGTCATGTAAGCCATTTTTCAGGGAGTTAAACTTCATGACGGTGTACAGCCTGTACATTTATAGGACAATATTACATTTAAAAAATAATGAATCTAAATTACTGCGGCAATTGGATATACATAATTATAATACTAGTAATAAAAATAATTTTACAATAAAAAAACACAATAAAGAAAAATTTAAACAAAGTCCAACGTATATGGGAATAAAATTCATTAGTTATCTACCAGGTTGCATAAGGAATGAATGTAATAGTTTAAAGTTCAAGGAAATGTTAAAAAAATATTTAATAGAATTATCATGCTACAACTTGAACGAATTTATTGAGAAAAAATGAATTTTGACTTTCATACCACTATCAATGTTTGAAGGAGCAGCAGACGACAAAATTTGTGTATGTGACGTTTTATTGAATTTTATTTTAGTTTTTTATGCTTAAGAACATATTTTTAGTACATGATTGTACTTATTATAAATATGATGACGTATTCATGTACATGTTCGTGTATGTTCTGAATAAAAATTATTGATTGATTGAACTTCATTCCTCACAAAAATACACAGCCCATCACATTTAGTAAACTTATTGCTTTGATTAATTGAAGTATAGCCATCGATATTAAAATTAAATTCGAAAGAGTTGTCAATCCAAGTTTCAGAAAGAACAATTATATCAAAACTTGTTTTACTATTGCCTATATAATAAAGAAATTCATCAAAGTTTTTCTTAATACTACGTATATTCATGTGAATAATATTGAAAGGTCCATGTGTCTGTCCATGATAATTTAGTGGGTTGAAAGAGAAAAAATCGTTTACTTCAATTGTGTCATTATTGTGAAAATGAGAGCCGGGGTGTTTCACTTCGGGCTTTCAAGGCAAATAATGGTATTATACAGTGATGACGTTCATGAGATCGACAAGTCTGATAGTGGCACGTTCAGGCGAATTGTTTGGATGTTTTAGTAAATATTGAAGATATGTAAGAACGTGTCACTATTCAATCTTGTGAAGGTTGAAATTGGAATATTTTTATTCTCTAAAAAAAAAAAATAGGTTAGGCCTCTTTTCTGGCATTGAAAGGAGTGTATGGACCATTTAAATAGAGCATCAAAATTCATGATCGGCAGTTCAACTCGAGAAGCCAGGACAACGCTTCTTTCGACCAGTAGTGTTAGGCTTACGAACCCAAGATCTTCGAAAACTTAATAAGTCTGTCTCAGACCGGGCAGTTGAAAACTTGTTAGGTGATCGAAATTTTGGAGTGTTAGCCAGCAACTTCTGCTGGGCGACAAGGGCAATCAGTTTGGGTTTGAGAGTGGTAAGTAGTGTCCATATACTCCTGGAGATTGCAAGGAAGGAGATTTAAATTAAGTTCATAATTCAACACACGTCCCAAAAGCAGAGCCAAGCGAGTAAATATAATATGTTTTTCCTACAACTGCTCGTAAAGTAGTTCTTTACGTACTGAAAACTAATTGTAAAATACCTCTTTACTGCTCCGCAAGCGGTAAAGTACTTTACGCTCGCCAGCTGTTTTCTTTACGCTTCTGTTTTGATTTTGATGTCTTCTCATTGGTGGATCACGGAATCCGTGAAATTCACATAACCTCAACAATGGCGAACGCTAACCAAATCCGCGCATGGTCTGTGATGTTACAAACTACAAGCTTTTATTGTGTTGGAATCCAGAACTGCAGTTTTAGGAAAAATATTGTATGCAATTCGCGCGTGAAGCTTCTTTATCGCTCTCGCAAAATTTGTTTTGGCTCGAGCGATAAAGTCGCGCTTCACGCTCTTAATACATAAATAACTATTAACTAATAGATAGTTTATTATTGATTGATGTTAACAGTAAAGATACTATAGTGTACTTGATTATATTTGTTACAATTGAATCATTATTGGGAAAAGAAAGAAGGTTTAATAAATAAACTATAAATTATAATTATCATGTGTCTGTGAGTTACGACCCCTAGAGTAATCCTTTAGACAGAGTGAGTGTGGGCAAATAGTAGTTTTTGCTCACGGAGTGGGTTACAATAATTATATAAATTTAATTGTTCAATGAATTCATTCATTAGACATATAACTCTGATCTGATTTGAGCAATCAGTTTTTTGAACACGAGTACAGATTGTTTGAAAAATAAAAATGCAGCCTTGGTGATACAGAGTGAATTTTGTGGAAGGAAGCATGAAATAGACTACGCAAATTGAATCACGGGTTAGGTGTGATGATTGGGTTTAATTTTGCTCTGGTGATTATCATTGAGTACATGGAGTAAGTTCCTCTGTGCAAGCACCCTTATTCTTGGGCGTGAGGTCTACTGTTCACAGAACTAATAGTATAGAATATAAACTTGATAATGCTGACAATGTCCTAATACTAATGTGTATCGAATATTAAAAAAGCATGTGCTCACAGTGAACAGTCTAAACACACACATGCTACTTGAATTCACTGTGATAACCATGGAGGTATAAGAATAAAGTGGAGAGAGAATAAAGTCAGAAAAGTGAAGCTGACACCATATTGAGCGGCTATACGGCGACTATACCCCACTATAGACTATAGATATACACCAATGTTGTTGTAGTTGTTATATATATATATATATATATATATATAAACTCTACTACGGCTATCTTTAAAGATGACCGCCACTCTACACTTCGTTGTAGGTTAAAGCCATAAATTAGCGTTAAAGTAATGAATACGACTGATAAATCTTGACAAATGTAATCATTTTGCAAAGCAAATCGTTTTCCAAGGATGATAAGCGTAGTTCAAACATTTGAAAGTGAAATCTTGTAAAAAGAACATTTTACTTACGTTTATTTTTGAAAAAAAAATCATTATTTTGTTCAAATACAAATATTCCTTCAACACCTTACAATTTCAGCTTAGTTCTTCTCCAGTGTCTGCGCTTGGCATTGCACCTAATGGTATTTCCAGTGCGCATTCTCACCCACTGTGGAATTGGTCGATTTTGCTTCAATTTCTTGACAAGCTTTTGTTTTATCTAAAATACTTAATTTGATGCCCGAATTTATGAACGTTGTAGGTTAAACGTGTCTCTTTAAGTGTCTCTAAACGTGTCTGTTTTAGTGTCTCTTGACTGTAGACACTCTTGAAATACTCAGCATTTCAAGAATCCCTCGAGTCAAGAGGTTCATAAATACGGCCTTTATGATATAGCTGCAGATGCCATACAGTATTGCATTCCTTGCTTTCATATCCGATTACTTTTTTAACATTGGCGGTATACGTTACTTGCTCCCTCCACTTTCTTATATTTATAAATTATCTATCTTATATTATTTATATTCTGAACTCCAAAGTTTCTCAACATACCTTTACACTTAAAGCTGTATTTCAGACGTCATAATAAGAGAGCTCAAATTAAATGCCTCCTTAAGAGATGGTTACTTTCAAAGAATGTTGATGAGGTTGAGGGCATGTTTAATGTTGCTCTTTGATCTATAACTATTGTGATGCTGACCTAGCCGCAATATTAAACCAGTGATCACTTGCCATGACAACATCATGTCAGATTCTTTTAAACTTTCTACCAACTATTAGTTCCCTTTCAATGCTTCAAATTATCATTTCTATTGAATTAATGTTATTAATTATTATACTTCTATTGCTACTTATTATACTAAGAATTATTAACATTCTCAGTATTTATTGTTTCTTCTTCTATATTTTCGTATTATTATTATTTTATGTTTCCTTCAAGTGTTTTAATTGTATTATTCATCTTTTATTACATCAATTTATGGCATCTTCGTTGGATCCTATGATACTTCTGTATGCGGACGTAATTATGCATGCGGACATTATTTCTGCAGATATTTTATTGCAACTTTTTTTCTTGTACATGACACTAAGTTAAACTAAGCATTTTTTCTTTGTAACTTAATGTTTTCTCTCCTAAGAATTGTTTTTTTTTTTTTTTATTATGCATAATTTTTTCTGTGTATTTTTCTCTTTGTATTTGCGGAAATAAAGATTGTTGTTGTTATTATTATTATTATTATTATTATACCTCCATGGTAAAAACACCCTATTTAGTGGCAAACCAACAGGTTTAGATATACTGACAATGTCCAGGAAGAAGTCGACGTGCGGCCGCTTGTGCACGAAGAATCGTACCGGATGTCGGTCGATGGTGACCTTGAGCACAAAATCGGCGGGAGGTTGGGGCCGGACAGAAGAGGTCTGCCGCATTATGCCCTCGTTGTGCGAGTGGATCAGGGTCTCGTCCAAGTCTAGCACCAACACTTTGCGCTTCACTATATCTACAACGAGAGGATACAAATTAAAACAACGATCAATGAAAAGAGAAAATAATCTAATCACAATCATAATTCTGTAAAAGACTGTAAAAAGTAATTCTGTAATTACTAATAAAAGACTCTGTAATTCTGTAAAAAGATAGCCGCGAGTCGAAGCAGGTATCTGTTCAATCAGATTAGACAAGCAACACTCGCCTATGCCCTCTCTGTAAGGGTGGCCTATCAGATTGGCCAGCTGAACAGACTCAGTTCTCTGCTGTAAAATCACTTCCCGGTGGTTCTGAACCCACCAAAAGGGAAACCTTGTTTTCCATAACATGGCTGAAACGGCGAGTTGGAACTGCTCGTAAGGGTCTCCCCACCAATAAAAGCCTTACCCATTTACGTTGTATCAGTTTATTAGTGCTTGTAATTTGTAGTATATTTTCTTGTATTTTTTGTAGTTGTAGAAATATCTCGTAGAAGTTCTTTCTTGTAATTTGTAAATTGTTATCATAATATGTGTGTGCGCGCCTGTGCGTATATGAGAGAGATCAATGTCTCTCACACAGCAGCAGTTTCACTTCTTGTAGTTCTCCACTTCAATGTACGAGAGCTCATGGCTGATAGCTCAACACTTAAAAGCGTATCAACTCAAAAACAATTTGTTCTCGATTAGTGAGTAAAATACCCAGGTATTTGAAACTCGGTGTTAATATCCTGGGTATTGGCTATTGGATAAATACCCAAAATTCATAAATACCCGGATATTTTGGGTATTTATGAAATCGAGCATGATTAATTGATGTTTATCCCTAAATATGTTATTATTATCATTGTATGATAAATTGGGATAGTCTATATTATAGACTATAACATGGCCTAACTGACATTTAGGGTAATATTAAAATGTTCAATGTAGATAAATATGCAGGTATATTCAGTGTTGCCTCTTAGCTGCAATCTGGATAAACCTATTTTGAAAAAATCTTTCTGTAATTTGGTCTAATTTTAATATTGTATCATAGAGTTTATAAAAGTATGCTTTATTATTGAATCTTACCATCCTACAGACTGAGTTTTTATTATTTCCTTGGGTTAGATAACACATACTAGGCCAAATTTTCCTCTCTCTAAATAATAATTATTACTTTTATAAACTTTTTATGTCATTTTCAAGAGAATTCCCACAAAAAACGAAAAAATTATAAATACCCAGGACCTGGGTATTTATGTCGATCATTCTCAGAAGTAAAATGCTAGTGGGGTAAATAGTAATAACTACTTACCATATGAAAAATTGTAACACATTTTATCATAATTTTACTATCCTGGATAGTAATTCCAAAAAGACAACTCAATCTTCTCTAAATTCAATAAAAATTACAAATACCCAGTTTTTAGGCATTTACCCGAGCCTGGGGTAAATACCCAATTTATAAATACCTACCCACTGAGTATTTACCCGGTCCACATCACTATTCTCGATAGAAGCATTATCAATAGAAAATCATAAATAACAAATTAATAAGGCGCAACTACAACTATTACAACTAGTTTAAGCATAGATCATGAAATTGTCAAACGGTTTCATAGAATCAATGGAGTTGAGCACAAAACTATCACAAAGAAACATAGCTTATTCATTTATTGAAGTAACTGCATCATGATCTGTAGGCCTATAACAGTTATTTTCCTACAGTTATCTTGACTGATTGAATGTGAACTTTGTTGTATTTTATATGTGTTGACCTGAAATGAGTTCTCAAATAGATTTTTACAATTAAACAAAGCGGTTATTTAAGCACTCATTATAATGCGCAAAACAGATGATTCCTGCACGAGTTTACTTTGCCGCACTCCAGCTGACTTTGCCACACTCATTTTACTTTGTCTCACTCCAGGTGTGCCAACTGTAGGAAACATTTAATGTGTAACTCGTGCTGAAAGTATATTTGCTGCACTCGAGAAACTATTCCACACTCGCCTGCAGTTCTTGTGTAATGCATTGCTCTCGTGCAGCGAAGAGCTACTTTGCGCACTAGTTAAACTAATAACTAGTGCACAAAGTAGTTATTTGCTGCATGAGAGAAATGAGTTACGCATGAGCCGCAGGCGACTGTGGAATAAATTCTCGAGTGCAGCATAGATACTTTGAGCACAAGTTACACATTGCATTTTTCCTACAATTGGCACACCTCGAGTGCGACAAAGTAAAACGAGTGCGGAAAAGTCAGCTATTTTGTCCATTAAAACATTTGATTAATAATAGAATGACCATAATTGTGTACTTACTAAGCCTGTGCCTTGAAAGTGGTGAGAGTGGATACAATTCATATTTAACAGGCTGGTGTTGAGCAATCTGCAATCATAAAAAATAAATTATTAATATCATTAATTAGAAATAGCATAGAAAAACTGTTCATATTAATTTAGTAAATGACTAAAAATGAATCCTAATTTTCCTCTTTCATTGGTTCGGAACCCATCTATAATTGTAGGTCCGCAATTTGTTCCATAACATGGCTGAAACGGCGTGGTGAAACTACTCATAAGGGTCTCCCCACCAATAAAAGCCATGGCACGCTTATTATTATTCTTTCAATCTAAAGTAAGGAAAATACGTGTACAAAATATTAAATAAATATAAATGTATACGCAATCAAATAAATAAATATAGAAGAGAAATGAGTAAGTAGGAATTTACTAGCTAACAAGCCAGCGATTAGCAACACTAAAAGCCTACAAGCCAACCCATTTCCGCCCATCAAAAACCTAACTTCTGAGACTTGACAAACTCTTTCTACAATGCTAGCCTTTTTTTGAATTTACAAATTACAAGTAAGAACTTCTACGAGATTTTTCTACAACTACAAAAAATACAAGAAAATATACAACAAATTACAAGTACTAATAAACTGATACAACGTAGATGGTTAAGGCTTTTATTGGTAGGGAGACCCTTACGAGCAGTTCATACTCGCCGTTTCAGCCACGTTATGGAAAGCAAGGTTAACCTTTAGGTGGGTTCCGAACCAACGGGATTTTACAGCAGAGAACCGAGCCTTTTTTGCTGGCCAATCCAATCGGTCACCCTTACAGAGAGGGCCCAGGAGAGCGTTGCTTAACTAATATGATTGTATAGATACCTGCTACGACTCACGGCTATCATTTAGTACTTTTATTTTGTAGTATATTTTCTTGTGTTTTTTGTAGTTATAAAAAAATCGCATAGAAGTTATTAATTGTGATTTGTATCAGGACATAAATAATTATTATTTCAGGTTCTTTGGATATTTCGTTTATCAGTTTAAAAGTAAGTATTATACTTATAGATAGTAAATACTTACTTTTAAACTGATGCAACCAAATATCCAAGAACCCTGAAATAATTATTATTATTAACTGTCCTGATACAGATTACAAGTAAGAACTTCTATGAGATTTTTCTACAATTACAAAAAATACAAATACAACGAAATATCCAAGGACCCTGAAATTATCATAATTATGAATTGTGCTAATAGGTTTGTGCACCATTAAACTTCCATGATTTCTATAAACATCAAATGTTTTTCCGATTGACAATTATGCACATCGATAGTTCTCACAATACATAGGTTTTGTTTCTTCTTTTTATTTATTCACAATTCAAAATAAAGAGAAGAATGAAAAATGTCTTTCTCCAAGAATTAGAGTAAAGTAGTGTTCTAAATGTGCGCGTCTAAGCCAAGCTTCGGATAGAAAAACAAAAAGAAAGACGGAGACATTGGGAGAGAGAGAGAGGGTGTGAGTAGAGCTGTCACCTTGCCAACTTGAGAAAAAAATGCTGAAAAATTGGCCAAAGAATCAAGTGCACACTGAATATTTGACATCAAGTTAGAGGACAGTTACTGTAACACACAGAATAATGCAAAATTTAGAAATTCGTTGAATAAAAATCTTCATGGTATTGCGGTTAATAATCCTAGCTGGAACTGGTCATTAAACTCATTTTGCAACTCTAATAGTATTTTCTTTCTTTGTAGTGGTGAAGGTGATATTGTGGAAGATATCCATAATGAATAATAAGACTCGAAGTTGTCACAACCACATATTATATTGAAAACCGAAACTTGTTTCGGTTGTTACACCATTATAAATCTCAAACAAACTAAAACAAAAGTTCAGTGTAGCTTAATATTATACTAAACACAAAATGATACTATTGGCTGAGGGTGAAAGTGCCTCTCATAGGCTGACCTTCATTGAAGGTCTGTGATTGGCTGAAGGCCCTAACAAGTCACGCCCACTGGTGGGAGGAGCTTCAAGGAATAATCAGTGTCAAAATCCAAAAAGTAACAAACAAGAACATTACACAAGTAGCCTAGAATTGTTCAATTCTTGGTTCTTGATTTTGACACTGATTATTCCTTGATGCTCCTCCCACCAGTGGGCGTAATTTGTTAGGGCCTTCATCCAATCACAGACCTTCAATGAAGGACAGCCTATGAGAGGCACTTTCAACCTCAGCCTTCAGTTTTCAATAAATGTGGTTGTGACAACTTCAAGTCTTATTATTCATTCTAATAGTATTCGTTTATGAAGGATAAATATGTATTATGAAATTAATTATGCTGTTATGTATATTATTAGTTCTATTATTACTGAGATTGAGAATGGCTTGATGGCCGAAGCTGTAGTATCTCGTGTTTCCATAATAAGTAATAAGATTGTTAGATTGAAATAAGAACAATAAATAAAACATTAATGGAATGTATATCTGTCACAATACCAGAATGGGTTACGGCCAAAACTATAGTATTTCGTACACCCATAATAAATAATAAGAATGTCAAGTTAATAAAAAAAATGGAATAGATATCTGCCACAATATCAGAATGGCTTGACCGAAACTGTAGTATCTTGTGCTCCCATCATTGTCATCTTAATTACAATAAATAAAAAAATAAATAGATATCTGCGTTGAGTAGGAGTGACCGTAGCCGAGTATAATTATTATTATTACCCGATTGGGTTAAACGCCGGCTTGCTAACCGGCGTTAAAGGTCTTGCTAAGGGTCTCGGGTTCGATCCCTGTTTGTTCGAAATATTTTCTGTTGAGACCACCCCCCCCCCCACCTGTTTTTTAGAGAAACGTTTAACCTGTCAGTACCGGCTGACTAAAGACAATACTTAAATCAAGTTGCGCTATTCAGGTACCACCTGATAACTCTGTCGCCAGACCTAAGCCAGCTAGATTAATTATGATTATCATCAGGATTATATTTTATTATATTCTCCACGCCCCACCGGTGAATATTACAGACTAGCATCATAATATTTTAAACAGTTCATTAATTAGGTTGTGACAAGTGAAAGTAAATGCGTATGACTTTTATTGGTGGGGAGACCCTTACGGGTAGTTCCACCTCAACGCTTGATCTATGTTATTGGAAACATGGTGGATCTACAATTTTAGATCGGTTCCGAACCACCTAATCACAGATTATGACTCCTCTCAATTCATGAAGCTCACCTAACCTAACAATCTAAATTTGACACTCGTCGGTTTGTAATTTGCAGGCGAAAATTAGCAGGATTTTAAAAATAACTGATTTGTGAAGATTTTTAATAACATCAGTAGTTGAATAGCAAAATAGGTGCCTACATTTTAAGAAAGATTCGAGACCCCCCGCCGATTGGAACCGAAATTTTTTGAAAATATGAAGGAAAAACTTGTGGGAATTTAAGAGAGTTTAGAATGAGCTTGTAAAATATAATTACGAGTGATTGCTACTAGCAAAATTAGCATAGCATTCATTGAAATTATCTACTTACATTTCTAACCTGCTTTCTGAGTAGAAACCATACACAAGTCCAAACCCTAGACGCCAACAGCAAAAACGCACGTAGTCCCATTTGCAATTGTTTGAGCATTTGTAGATTATTGTGTACACTTTTTAATGCAACTACTTGATAATTAATCGTGCAAATAATTAAAATTAGTAAATGATCACATCCTCGCATCAAAATTTACAAGCATCTCCTCAGCCATGAACCATGAATCGACCCATCCAAAATACACACAGTCTGGGCATGCGCAGTCTATAGTTTCTGTCTTCTATGCAGAAATACTAAATATATTGCTTGATATTAATTAAATTAAATAAAAACCTTTTGAAAAATGTAATTAAACATGAATAGATAGTCGAAGCCTATAATAAACATCTTTATATTTGTCTATACTTTCTCTAAAATCTCTTTTTTACTTTACGATCAAGCTGGCCAGAATTTGAATCTGACCAATCACGAGCACGACGTTTGGCCACATTTGCAACGTTTTCTTTGATAAAAAATGTAACAATCTAACAAATAAACATTGAATTTGGATTAAACACAGCTCATTTGCAAAAATTGAATATAAAATTGGCCCAGAACAGTCCTTGTGGTATTCCAAACTTCATGGAACCTTCTGCTTTCCTCTCTCATCTGGCTCCCAACTTTTGTATTTTGTTGTCGGTTATTGGGGTAGGACTTGAACCATTCAAGTGGTAACCCCCTTTAGCCCAGGCAATGAATGTTTTGTGTCGTAACAAATTAGGAGAAATCTACATTTTTGCAGGATTTTAGTATACACTAGCTATTGTGCCCGTCCTTCGTACGGATTATGTTTAGAAATAAGACTAAATATGTTTCGGCTTTTTTGATAGCAACGATCATGAAGTTGTTAGCAGCTTAGGCCCCGTTCAGACAATACAGTTTTTTTGCGGTACGGTTTTTTTACTGTACGGCGTCAACTGTACTGTGATGTACGCACGGTCCGGCTTTGCTGCTTATTGCTGTGCTCTCCTCCTTCTTCCATTGCGCTTCCAGTTCAGTTTTATTTATTCCAGTCCAGGATTTTTTTTATTTGTGTAAGATTTTTTTAAATAAGTTTCTTACTGAAGGTTTCTCTTAAATCTTGATCAAAGTACACAAATTCTGGTTTCAATATTCCACACATTTTTCTCTCTTTATTTTTATATTAATCGTAAGTCTTGTCCCACATGGCGGGTCTCTCATATATTAGAGAAATTAAATTTTCGCAATTAATATCTTCCACTTCTGGACACTGGAATTCACTAATAAGAAGATCAATGCTGAAGAATATCAATGAAGAAGATCATTGCTGACGATCTGAAGACTGCTTCCAGCATAATAAGCGTATCGTTTGAACATATCCATTACCGGTACAATACATGTGCCACCGGATACGGATAGTTATTTTGCGGTACAGCTGATTTTAGCGATACAGTTTTCGAAGACAAAACCGAATGTAGAAATCGGCTACAACAGCTTTTTTACTGGATCCAGTTGAAACAGTATTGTGTGAACATACAATATGAAATGTACATGCAAACGAAAGCACTGCAAAATAACTGATACAGCAAATTTACTGTACCGCACAAAAACTGTATTGTGTGAACGGGCCCTTAGTAAACAACTTAGAACGTAAACAATTCAGTAACAGGTATCGGAGAGAATATTTTTTGAGAACAGCTGATTGATATATCATGATAAATTACGGGATTTTTTCTTACATGGTAATAATAGTGCTACCTGGCGAATTCCCAAGAGCCTGGCACAAACCGCACCTTCCTAAAATGTTAATTTTTGTTTTGATAAATTCAAATTAGAAAATTTTGTTTTTTTTTTCAACAAAGAAATAATTGATAAAACATAAGATGAGCTTTGATTCACCAGACATATGTTTCCTAAAAGACTGCAATGCTCCGACTACACAAGTCTGCAGACAGCGTAAATAACGCCGCGAAGGGCCCACCATTTATATTTGAGAACAGCTGATTGATATATCATGATAAATTACATGATTTGTTCTTATTCTTATGTGGTAATAAAACTTGGAAGAAATGTATCCAAAATCGCACAATACTTGGTTTTTAAACTTTTATTATTCTGTTGAAAAAAAAGTTAATTTAGTTTTTTATAGCTAAAGACATTGTCAATAATGTTTTCAATACTGTTCAATAACTAAAATCCCGATCGATGCTCTCGTTTTTGAGGAGAAGGCCGCGTAAAATGTATCCAAAATCGCACAGTACTTGGTTTTTAAACGTTTATTACTCTGTTAAAAAAAAGTTAATTTAGTTTTTTATAGCTAAAGACATTGTCAATAATGTTTTCAATACTGTTCAATAACTAAAATCCCGATTGATGCTCTCGTTTTTGAGGAGAAGGCCGCGAAAAATACCTTTGCGGCCGTGACAGACAGACAGACAGACAGACAGACAGAAAGTGAGATAAGACTATTTTCGGCTTATTTAAAGTATAAAACGTAAAAATAACCAAAAAATATACAATTCTGATAAATGTACAGACAAAACTCTAATTTTATTTATATAGATAGTACTTACTCGAACAAACCAAAGTCCCGACCCCCACCCAGCTTGCTCACCCACCACCCCCCTCACAACATTTCAAGAACAGTACCTACTTCAGTTAAAGGCTTATAACAAAGTTGAAATTTTTTCTAATTATTGGAAATTCTATATCTCTGTAACTAACCAACGAGCAGAGTTGATTCTTCTTCCATAATATCAGTCATATAATGTTCTGCAACAAATGTTCTGTTCACTTTGCCGGTAAACCTGATAGTTTTTTTTTATAAAAATTTAAATATCTCCAAAAGAGAATTCTATCAACTAGATTTTTCATTATCTGGGGGACATTTTTGTAGGTCATTTCACAGAAAATTGCTTTAATGAAATGAAATAAATTTTATTCATTCACTACAATTTACAATAAACAGAAAAACAGTCTCTTATCACAATGAAAAAGATCTATATACCATATAGATAACACATAAAACTCTGCTATATAAAAAAAACAAGCTACATAATACATAAAAAAACAATAAAAATCGTAATAAGGACAAGATTCTTTTTCTTAGATGAATAAAAGAAAAACATCCCGAGGCCTAGCCTGTGTGGGATGGTATGCAAATTCTTACTTAAAGTAGAGAACTAGATATAGATGGTGCGACCGACCGGTCATTTATTAATACATAATTATAGGGTTGCTAGACATACAAGGAATCAAATAAGACTTCAAACATTTAAGAAGGTATACAATAATGTTATTAATACATAATTATAGGATTACTAGACAACGTCCAAATCGAATTGAACTTCAAACAATTAATAAGGTAAATGAATGAATATAGGGTATATGCAGCAATAAGGTATTGAATGAATTAATAATATACAAGTTAGTTCGAAGTTACTGACAATTGAACAAACTGACAAATTTACTTAAACAGAATTTATTAATTTCGAATTCCTCTAATTGCTATTAGTTTATACTGAAGACTTCCGCAATGGCGGATATTGACAGCAGTATTTAATAGCTGATGGAAATCGATGAATGCTACTGTACAAAAATATCAGTCACCACCGGGAATCGAACCACGGACCTCCCAATTGCCGGTCGGGCGCCTTAAGGCAGTAGCATTCATCGATTTCCATCAGCTATTAAATACTGCTGTCAATATCCGCCATTGCGGAAGTCTTCAGTATAAACTAATAGCAATTAGAGGAATTCGAAATTAATAAATTCTGTTTAATAATATACAATGAATAAGGTTCACATAATACATTAATCCTCTACGTAAAAAAGCCATAATGAAGTAGAAGTTTTTCAACTTTGGTAAAGCTTCTCTACCAGTTTCTTTTTTTTTAAATTAAATTAGGGATGCAAAAAAAGTATTTACATAGTCTAGCTCGATAAGGTACTCCTTCACTGTTTTGAGGAAAATATATTTCTTAGAAATAGATCTAATATAAACCGGTAATAAATTATAAAATTTTGGTGCCAAAAAAGTATAAATTTTTTTAAACAACGTTAAATTTGGTCTTGGAATATTCACATCCAATCCATTTCTTAAAACAATATGTAGTCCAGGTCTTTCACACCTTCGTTCTGTACTGGCTCTGTCGAAAAAATCTTCAATACCTTATAAATATATAAATTTTTGAATGGCAGTATTCTCTTTACTCTAAACAATGGACGAGTGTGTTCTAAATATCCTGCATTACAATATAAATAGAAGTTATAGAACTTATTTTTACGAATCCAACGATGTGTGTAACAGCACACTGACGATTAGAGATGATTTGGTGGATGAGTTGTGTTGCGGGGAGGGGGGGGTACCCCTTCACTAACATCTGTTGCACTCCAGCTCTTTGAGGCTATTTCAATTCATATGTAAAGTGTCACATTTGACCGATTATTTGGAATTCTACTTGAAAGGGCAGTATAGGCTTCCCCTATACTACATTATTTTGTAAAATAATGATTTTATCATTATAAATAGTTTAACTTGTAAACAACTGAAAAATAAATCGCAAAATTTGTCTCAAATTGTAGGTACCATCTTTTTCTTTCATACCCTCAGTAAGAGAACTGCTGAAAACACATTTTAAATCAAGCTAATCATTTTATATGTAGGAAAAATTTTGCGAGTTTTGGTAATTTTCCAGGTTTTCCGATATTACAGCCACACCATGTGTCGAATAAGAAATAAACAGTATACTTTTCTTCTGGACAACATATAATTACCCAAAACTGGGTACGAAGGGCAGACTTGTAGCATGAATAGATTCCAAGTGTTATAATAATTTTCTTTTCATAATTTTTAAACATTTTGAATTATAATAACTCAAAATTCATGCATGATACAAAGATGCCACTGGTATGTTTCAGGGAATTGTATTGTCTAAAATAACTGTGTCCTATACATTTTTTGTCCAACACATTATTGTATGGCTGTACTATCGGGAAAACCTGAAAATTAGCAGAACCTTTAAACATTTTTTAGTTTGATTTAAAATGTGTTTTCAGCGGTTCTCTTACTACGGATATGACAGAAAAAGATGTTACCTACAATTTGAGACCAATTTGGCCATTTGTTCTCAAGTAGTTTACGAGCTATAAACTATTTATAATGAAAAATCATCATTTTCCAAGTACAGTTTAGTACAAGTACAGTAATGGGCAAACTACGGCCCGCAAGCTAGACCGGAACATGATTTCGAGTGAACACTAAAATCACACATGCTAATTAAGTTATAAGAAATATAATGTAAAAAAATATTTTTTTCTTTGCTGAATTAGAATAACGGTTACTTATTCATTTATCTTTTCGATTTCGCAGTACAATATTATCGCATCTCAGTGTTTAGATATGAGTTAACTTACTAAAGAGTTGAGCTACCGCTTACAACGGAAAATCGACAGGGAAGGAAGACTGAAATTTCAATTTTTGTATTATGATGATTAAGGCCTAATTCTTGTTCATTGTTTCAAGAGGTTTCCTGCCTCTGTTGTCATTGTATGAAGTTTTCATATGTTGAAACGAATAGATGCTTGAAATTGGTCATCAGTTACAGAATAAAGGAACTACTGTAGGTTCATTATTGATTATTCAATGCCAAAAGATCCACACATTAAAAAAGGTTCAACTGGAATGTTTAGTCACTGAAATCACTTTTTATCCAGAACAAAAAAGAAGTTGAGCTTTTAGAGTTCATAGTGAAAAATACCAGACATCAGTAAAACTACAGAAACATTAAAAAAAACTTGACAACTTGTTTTCAAACTAAATATAAAAGTGAAATGACATGTGAAAAGCCATCCATAAATAGCATGATTGTTAGTGAGACATTCAAATGATATGAGCATCAAATGAACTTCATACTCCAATGTGCGTCAAAATGAGTGAAATGATATCTAGAGCTGCTTAAACTACTGATTTTAAACGCTAATTTACCAAAACCTTTGTGGGGAAGTACCCCCTGACACATTTTGCTTTGATAAGAATGGGTCAAAAATCACATTGCTTCTAAAGCTAATTTCAGTTGGATGCCTTCGTGAGTTAAACAAGAGTATTTCTACTACATCTGTAATTATTGAGGATCTCTAATCATCAGTATGCTGTTATACACATCGTTGGATTCATAAAAATAAGTTCTATAACTTCTATTTAAAGCAATTTTCTGTGAAATGACCTACAAAAATGTCCCCCAGATAATGAAAAATCTAGTTGATAGAATTCTCTTTTGGAGATATTTCAATTTTTATAAAAAAAACTATCAGGTTTACCGGCAAAGTGAACAGAACATTTGTTGCAGAACATTATATGACTGATATTATGGAAGAAGAATCAACTCTGCTCGATGGTTAGTTACAGAGATATAGAATTTCCAATAATTAGAAAAAATTTCAACTTTGAGGGGGCTTGGGGGAATTTTTCGGGACTTTTCATAAAAATGTACTTTTAAAGGTGTACTATTAATTGGCATATATATTCTTGCTTATCTCTAATTTGTTCTGACAATAATTCTTTATTGGATTGGGCTGGATAGCCAAGCGCCATGCAATTCACAGTGCTGTAGGTATAGGGTTCGGCGACACGGTGTCTGCTACTATTTCATCACTCACTATGACGCCATACGGTAACTTGAACGATAATAATCAATAGACACATCATTCTAAAGCTTATTAAACTATCTATAAGTTTTGTAAGGAACAGAAAAAGCAATAACGCAATTCTAAAAAAGATATTATCAGTTGAAGTCGATTTTTGTGGTTCGTGGTGACATTTTTTTCTATAAACTACATTTTTACTGAAAAACTAGGCTATCTACATAGAAAATATCTTTTAGAGAATAGTTTTAAGTATAAAATGAGATGAGAATCTCAACGATACCTTAATTAGTTTCCGAGTTATAAGCCTTTAACTGAAGTACTGTTCTTGAAATGTTGAGAGGGAAGAAAACGGGGTGGGGGTCGGGACTTTGGTTTTTTCGAGTAAGTACTATGTATACTAACATCCTGCAAAAATTCAGCTTTCCTTTAATTTGTTTCGACAATGGCCATTTTTGCATTGATTGCCTGGGCTATTATGTCTATTGCATCGGTTTTCTATTAATAAATCATGGGATACGGAGTCATAGACCTTTGCTAAGTCTAAAAACACTGCTAGACATTTATTTTTCCTACAGTGACCCGAAAAAGTGCCTATTTTTGCACTAACTGTAGCACGCAAAATAGTCTATTCCTGCACCAGTGCGGGAAAGTAAATTCCAGTGCGGAAATAGTATATTACGTTACAAGTGCGGGAAATGGTGTTTAACATACGAGTATGATAAGTTAACGCACGAGACGAAGTCGAGTGCGGTATTATCATACGAGTATGGTAAACATCTTCCCGGACGAGTTACGTACGATATTTTTCGTCATACAAGTCTAAAATAGCAGATAAGTTGAAATAAGAAACTATAAATCATTGTTATACAAACATAACCTCAACACAACAACTCAAGGTGAAATATGGCAATAATGGTTCTAGATCAGCTGATCTAGCTTTCGACCAAATGGTTTTTCAGTGAAGTGGTAGCCACAACCACCCATAGAGTGCGGTAATAATCATTTGATGATTTTTACCACACAGTGTACGGTAATGATCATCAAATTACATCAGCTGTTTTTGATTTCTGTAAACCACATTGATTGCTTGACTGGTAAACTGTCCATAACCTACAAGTATGACGAAAAGTACTTTTCCGCACTCCACATTTGCAACCTAACAACACAAAATAGTGAGCATGTAATACACAGGTTCCCTATTCTGCCTTCAAAAATAGGTTGGCTACTCTGCTTCAGCTGTGAAATAGTTGTTGTTGATGAAATCGAATTGATTCGAAGATAGGTTATGTGAGGAATTGTGGGGTTATGTATGCCCTGTTTTGTTCTGTTTAAATTACTTTATACATTACTGTAGGAAAAATTTAATGTGTAATACAAGTGCAAAGTATTGTTTCTGCACTCGAGAAACTTTTTTCACTCGCCTTTGGCTTGTGAAAAAAACTGTTTCTCTCGATGCAGAAAAATGCTATTTTGCACTCTAGTTACACAAATAGCTATTTCTCCTCTAGATTCTGAGTAAAAAATTTAGATAACTCCAGAACTGCTAACTATATGCTTATTCCTCTACGAAAACCAAACTGGTTTGGGAGATAAAATAGGATTCCCATCCAGATAGCTCAATAATCGTAATTTAACTAGTTTTTCTAAAATTTTTGATATATTGCTGCTCAATTAAATAGGTCTATAATTACTTAATCTCCCCCCTTATGTAAAGGTCTAACACAAAATAGAAAACCTATTTTAATAATCTTCAATATGACATTGCTAAAGTGAATTTGGTCATTTATTTTTTACAAAATCAGCACTCTGACTAGCAACTCACCCGCGTATTTCGTGTTCGCTACTCTATTACAAATTAACTTATTTAACAAAATCGACTCCCTGGCTATCAGCTCACCCGCCTTATTTCGTGACCGCTACTTTATTAAAAATTAACCAACATCGGCTCCCTGGCTAGCAACTCACCCGCGTACTTTATTGATCGTCACTTAATTAAAAATTAACTTGGAGGTACATAACTTGCAGTGGGGCATCCAATACTCGATGATAACCACCATCACAAAATCAAGCACATGCTGTGGAATGGTATGTGACACAGTGGAGCAGTGCGAATACCATCATTCCACAGTAGGTGTTTGATTTCGCATCTATGATTATCATCGAGTATTGGATGCTCTATTGAGCAAGCACCCTGGATAAGTGGATTTTGCAGACAGTGATTTAAAACTAGAATACTTGTAACTTTTTTCAGACGATGAAGCCAACATAGGTCTGAGACCTGTGTGTGAGTACTGTTGGATATTGATGAGTTGGGCCTCATGTTTTAGGTGTGTACCGAACTACCGGGAATTCATTTTACACCTTTTTTGCTGGCCAATCAAATCGGTCACACTTACAAAGAGGGCACAGGAGTTTGTAGCTTTTATTCTGATAGATTTAAACATTTGGCAGCTTATTCGGTGTAATGATTGGTGTAACCGGCTACTACTTCGTTGGTTGCGGGTTCAATTCCTGGATCGACTTTGAGTCTCATTGAAAAATAATTAAGAAAATGTCCAATTTTACCTTTTTTTTTGAAGAATAAAGTCCACTTTGGTCTGAGACTTGTGCGTCTGTAATGAGTTGGATGATGGTGATTGATGAGTTGAACCTACAGTTTTAGGTGGGTTCTGAATCAACGGGAAGCGATTTTACAGCAGAGAACTGTCTCAGAATTATAAAGCTGAACAATCCTAATATCAATACTGACACTGTATTTCTGCTTAATGATTTTTACCCACTTATACTGGAGGAATGCATTTCGTTTCTGAGGAGAAGCTTCATCAGTCTGATGATGAAACTTCTCTGAAGCGGAATGCATCCCTCCAGCATAAGAAAATATCTTAATTTGAATAGACATACAGTGTCAGTTTTTATATGAGATTGTTAAAGTATTAATGGAAAACATCACAGATATGAAGTTGAATTCGACAATAATCCAAGAATAGTCAAGCAATTAATCTCAACTTTCACTACACGAACTCTTGCACCTAGTTTTGAAACACTTATTTATGAACGTTCCTTCAGTATCTCTTAACTCGAGGGACTCTTGAAATATATAGCACTGTAAGAGTTCCTCGAGTCAAGAGACGCTAAAAGAATATTTATTAATACGGGCCTGATAAAAATAACAAAAGAATATATACGTCGAATCTAATCAAATAATAAATGAATTTATTACATAAATTATGTTATTATCAAACAGTACATTTGAAAATTGATTTTTCAATAATTCGATTAACTTTCAACACATAATTATAATTTTATTAATAATCTAATATTAGAAACATTTGAAAAATAATAATTTCTAGTACAAAAGCAGAAAAATCAGTTCAAAAATTATGATGAATATTAGTATGAAGTGTTTGCATGTGTTTGCTGTTGGCAGAATTATAACATTTACTTTAATTTGAAAAAAATGTAGAAATACATTATATTTATCACTTTTTTATCTCAAATCCTCCAGATAAACAAAAAAATGGCTTTAAACCACCCAAAATGCAAGATCTTTACTGTAATTAATGTACTTCCTTTCAAATTGCTCAGCGATAATTATTAAAAAAATCAATTTAGTACTAAAACATTTTAAACATACCTGAAAATGATTATTTCAAGGCCTCCACATATATCTCTCACAAAAATACACTTATAAATTGGCTTTAATCCCCCAAAAATCAAGATTTTCATCTTTAACTTAGGCTTCCAACCAGCCTGAATTTACAATAAAGTGTTATCGATCACGTCAACCCTAATCTCAATACCTCCAAATACATAAATTGAATCGAATATTTAACAAACGGTTCATCTACAAATTCCAATCTTATAAAATACAGATAGATTGTATAGAATCTTCAACGAAAAATATAGAGGAAATCGACTTGTAAACCACTAAACTCAAATTTTGTTTCAAACCACTTGAAACTCAAAATCTTGAAGTGTATTTCATAATTTCATGTACAAATATAATATTATGCCAATGTTTCAATTTATCAGAAAATTAAACGGTTTTCAACAGAAAAATAACATTTAATTTTGTTTCAAACCACCCAACCTTCAACACTATCAACATACACCATGCAAACCACTACCTACTTCCTCCAGGAGTGAGGCCCACCTACACTAGTCAAGTGAGGCCCGCCTACACTAGCCGCGCGCCTAGTCCTCTGTGTACTCGAATGGTTCGGGCGGCTCGGGCTCCTTGTCGTCATCGGGTTTCGGCCCAAAAGCGGCCACTGGCTCGACCAGCTGCTCCTCTTCGGCGCCTGCGCGTGTGTGACGCATCATCACAATGCCACCGATACCCACCTCCTTCAGTGGCACATAGTTTCCTGATTGGTCCAGTAGCGAGATCACCTGTGGGGATGAAATGAAAATGTTGAGTTGAATAACTACAGGAGAAAAATTATAGTTGAATTTGGGACTGGTCAATAATGATAGAAAATAATTGCAGAGCAACTTTTAGTTCGGTGAACAGAACTATTTTCCAGACAGCTGACTGCTCAAATCAGACCTAACCCTTTATTCACCTAAAGGAATAAATAAGTTGTTGAGTTAAATAATTACTGGTGGAAAGATGTAGTTGAATTTGGAATTAGTCAAACGCGATAGAGTAATTGCAGAGAAACTATTAGTTCTGTGAGCAGTAGACTCCACGCCCAAGAATAAGGGTGCTTGCACAGAGGAACATATTCAATTTATTCATTGGTTGAGTTCATGGGAGCCTTCTGATTTAACAGAAACAGTTAGCGGTAAATGAGAAGGCTCCCATGAACTCAACCAATGATAATTACCATCACAAAACTAAACACAATCATTACACCTAACCCTTGACTCAATTTGCGTAGTCTATTTTCAAAAAACGTCACTCTGTATCACGTCACCAGGACTGCGTTTCTATTTTCATCCATATTGTTCGAGACAGCAGATTGCTCAAATCAGATCAGTATTTACATGTCTGATGAATGAACTTATGGAACAATATTAATTAAATTTGCATAATAAATTATTATTTACTGAGTAATGACTTATGTAACCGAACGAAGAGAGGTCTCTGTTTCAAAACGATAGTTTTGCATTGAATGCAAATTTTGTGTGTTCGTCTGTTTGAAATCAATTTTTGGCGGCCAAACGCGTACACCAAATTCTATGAAATTTTGCATGGATCTTCTTCTAAGGAATTCCCAGCGATGTATGTGTAACGATTTTCCAAATTTGGCTGAATTTAAAGGATATTTTAAAGGGGAAAAAGTAGAGGCACTCCGGCCTTTTTCTATACGTATATGATAGGTATTTATAGCTTCTCCATCATATTATGCAATTATATCGTGCCCTCTTATTCATCTGGTTGAACCTTATTCATTCATGAATAATGTTATCATTCATAAGAATAACATATTTGATTGGGAGAAACAAATCATTTCTAATATTTCAATTGGTTAAAATAAGTGATCACTCAATAAATGATAATAAAAATATAATCGATATTTTTCTATAAATTCATTTTATCAGACATGAGAAATCTGATCTGATTTGAGCAATCAGCTGTCTGGAAAATAGAAACGCAGGCGTTATACAGAATGAATTTTTGTGGAAATCAGACATGATACAAATAACATATTTGTTTGAGAAAAACGAATCAATTCTAATATTCCAATTGAGTATAATAACAAGTGATTACTAAGATATAATTATGCAAGTGATAGAAATGCCAACACCCTAAGAAAAAATAGTGTACACTCGTTTGCGGTAAATGCATAATGCTTGAGGAAAGCCTCAAGGAAAACTTGAAAAGCCTTTTCAGAAAGTCTACCTTGAGTGAAGGTAGCCAAGCAGTGACCAAGAGTGTACAGTATTATATATAAGGCCCATAGTTATGAACCTTCCTTGAAATTTATTAGACAAACCATCAATTATTTTGCCTATTCTATGTATGCAAATAGTAAGTAAGCCGATTTCGACTGTAGGTGATTCTCCAGTCTTCAAAGTTACGGTTTAGTCCAAAGAGCATGGTACTACACAAACGAGGAGTGAGGTAAATATATTGTGATTGTTTACCCCACTAACTGTACTTATTCTAGTAATTTAAATTTATTTTGCCTAATAGAGTCAATGTACTGCATCACCGCATTTATGTACAGTCCCTTTAGCCGATTTCGACTGTAGGTGACTCTTTAGACTTCATCGTTACGTTTTAGTCCAAACAGCGTGGTACTACACAAAGAGGAGTGAGGTAGATGTGATTACTTTTTTCACTGATCCAAGTGTACTTATTCTATTTTGTGATTTTTTACCCCACTGAGCTAACTGTACTATTCTATAGTAATTTAAATTTATTCTAAAGTATCTAAAACTATTCAAATTTATTTTCACTGACCTTCAACTGCTGCTTCATGACGCGGGCTGGATTCGACAACACCTCAAAGTTCGGTTCGGGTTTCTTTTCCTCTTTCTTTTTCTTCTCATCCTTCTCCTTCTCTTCCTCCTTCTCCTTCTTTGTCGTAGTTGTCACTTCCTTGTCGTCCTCTTTTGCTTCGTCTACTTCCATTTTTATCGCTGCACCGGAAGTAGAAGCTGGCGTACCGGAATTAGATGGGGCAGAACCGGAAGTAGATGGCGCAGAAACGGAAGTAGATGACGAATCGGCTGTTTGTTTGGCTCCTCTACGTCTTTGTCGCGCGGCAATACTCAAAACGGCTGTTGTGACCTTTTCTCGTTCCTCTTGTTTCTTTTCTTCTAGCGGTGGCGGATAGGCATAAACTGACGGTCTCGCTGCGCTTCTAAACTCAACTTTTGGCATTTTTAGTTGTGCATTCAAAGCAATCAAACAAGTGGGTGTGAACGCTAGGGCTAGACAGTGGGACAACGGAAACCAGTACCAGTACTGCGTGAAAACTAGCATACCAACAACAGCCAACATATCTGTATGACCTGTCCGGGATTGCAGAGTCAGTGTCACATTTCTGCCCCCGGCATCAATGATACCTTGAGCCAAAATCGCCCCAAACTTCGCCATCACATCCTCATGTTTGTCAACAATCACCTTTGAGTACAGCGTCCTAAAATCTTTCACTTTGGGGCAAGTTTGTTCAGTTTGTTGTATCAAAATCATAGCCGATGCAATCAGTGCTCCTTGACGTACAAAATTGACAGGGTCGTTTGTCATTGGGTCCAAGAGTGCGATAGCTTCTTTAAGACCTGTACCAGCACAAGCTATACCCAAAGCCATGGCTGCACCGTACCTCACATGAGGATTGTAACTTTCTGCAAGAAGGGACACAACACTGGGACATTGTTCTGGGGTACGGAACAACAGGAAACCCAATCCTGTAACTGCAGCTCTACGGACATCATCATTTACATCAGAAACTGCCACATGAAGTAGTCTTCTGATGGCTTGATTAGATCCTGTACCACAGTATGCCATAGTTATTGTGTACATTCCAGACCTACGCAGTATGGGATCTTTGTCTCTACAAAGAGAGTCTATCAACGCATCAGCTTCTTCAAGTCTTCCATACATGTTCAATGATATACCTACTGCCAACCCTCGTAGAATCTTCTCATGTTGTGTTTCTTGAGCATATGCCACCATATCTTCAATAGCTTGAGTAGATTTGGAGCCTAACATCACCATCCCCATAGCGATACCTGCTGCTTCACCTGTTACAGCATCATCCTGGTAGAGGTTGAATTTCAGTTGTTCATAAACATCTTGTCGGTTTGTTCCCATTGCGGCTAAACCTAACCCCAAACACCCACCATGACGTACCATCTCATTTTGGGCGTCTTTTAGTTGTCCCAACAGGTAGTCAATGATGGCGGCTCCATGGTTGGCATGTATTAACCCCAAAGCATATAATCCTCCACCTTCCGAAAACCCTGAACTAGGTCCAGCTTCTTTGGGGAGGTAACTCTGCATCAAAGCTAATGCTTCCTGTTCGTGGCCTCGATGTATCACACCCAAAGACGCAGTAGCAGTTAGTTTTGCCCAGTTGGTAGCCCTGGCCAGCCATTCCAGATTCTCCCTCAAAAACTGGTCACTTGTGGTACCACTGTGCATAAATGCATTTGCGATTACTGTAGCAGTGTGACAGATTGAGACCCGTATCGCGTCCTTGGTGTTCTTCAGGATCAACATATCTGTATGATTGCTACGTATGAGGAATTGTAGATGTAGGTCAATTGAAACTTCTCCACTTAGAATTTTACTCAAATTTTGTACCCGACTTTGTAGAAGTTTTTCACTTTCGGTCAAACTGCTGATGTCTCTAGGTGGTGCTTCAATTATGGGATCTTCTATTGGTGCAAGTGATGCAACAGTGATAGCTGATGATGTTGACGCACCATCCGAAACGGGAATTTTGGGCGCGATTTGAACAGTGGCAGGAATCGGGGCGGCTGCACGTAGATTTTGAAGTACACGTCCCAAAAATTGTTGAGTGGCCGACTCGTACATATCAAACGCTATCTGGTAGGCCATCAGTGTACTATCTTCCGACTCTGAGCTCAATTTTTCGAGCACGTTAGCCACAGTTACTGGGTCGTCCAGAAAAATCAGACATTGACACATGTTGACGTAGTCGGGGACGGCTAGGTTCCGATATAATTGTACAAGATGGCGTAGTACGACCGTACGGAAACCTCGGCAGTCGAGGGTAGCCATTGCGACATTGAAAGCATAACATAACATCCCGAAAACATCGTCAGATTCACGAATTGCCTTCTCGAAAATATCCATTCGTCTTGTCTCCAATGCCAGACCTAGCGCTTGTTTGTATTGTCCATCATCGAGACATCGTTGGAACATACGGTCTACGATAGCTTTCAATCGTGGATCAATCTCCACGGGATCTTTTTCGTTCTCATAGTTCTTAATTCTCAGCTCCGTGTAATGATCGATACATTTTGCGATAATTGTATCGACATATTCGCTGTGCGAGTTGACATTGAACAAATTTCCAGCTCCCAGAGCGTATTGCAACGAATCACTAAAAGATCCGAGGTGATAGTAAACTTTGCTGGCTACCAAAGCTGCTAGATCATGCTGTTGAAAGCTTTTGTCTTCGTGTAGAATTTCGATTTTCTGTATAGCTTCCGAAATTTCAGGCCAAAATTCATCGACAATCAAATCTAATTTTTTGAGTGCGAATATTTTCAGCTCGGGCATCGGCTCTTCTAAGAGCGATATTATTCCTGCTGCAGATGTGATATTCATCTTGATTCAACTAGGAACACACCAACTAAAGTAAGGTTGTACCTACCAGATTTCGAGTCCTCTATTCACAAAACCACACCAAAATAATTCGGTAAATGAATCACTATTGTCTATTGAATAATTTATAACCCAAAGTTACAATTTTTAACTGATTATTAAATAGCAAATCACAACAACAATAAATTGAACTCGATCGGCATCTCCATGAAAATTGTGACTGGTCATGATGGCAGAATAGACAACATGAAAAACCAAAATTTTTACAACTGAATTGTATAAGATTTTCAAATTAGATATCAAACTCGAATTTTCAAGAAATTGTTATTTATTTATTCATTGATAATCATTATTTTAAAAATAACTTGATGAATATTACAATAATTATAACAATTTGTGAATATTATTATAACTTCTTCGATTTGTACAAAATTTGAGCCACAGCCATTCTAATTTAGTCGTGGAAATCGATCAGACAAGTCGACAACTGAGACTAATCGACTAGAGACCTCGATGAAGTTTAAGGTAGATTATCGAAGCTATTACCGCGATATTCAAATTTCACGTTCATTGTAGAAATTTAAATACTGGAAGCAGTATTTCATGGAGCTTAGGTTAATTGCACTCGACTATTTTATAGCTGTAAAGAAGAGGTAATCCACAAAATCGAGCTGTTTCCAAGTTTAATTTACAGTTTTTCGTCAATGACTTTAAAACTGTGCGTCGAACCATCAGAATTTTGACTTTCATTTTTGTAGAGAATAAAATGTCCTACAAAATCGAATCCCAAAGTTGCATTTACTATCGATAGCAAGGGTATCATATAGTGATGGGCGACTCATTCCTTTCTGCAAGTCGACTTGCGAGTCGGTCTCAAGAGAGCAAGTCGACCGAAGCTAAAGTCGAGTCGAAGAGGTGCAAGTCGACTCAAACACGACTTAAGTCGGGTTGAGTTGCAATTTCAACAGTTTTGTTTGTTCTCTTGGCTCTACTTTTGTCGACACTGTCAACATATCAGTCATGGGTCGTTCATGCTTTTGAACTACTGTAGTTGAAGATAGAAAAAGAATGAGGATTCTTTAGTATATTCACCAAGACGGGAGTGATATAAATTAACAATTCATTAATTCGGACAAAAATCAAAGATATTTATAGGGCCAACAATTTACAATAGAATTCCACTGGAAATGAAAGAAGAAGGCAATGTTAGCAGATTTAAAAAAAAATAGGGATTGGTTTTATAATATTGGAGTCTACCGTACCATAGATAGGAGCTCATAGTGAATAGGATGTGAATAGAAATACGATTTTGCATACTTTAGGTAGTTTTAGGTACCGTAAATAGTTTATTTATTTTATTTTTGTATTAGTTATAAAGGCAAGTTAAGAATAGCATTAGCTTGATCTATCTCTATATAATATATTTGTAATGTTTGAGCTTATATCAATAAACTCGTCCTCTGGATGTGTTTTCCATCATGCAGAAAAATAATAATAATAATTATTATTATTATTATTAATCATTAATATATAAATATGTAGGCAGTAGAGAATATCGAACTGAGAAATGCTTTTCTGAAACCAAAAATCACAACCGAAATTGCACTCGCAAGTCATACTCTTATGAAGTCGTTAACACATCTCGACTTACTATTCTAAAGGAATGTCTCATGTTTTGAGTCGACTCAAACTAGACGACACGACTTTTTATTAGATGAAACTGAACCGAACAACTCAACCATTCAATGATACAACTCAAGTCGCAAAGTGCATAGTGAGAAAAACGAAAGTCGTGTCGACATCATGCATGGCAAGTCGATTGAGTCGACTCAGTGTGCAAGTCGACACAAAGTCGACTTTCGAGTCGAAGTCGCCCATCTCTAGTATCATAGAACTTTAAAATAAGTTTTAATAGCTATTTACCTCATACAAACTTTCTGAAATAAATTTCAATTCCAATATCTTTTGCAGTCCCACAAGTCTTTGAATGTACATTTTTTTTTCGCAGAAAGCTTGTCTTATAAAAATAATTTATTGTGTCAAGATTTTTAGTGTAGCCGACGTGAATAATTCTACTTGATGGTAATCACCATTGATAAATGGAGTCTGTGATGTTTTCCATTACGAAATACTTTATGAACAATCTAATATCAAAACTGTCACTATTTCTATTTAAATTATGACGTTTAAGTGAGTAAAATCAATATTTAAAAAAATAAAATGGTGATTGAAAAAACGGATTATCATCGAGTATAGGATGCTCCACTGAGCAAGCATCCTTACACAATCCAGCAGGTGCTATCAAATCAATAAAAATATAAAAAAGAGAAAATAAATTTCAAAGGAAAAAAGATAGACTCGTTTAAAATGTCAAATAGAAAATCATAATTTATTTCTAACAGTCTAGTATACAAAAGATGATAGAATATTTACAACGAATATAAGTTACTAAACACCTGTATATCTATATATACTTGTATTATGACTTATTTATTTATCGTATCGTATTCACAATCTTAGAGTTCACAGTACTCACAATAATTGAGAACTAGCTAAATTTTATGTATATATAATATATTTGTTATTATAATTAACACATAATATTACGTACAATATTATTCAGTCAATTGAATCAGTCATTTGCTTTAAGTCCTATGTATTACATGCAAATATATCAATTTTATGTTACATAACTTTTTAAAAAAAAAAAATTTAGTCTAAAATTAGAGACCAATCATTATATACATTGTAATTTATTCGTAATAAATAGATGAGTTGCAGTGGAGTCCGATTTAGACAGATACACTAGTTTCCTAGAGCAGATATTACAATCTAGACACTTCCTGCATGAACACTTGCCACTCGTGTAGTAAGTCTAAACTGAAATATCTGCTCTAAGCTAGCACTCTTCAGAACCTGTCTAAACGGAGACACTAATTGCTAAAGAGCGCTATCGTGGAGTAATCTAGCTCTAGCTAGACTAGTCTATGAGAGTGATTTATAGCAATAAGTATCTACTTAGCCTTCACCGGCCTTAATAGCAGAATACAATTTTCATGGGAAGTTGTACAGAAACAAGAAATATTTTTTATAGAATAGGGAGAATGAATATTTTTTGAATTTTACAATTTAAAATTAGAGAAATACCTTACAAATATCATTAGTTTATAGGATTAAACATGTGAAAATCTAAAAAAATGTAGCTTCTAAAGAATAACATTTTAAGAATTTCAAGATAACTAATCAAATACAACATATCTCAATCCCTGATGATAAATACAATTTTAAATCTTTGATGTTTTCCATGACGAAATACTTATGAACAATCTAATATTAAAACTGACACTGTATTTCACTTTCATATAAGTAAGTAAAACAATATATAAAAGTGAAATACAGTGTCAGTTTTAATATTACAATTTTAAACTCTAATATGATGATGTAATTAAGTTTATTCCACTAAATTAAATTACTTTTTCATAGAGCATATTTGATTTTATGTTGGTATATTGAGCATTGGATGCTCCACTGTGCAAGCACCCTACGACTCTATTATTCACGCCTCCAAATTAGGCGGCTTTGAAAAATTGCGGCGTTGCCAGATATGGGACCTCAGCTGATAGTAGAGAATCGCTATCTCCTTTACCCTGTCTCTGAAATCATTATCTTGTCAATTGCATATAACACTTTTACAATTTTCGTAACATTTCTGTGGTTGACGTGTGTGTTTGTGTGAGAGAACGCATGTGCTTGAATTTGAAATTTTTATCAATGTACCGGACTCTTTGACTCACAATACAGACCAGTTAGGTCTATGTTGTCTCATATTGTTTCAAAACTGGATAGTTTTAAATTTATTTATAAAATGATTATGATATATTATATAGGCTAATAGGTATATATATTTTTTTTACTGTAACATATCTTTTTATTATGCATTTTGTAATTCACTGTCTATCCTGGAAAAGTGTTACGTATTTTGTAGATTTTAAAATAATGTCGATGAAATAAATTCAAATTCAATTCAATTTAACCAACCTCAATGCACAAATTGACAACACTGTGAGCCATCGACATATGTTCTACATTTAGCAGAACCACGTTTCCCCAGAAATAAATAAAGGGCAAGTTACTTGGAAAATTAAGAATAAAAGAGGGTCTGGGAATTTTAAGGAGAAAGTATTTGGTGAACGTCTTCTGGCCAGACAAATTTGGACACACGATTTCAAGCATCTGTGCAAAAGTGTTGAGGCACTATTATTGTGATGTGAAACTTGCATTAAAATAACTCCTTCCTGAAAATTCTGATCCACCTGAGATCCTAAACAATAGACCGTTACCGCTAGCTGCCTGAATGGAATTCCTGTAACTGATAGATTGTTGTAGTATTAATCGCATGTAGTTGAGCAGATATAGAACTAACCGTGTAATATAGATATAGAATGAACATTACTAAAATATAGGTATGTTCTATGTTGGAATGTGGTATGCTTATTCCCACCACTTATGATAAATTTATTAAAAAAAAAAAAAAAAAAAAACGCTCATTGAAATCAAATTTCAATTCAGAAATTTTATAAATGAATTAATAGAGATTCTTAAACTATGACACTTATTTCTATTATTATTTTTTTTGAAGATGAAGCCCACATAGGTCTGAGACCTGTGCGCGGGTAATGAGTTGGATGATGGTGATTGATGAGTTGGACCTACAGTTTTAGGTGGGTTCCGAACCACCGGGAAGTGATTTTACAGCAGAGAACAGTGTATTTTTTGCTGGCCAATCTAATCGGTCACCGTTACAAACAGGACCTACGAGAACGCAGCTTATCTCTATCTGATTGAACAGATACCTGCTACGGCTCGCGGCTATCACTTCCCTGATTATATGATCATAAATCATTATTACAAATGTTTATGATAACTTATCCACATAGCCTCATGTGATTAATTTGTTATTAGAAGCTCTTCGGATATACATATTTGGATGGGTGACCGTGCTTCAATGACTTGATGTTACAAGCTTTATTATCACTTACCCGGTGGTTCGGAACCCACCTAAAATAGTAGGTCCACCATGTTCCCCGTAACATGACTCAAACGGCGAGGTGGAACAACCCGTAAGGGTCTCCCCACCATTAAAAGCCATACGCTTAATAGATTTTTGTAGGTTGAATTCGGATTCAGTTTAACGTTAAACGGTGATCACCGAAAATTTATTTTTCCTACAACTGCTCGTAAAGTAGTTCTTTACGTACTGAAAACTAATTGTAAAATACCTTTTTACTGCTCAGCAAGCGGTAAAGTACTTTACGCTCGCCAGCTGTTTTATTTACGCTTCTGTTTTGATTTTGATGCCTTCTCATTGGTGGATCACGGAATCCGTGAAATTCACATAACCTCAAAAATGGCGTACGCTAACCAAATCCGCTCATGGTCTGTGATGTTACAAACTACAAGCTTTTATTGTGTTGGAATCCAGAACTGCAGTTTTAGGAAAAATATTGTATGCAATTCGCGCGTGAAGCTTCTTTATCGCTCTCGCAAAATTACTGCGCTCCGCTACGCGTCGCGCAGTAAATGTTTTGGCTCGAGCGATAAAGTCGCGCTTCACGCTCTTAATACATAAATAACTATTTCATTGCTGTAACAAACTGAAGCTTTTGAAATTATGAATCAATTTTAATAGCCCAGGCAATGAATGTTTTGTGTCGTAACAAATTAGGGGAAAGCTGAATTTTTGCAGGATGTTAGTATACATAGTACTTACTCAAAAAAACCAAAGTCCCGACCCCCACCCCGCTTGCTTCCCCCACCACCCCCCCAATCAACATTGCAAGAGCAGTACTTCAGTTAAAGGCTTATAACTCGGAAACTAATTAAGGTATAGTTGTGATTCTCATCTCATTTAATACTCAAAACTATTCTCTAAAAAATATGTCATATACATTTTCTATGTAGATAGCCTAGTTTTTAAGTAAAAAAATAGTTTATAGAAACAAATGTCACCACGAACCACAAAAATCAACTTCAACTGATCATATCTTTTTTAATATCGCGTTATTGGTTGTGCCGTTCCTTATAAAACTTATAGATAATTTAATAAGCTTTAAAATGATGTGTCTATTGATTACTATAGTTCAAGTTATGGCGTCATAGTGAGTGATGAAATAGTAGCGGACACCGCGTCGCCGAACCCTGCAGCACTGTGTATTGCATGGCGCTTGGCTATCCAGCCCAATCCAATAAATAATTATTGTCAGACAAGCAAGACTATATAAGCCAATCAATAGTAAACGTTTGAAAGTACATTTTCCGAAAAGTCCCCAAAAATCCCCCCTCATCTTTTCCCCCTAGCCCCCTCAAAGTTGAAAATGTTTCTAATTATTGGAAATTCGATATCTCTGTAACTAACTATCGAACAGAGTTGATTCTTCTTCCATAATATCAGTCATATAATGTTCTGCAATAAATGTGCTGTTCACTTTGCCGGTAAACCTGATAGTTACTTTTATAAAAATTGAAATATCTTCAAGAGAGAAATCTATCAACTAGATTTTTCATTATTTAGGGGGACATTTTTGTATGTCAATTTACAGAAAATAGCGTTGAATAGAAGTTATAGAACTTATTTTTATGAATCCAAAGATGTGTATGACAGCATACTGACGATTAGAGATAACGATTTGTTCGATGAGAGATGTAGTGATGAGGGGGGTACCCCTTCGCTAACATCTGTCGCACTCCACCTTTATGTTCTCAGCTCTTCGAGGCTATTTCAATTCATATGTAAAATGTCACATTTGACCGATAATTTGGAATTCTACTTGAAAGGGCAGTATAGGTTTCCCTTATACTGCATTATTTTGTAAAATGATGATTCATCATTATAAATAGTTATAACTTGTAAACTACTGCAGAATAAATCGCAATATTTGTCTCAAACTGTAGGTACCATCTTTTTCTTTCATACCCTCAGTAAGAGAACTGCTGAAAACACGTTTTAAATCAAGCTAAACAGTTTTATATGTAGCAAAAGTTTTGGTGATTTTCTAGGTTTTCCGATATTACAGCCACACCATGTGTCGAACATGAAATAAACAGGATACCTTTCTTGTGGACAATACAATTACCCAAAACTGGGTACCAACGGCAGGCTTGTAGCATGAATAGAAAGTTATAATCATTCATAAAGTTGAAATTTCAATTTTTTCATAATCTTTCAACATTTTGAATTACAATAACTCGAAATTCATACATGATACAAAGATGCCATTGGTATGTTTCAGGGAATTGTATTGTCTAAAATAACTGTGTCCTATACATTTTTTGTCCAACACATTGTATGACTGTACTATCGGGAAAACCTACATATAGAATTGTTTAGTTTGATTTAAAATGTGTTTTCAGTGGTTCTCTTACTAAGGATATGACAGAAAAAGGTTTTACCTACAATTAATTTCAGACGATTTTTGCAATTCCTTCTTCAGTAGTTTACGAGTTATAGGCCTAAACTATTTATAAAGAAAATCGTCATTTTACACTTTAGGGCAGTAATGGGCAAACTACGGCCCGTGAGCTAGCCCGGAACATGATTTCGAGTGAAGACTAAAATCACACATGCAAATTAAGTTATAAGAAATATATGAAATATACGGTAATGTAAAAAATATATTTTTCTCTGCTAAATTAGGATAACGGTTATTTATTCATTTATCTTTTCGATTTCGCAGTACAATATTATCGCATCTCAGTTTGCTCTCAGTGTTTAGATATGAGTTAACTTACTAAAGAGTTCAGCTACCGCTTACAACGTAAAATCGACAGGGAAGGAAGAAAGACTCAAATTGCAATTACTGTATTATGACGATATAGGCCTAATTCTTGTTCATTGTTTAAAGAGGTTTCCTGCCTCTGTTGTCATTGGATGAAGTTTTCATATGTTGAAACGAATAGATGCTTGAAATTGGTAATCAGTTACAAAATAAAGAAACTACTGTAGTTTCATTATTGATTAACAATGCCAAAAGGTCCACACAATCAAAAAGGTTCAACTGGAATGTTTAGTGTCAATGAAGTTGTGACATCACTTTTGTCCAGAACAAAAAAGAAGTTGAGCTTTTAGAGTTAATAGTGAAAAATACCAGACATAAGTATAACTACCGAAACATTAAAAAAACTTTACTTGTTTTCAAACTGAATATAAAAGTGAAATTAAATGTAAAAGGCCATCTATAAATAGCATGATTGTTAGTGAGACATTCAAATGATATGAGCACTAAACGAGCTTCATACTCTAATGTGCGTCAAAATGAGTGAAATGATGTCTAGAGCTGCTTAAATTACTGCTTTTAAACGCTAATTTACCAAAACCATTGTGGAGAAGTACCCTCTGACACCTTTTGCTTTGATAAGATGGGTTAAAAATCAGATTGCTTCTAAAGCTAATCTCAGTTGGATTACTGCATCCCTTCGTGAGTTAAACAAGAGTCTTTCTACTACATCTTAGTAGGGGTTATTGCCGATTGAGCGTATCCAATGAGAAGCAGGGGGCGTGGCCACCCCCCTTCCCCCTCCCCCAGATCAGCCATTTTGTAAACGCCCACCCCTTCCCCCCGTCCCACTCAGCCATTTTGTTTTTTAAGGTCACCCACCCCCGTTCCCTATGTGCCCCCACTTTATTCCCAATAGATTAAAGGGGGACCCCCCGCAAGCACCAATGAGAGAGGACCTTTCCCCCCGCCGGAAGGTCGCCCAATAAATATAGAACATGGATTTTATATCTATATATACATGCTTGCAATTAGTATATCTATGTTTGGGCATATCTGTAACCTATATCTATATATACATGCTTGCAATTATTACATCTATCTTTGCTCATATCCATAACCCCCCGCCCCCCCTCCTCTCGCTTTACCTATTAATTGCAGCTGCACACTTGCTACCTCCTGCTGTGATTCTCAAAGCCCTCTCTCTCTTTCGCACGTGCAGTGTTAATATAGCCCCCCTGCCCCCCACCCACAGCCACCGCTTTAGCTATTAATGACAGCTGCACACTTCCGCCTCCTGCTGTGAAAAAACAACTACTTTATAACATTTAAAAACAGAGCACATGCACAAGTTTTATGTGTGTGTGAGAGAGACATGCTTTCTCTCTCTCAGGTCATTAACCTTAGAATTTAACGGCCGCAACGCATGCCTAGCCGGTGGCGAACCGCACACAGAAATAGATACTTCTACACTCCTCGATTCCTTGATTGATAGCGTTGTAATAGCCGTTCTTGTTGGGGAGGTAAAAACAAACTACTATCATATTTTATCGTTGGCTCACCCATTTCATATAGGTAAGAAATCACCTTGCTGTGCTTTCATATAGGTAAGAAATCACCTTACTTTACTTCAACGAAGGCTGTTTCAACGAAAAAGAGAGGGTAGAGAGAGAGGGTAGAGAGAGTGAGAGCGAGAGAGAGATAGCTCCACTTCTGCTCCTATCACGTGACCCCACCCACCAGGTCGGCACCTATAAATACCACACAATAATTTGCATTCGTTCAGTTTGATTAAGACAACGAAGCAGTGAACATGGATAATTCCAAGGTTTTTAATGTCCCCATGCTCTGTGGGAATAAAGTGAAACCTACCAGTGAGAGGTTCGGTTTGTGGCTTCTAACAGAAAACCTGTGCAATGACAACCTTGTTACAGATATTGGACAAATTGATTATACTGCTGGAGAAGAACTGTTGGTGTGTGCTGATTCAAATCTTGTGCCTATTACAGAGACCTTTTGTGACAATATAATGCTTGTGAAAATTTGTGCTTTGGAGGACTGTGAGGAAATGGATAAGAGACGGTTTATTCTAAAAAAAGAAATATGTGGAGCATTCAATTTATACTTGAGAGGAAAATTCTCCAAAATGGTGTCAGCTAAACATGGAGTTAAAGCAAAGTTACCATACTTATTGGACAGTGGAAGTGATATGTCTAAAAAAATTCTGCAAGTGCTTGACAAAGACAACTATAAAGAAGTGAAACAAAAGTACCAGAATCCAGTGGGAATACCCTACAAAGTGGAGCTTGCCGATGTTCCCATTGCCACATTAATGGAGGAGTTACCAAAGTTATTGGAGCAGCTTAGGAAGGAACATTTCTATCTTCTGGACTTGGACATAACACAGGACTTTGCTGGAATATTTAACAAGAGTGGGATGTGTGACTTTTTAACTACAAATCATTGTTTTTGCTTCCAAGGAGAGTATAAGGAAGACTATAATGTGATTGGAGATAATGATAAAACTGTTGGGATTGATTGCTTGACTTGGGTTAATAATAATGTAAGAGTGAAAATTTATAATAAGTTTATTTGTCAAATGACAAGCCCTGGTGTAAATAAGCAGCTGGGTAACCATATTGTAGACTTTATTGCCTGTCCAGATACAAGATTACGGGAAACCTTTACCTCTGATTTAGCTAGAATGCACGGCATTACACGTTTGGAAGCAACAATTTATAACTACAGCATAGGAAATAGCACCAACTCTAAGAAATTCGATCCTATTCGAGATAGTTTGTCACTCTTAAATGACAGTAAAAATTATTTTGAAAATGCTCCAATATATTCTGTATCCTTGTCTAAGATGTGGTCCAAACTGGCAGATAGTTTAAAGAATAGCTGTTGCTTGGTTTATAACAATCTTTTACAATATGTTTACTGGGGGAATAGCAACACCAAGAAATTGACTGGAGTACAAGTAAAGCTGCCCACCAATCCACAGCATCGAAATAAAATAATATCCTATGTCATTTCTGCATTTAGCTTTAATTTACTACCCATTAATTATGTGGAAATTCGCGAGGATACAGACAACAGGGATAACATTAGTTTCACACAAAAGTGTTATATTAAGAGTGGTGAGACTTATTTCTCCAAGTCGACCACCACATTCTCTACTATTGGCAAAGAGGTTAACCTAGATGAGCTAGGTCTTGTGAAAACTAGTAATCTAATACCACAAGTCTTAAGAAAAAGAACAAACATAACCTCCAAGCTTGCTCCCTATCCTGTTAAAGAAATAGATCCCTTGTCTCCAATCACAGTGCTATCTGCTAAGAAGCGTAAGCTAGAGCTGGATGAAATTAATCTTAAACGTAGGAAAGTTGAGTTTTTAGAAGCTACAGAGTCCATAAAGAAACAGCATAAACAGCTAGTAGAATATGAGAACGAAATCAAAGATTTGAGAGAGCAGCTTGAACCATATTTTTATTCACATTGGAAGAATTTTGAACCAAGTGGGGTGTATCATGTGACTGCATTTACTGTGAATAATAAGGAAAAGTTTACATATGTTGGGGTTCTAGGGGAAAAAGATGGCTTGAAACAGGTTTACTTTGTAAAAGGGTACCATAAAAATGTTTTTCTCAATGCATACAAAGAAATAGAAGATCTTAAGAATGTAGGCTATTTTGTAATCCCCTACAATGACGAAAAAGATATGATTTGCTTGCCAAAAGGAGAAACCATTTGTGTAATTACTGTTAATGGTATGGCGAGCTATAATGGTAACACATTTCCAAAAATAGAATCAATCAAATTTTCATCCAATGTATGGAAAAACTTGGAAGACACTTCCTTTACACAGTCAGAAGTGGAGCAATTCAACAGCATTACAATGCTGGAAATTAAAGGAAAAGTAAAAGTAGGACAGTGCAAACGATTGGAAGAGTTAGCAGAAGGTACAGAGTTGGTCATTATTGCAATCAAACAAGTATGGGCTAGAAATAAGAATCGGTATATATTACAGTTTGAGAACCTAGATGCATTGTATGTCTCGAATTATTGGTTGGAGGAAGAATTGGAGAGCTCTAACATAGATTTAAATTATAAAATTAGAATCAGATTGGATGTCCTTAAGCATACTCCCAGTAGAAATAAGGAAAGAGTTGTTTTTTGTATTTAAAATATTGCATTATAACAGGAATATGTATTATTTTATGTTGTATTAATAAATGGAGAAATTATTGTGAATCTATCTTTTGCGTTTTCCACAAACACAATGGAGGAGGAGGAGGAGGGGGAGAAGAAGGAGGAGGAGAAGGAGGAGGAGGAGGAGGAGTAGGAGGAGGAGTAGGAGGAGGAGAAGAAGGAGAAGGAGAAGGAGGAGGAGGAGGAGAAGGAGGAGGGGAAGGAGGAGGAGGAGGAGACCCCCAGCCCAACTTCTTCACCTCTCTCTCCTATATATCTGTCTCACTCTCTCTACCCTCTCGTTTTCGTTGAAACAGCCTTCGTTGAAAGCACAGCAAGGTGATTTCTTACCTATATGAAATGGGTGAGCCAACGATAAAATATGATAGTAGTTTGTTTTTACCTCCCCAACAAGAACGGCTATTACAACGCTATCAATCAAGGAATCGAGGAGTGTAGAAGTATCTATTTCTGTGTGCGGTTCGCCACCGGCTAGGCATGCGTTGCGGCCGTTAAATTCTAAGGTTAATGACCTGAGAGAGAGAAAGCATGTCTCTCTCACACACACATAAAACTTGTGCATGTGCTCTGTTTTTAAACGTTATAAAGTAGTTGTTTTTTCACAGCAGGAGGCGGAAGTGTGCAGCTGTCATTAATAGCTAAAGCGGTGGCTGTGGGTGGGGGGCAGGGGGGCTATATTAACACTGCACGTGCGAAAGAGAGAGAGAGGGCTTTGAGAATCACAGCAGGAGGTAGCAAGTGTGCAGCTGCAATTAATAGGTAAAGCGAGAGGAGGGGGGGCGGGGGGTTATGGATATGAGCAAAGATAGATGTAATAATTGCAAGCATGTATATATAGATATAGGTTACAGATATGCCCAAACATAGATATACTAATTGCAAGCATGTATATATAGATATAAAATCCATGTTCTATATTTATTGGGCGACCTTCCGGCGGGGGGAAAGGTCCTCTCTCATTGGTGCTTGCGGGGGGTCCCCCTTTAATCTATTGGGAATAAAGTGGGGGCACATAGGGAAGGGGGGTGGGTGACCTTAAAAAACAAAATGGCTGAGTGGGACGGGGGGAAGGGGTGGGCGTTTACAAAATGGCTGATCTGGGGGAGGGGGAAGGGGGGTGGCCACGCCCCCTGCTTCTCATTGGATACGCTCAATCAGCAATAACCCCTACTCGGCACAACCAATAACGCGATATTAAAAAAGATATGATCAGTTGAAGTTGATTTTTGTGGTTCGTGGTGACATTTTTTTCTATAAACTATTTTTTTACTTAAAAACTAGGCTATCTACATAGAAAATGTATATGACATATTTTTTAGAGAATAGTTTTGAGTATTAAATGAGATGAGAATCACAACTATACCTTAATTAGTTTCCGAGTTATAAGCCTTTAACTGAAGTACTGCTCTTGCAATGTTGATTGGGGGGGTGGTGGGGGAAGCAAGCGGGGTGGGGGTCGGGACTTTGGTTTTTTTGAGTAAGTACTATGTATACTAACATCCTGCAAAAATTCAGCTTTCCCCTAATTTGTTACGACAATGGCCATTTTTTTGCATTCATTGCCTGGGCTATAGATATAATTTATGTAGGCTTTATTGTAGTCACTGACTTGAAATCTTGTTTCAATTTTAAAAACCATTGAATATTTATTTGTATAAATAATAATGCTTCTATTGATCTCTGCTGTTTCATTATGTAACGTTATTTCATATTATGAAATACCAATTTCAATATAATTGAATTCACAATATAGATTTGTAATGTGCAGATGAAGGTGTCAGAATAGGTTAAGAGTCAAAGCTACTACTATTATTATTAATTTCAATTTATTCATGATTCATTTGTTTATTATGTATTAATTATTACTTGATTATTTCAAATTCTTGCAATTATCTTCCAGAGATGTTCATTTGATTTTATTCAATAACTTTGAAAATAGTTATTGATTATATCAATAGATATTTGATATTTTTGTGGTCGATTTTCCAGAGTGATATTTTTTTTGAAGAAACTGAAATCATGTTCTAGCTTGAGTTTAACTTTAATGGCATATTTTGCTTTGTTCCACTCTCACCTGCAATACGGCACTCTGCTATGGGGCAATTCTAGAGGCGCCAATGACGTTTTTTATGTCAAAAAAGAGCTTTGCGCACAGTTTTTAATCTGGGCAGGAGAGATTCTTGTAAGCCATTTTTTAGTGAAAATGGCATATTGACTTTGCCTTGCATCTTTATGCTACAGGCCTTAACATTTATTAAAGGAAATATTAGTATGTTGAGATTAAGAAGCAGCTTTCATGAACACAATACCAGGTCATGCAATCACGTCAATCATGGGCATGTATTTGCATACTGGGATAAAATTATTCAATAAGTTGCCAATAGCTATACGTGACAAAGAATGTAAAAATTTCAAGGGCACAATTACTAAATGGTTCAAAGAGAAGGCTTTCTACTCTGTTGACGAGATGTTATCAAGTAACATTTCATTTTAATGTTTTTTTTGTAACAACCTGAAATGTATCTATTTAAAATTTTTAGACATTATATTTATATTCTATTGCTATTAGCGAATATTGAAATATGACTTTGATCATGAATTAGTCTGCATTACTAATTGTACATTGGCATTGCAAATAAATGAATTATTATATCAAATGTATTTCAGACTTTTTTTTAAATAATCATCATGGGGAGCCATAATGTGAAAATGCTGTAAAAGTTCAAATCACACAAATACAAACAGAACAAAACACAACAGTAATTTTAAATTCACACATAAATCCTATCTGCCATTTTTGTAAGCTGGACCTGACTGTAGGCGAGGCACAGTAGTGGTGGTAGGGGGAGGTATGGTGTTGGCAAGAGTACTATATAAGAGGGAGCAACCCTTGGCTCTCTCTCTTTTGAATTGCCAGTTGCGACCGCAGTGTATAAGAGGTATCAGATTCAACATCTCAGAGGGAGTTGACTGATAAAAAAGCGTATGAAATAATTATTTTTTATTCTATTATTTTATTTTACTACTTTTTCTCTGCCACACCACCCCTAATGCCCCAGACAGCATATCAAATTTTGTTAATCAGTTCAGCTTCCAGCAGTTTTTTTTTATTTTGCCAAAACAATTATTGTAGACACAGTTTAAATTCTTTTATTTAAAGTTTTTTCTGATCAGTTTTCAAATTATAACATTTTCTTCTAACCTCTTACATTCATTTTCCTAACACTAAACACATTTTTTTGAGCTTTACTTGTAAAATTTATTTTGTAGTATAAATTGAACTTTTTTGTAATTTTAATTTGCATAAAGTCTGTTGTAATTTAATTTTGAAGAATTGAGTATTAGCGCCATTTATTCAAGAGTTCATTTTATTCTTCTTAATAACAATTTTTTATTATTGTAAATGCGTCCTGTGCTTTTCACTTGATCTCTCCCTTATCTACGTCCCTGAGTCCCCTGTTCTTTCATTTAGTTTTATTACCTTATTTGATTTCTTTGTGTGTGACAGTGTGATTACTGATTTGTGTTCAAGTGGACAAGAAGAGTTCTGAGCCTTTGCTAGCTTCTCCCCATTTGAATACAAAACTGATAGTGTTTGATTGCTGACACAGGTTGTTGCCAGTAACTAAACAGGCTTAAGGTTTCCTTTTTGTGTGTTATTGATATTTTGTTTTGTACTATTAGTGTGAACATTACACTAATGCAACAAAAATTATTCATTTATCAATCTCAGAGAGATTGATTAGCGCCGGGCAAAACATAAAAAATAGGGTAGGGAAATTGGAATCCCACTCTGTGCAACGATATACCTACAGGGATAAAGAAAGGAAAATAGTTCAACTGTATTGCCTAGTCTACAAGTCTGACTAGATTCATAGGGTTTATCACCGCAATCAGTGTTTTTTTTTTTTGCTACACCGAAATTTCTTTAAGCCGCCTAATTTCGTGGCGTGAACTAAAGTTGATAAGAATGGTAATACAGTACTGTATTATTGACCAAACAAAGAGAGATCTCTGTTTCAAGTCGACCGTTTTGCACTTGTCTGTCTCTATGTTCATAACGCATTTACGGTTAAACGCGTGGACCAAATTAATTGAAATTTGACATGGATCTTCCTTTAAGCAATGCCCAGCAATGTATGTGTAAAGATTTTCGAAATTGTCTTGCATTTAAAGTATATTTGAAAGAAAGAATCAGATTTAAAGATAGCCTTTGGGCCCTCTTATTCTTCTGGTTGAGCCTTCGTATGAATTAAGTTATTATTCATAAGAATAACACATTTGAGAGAAACAAATAGTTTAAAAAAATGTCAAGAATAATAACAAGCGATTACTAAGTAAATGATAGTTATATAAAATTAATTAATATTTTTTTAGGCATTCAATCAACAGACATGAAAAATCTAATCTGTTTGAACTATCAGCTGTATGGAAAATAGAAGCACAGCATTGGTGATGAAAAACATAGCTACTTTTCGTTGAAGACAGTCTTGAAATGGACTACACAAATTGAATCAAAGGTTAGATATGATGATTTTGTTCAATTTTGCTATGGTGATTATCACTGAGTAAATGGGGTATGTTCCTCTGTGCAAGCACCCTTAATCTTAGGCGTGAGGTATAATGTCCACAGAACTACTAGTATATTAGTTGATTTTTGAACTCGCTCCTCTCTCAAAGAAGCTGTCATGAGAATTTCAAAAGGGCTATCTAAAAACAATAATATTCTCAAAGAGAATTTATTAATTTTGAATTCCTCAATTCTATTCCTCTATCTTAATTCAATAGTATTTACTTGGCGATATTTAATAGTATTTACTCACAATAGTAATTACTTAACAGAAAGGCTTAATTCAGAGAAAATTGTACTCATCAACAGTTTCATAAATAGTGATAATAAAGCTAATGTTAATCACATTACTAGGCATTCCATGTCTAGACATAAACTACCTGATAACTTAAAATACAAGTATTCAAATTCACCTATAGGTATATTAATTTCATTGAAAATGACCGCCATTGCTACCCTAATATATACAGGGGCCATTTTTTAAACCTCCGATGTCAGCCCATGGATCTCAGTCACTGTAGTCAACACTTTCTACAAAAAGCCACTGTAATTTTTTATTTACAGCCCATCGGAGGTTAAAAAAATGGCCCTCGTAGATGAATTCACCATAGATGAATATAACGGGTAAACCCTATGTTAGATTAACCTAACCTAACATGTTCCGGCACATAAATTTATGGCATCCTACCAGTTACGTCTTTTTTTCCGCCTCCTCGTACTCCTTTTGGCTCCACCCCTTTGTCTTACACCACGTCCCTTGATGAAGTCATTTTTCCACTCATCCCTTTTCTCTTCATCATCCTCCTCTTCCTCATCCCCTTCCACCCCTTTATCGATATCCTCAGTTTTCGCTAGTTTAGGGGCTTGAAGAGAGTGGAGGATCATTTTCAGTTCAATGTTTTGTTTTTCAAGATCTCTACGCTTTCCATCCAGACGAGTGCCTAGCGCTTCCAAAAACTGTGGGGGGGGGGAAAGGATAAAATTAGAATTAAATAAAAAATACTATTAAAACTGAAACAAGAATCAATAGTAAACTGTACACAAAAGAATAGAATAATAATTGAATTGAAAAAACTAGTAGAACTGAAGCAATAATAAATAATAAACTGTTCAAGAATAAAATTACAACTAAATTGGAAACAGTTAGTACAACTGTAACAAGAATCAATAGTAAAAATCTGTGATGTTTTCCATGATGAGCAATCTAATATAAAATACTAAAACTGTATTTCTATTTAAATTATGATTTTTCAATTTATTCATACACGTCATAGGCTATGCATCAGTCAGCATTGACAATAGTCATACAAGGTAACCTAATTAACAATACATACAATAAAATCTAGCAATTTAAACATATTAAACAAACAATTCATTAATTCGGGTAGCAAAATCACAGTCAATCTTAATATAATGGCTACTGCTAGAATGAATAATAGTCAATAATGAAACATGCACCTAGTACAATGCCAACATAAGTTTAAAAAAATAAATAGCCTATGATTGGTACATAGTATAGTCAAAACTTATCATTCAATAATCAGTTCATAGATTTTAATTGATTAGATCCTGCCAACTATAAGGGCATTAATTTATCAACCAGTTCTTGTCTTCTTTTGAAAATGCTAAATGATTGTGCTTTCAACATAAAAACTGACACTGTATTTCTATTTAATATATGATTTTCACTCTCTTTTACTGGAGATACTGAAAGGATGCATTTCACTTCTAAAGAGAAGCTTCGTCAGCCTTAGAAGTGAAATGCATCCCTCCAGTATCTCCAGTAAAAGTGAGTGAAAACCATAATACAGTGTCACGAGGACAGGACAGACATAATACAGTGTCAGTTTTGATATTAAGATTGTTCATCAAGTATTTCGTCATGGAAAACATCACATGTGATTGTGTTTCCTTCAACTGGGTTGGCAACGAGTTGGAAACTTTTAAAAGCCATATGCTCAGAGCATAATTTATAAAAAGTAGTACGATGAGGTTCAATTCTTATAGCATTCCTGGACATAGTAAAATGACTGTGGATATTGCAGCCTGTTGTCCATTTTACTTGAGATTTATAGGCAAACATAGCCAAATAATAGTGCAGGGACAGTCATAATTCTTGCTGATTGGAAGAGAGAACGACATGAAAAGGTAGGTGGCTTTCTAAACAAAATCCTAATAATTATTTTCTGGGCCCTGAAAACTGGCAGTGAATTTCTTGGACCCCCCCCCCCCCCCCCATCAAAGGAGTATCCCATACGACAGCAGAGGCTCAAAATAGCCATGGTGAGCTCCATCACTGCATCTCTGGCCAGTATACTAGACAGCCTTGGTACAATGAAGGCTGCTGAAATAAGTTTTTTTCAGAAGTGACTCCACATGAACATGTATGAATATCCATTTTTACTCACTTATACTTGAGGGATGCATTTCGCTTCTAAAGAGAAGCTTATTATTCAGCCCCTGTCACCAGGGGTCGTGTTTTGTTGTGGTTAGGATGGGCGATCATTATGCAGTTGAAAGTGTTATCTACATCTAAAAATTTTACCTTGATAGCTTTGAGACCGTTGGCTAGAATGCTGACTTTGGATTTTGATAAAAGATTGTGGCCTGGATTGAGCTGATCTATGTTGGCAGTTACGCGCATTATTTGCTCGTGTAGATCCTGAAACAGCTGTCTCTGCTCCTCTCGCCTAAGGCGTTCGCTCTCTATATGATTCATTCGAACTCTCAGAATGCTCTTCCTGTATAAAAGAAAAAAAAATACTACATTAATTACTAGTAGTTCTGTGAACAGTAGACCTCACTCCCAAGAATAGGTGTGCTTGCACAGAGGAAGACCTAACTCTTGATTCAATTCGCGTAGTCTATTTTCCACAAAAAGTCACTCTACATCACGTCACCAAGGCTGCGGTTTTATTTTTCTTACTAGTAGTTCTATAAACAAGAGACCTCACGCCCAAGAATAAGGGTGCTTGCACAGAGGAGCTTACTCCATGTACTCAATGGTAATCACCATTGAATAATTATTAAACATAGTCATCAGACCCCTGATTAAATTCGCGTAGTCTAATTCAAGTCTATTTTCTACAAAACGTCACTCGGTATCACATCACCAATGCTACTGCGTTTCTATTCTCATCCAGTTAGTACTTGTGTTGTTCAATACAGCTGATTGCTCAAATCAGATCAGATTTAATATGTCTGTTGAATGAATTTATAGTACAATATTAATCAAATTTGTATAAATATCATTTACTTGGTAATCACTTGTTATTATACTTAATTGAAAGATTAGAAATGATTTGTTTCTCTTAAACAAATATGTTATTCTCATGAATGATAACTTATATGAAGGCTCAACCAGATGAATAAGAGGGCCCGAGGGCTATCTTTAAATCTGATTCCTTATGCATACGAAGAAGCTCATTTTAAAAAAGCTCATTTTTTGTAGAACTGATGATACTACATCAAAATTAAACCTCACCTCAAGTAATTGGTGTAGTAATAATAATAACTAAGTATTTAAGATTGTATTATGCATAAATTATTGATCTGACTGGTCTTATACTCCTTAGCCGGAGTCTCCCAGAAGTAATCTACAAAAAAATAAATATAAAGTTTTAGTGTTCTTTATAAGAAGTAAATTAAATTGTCTTATTGGCAACTTTGCATCGCTACCCAACTGCGCAGTTTTGTGTTTAGTTTTTTCAGCGTTCTTATCTACGAATGACTTGGAAAGGCTCTATTACATTGAACGTGGTCACGAGCTGAACTAACCTCGAAACGTAATTTCAAACACTAACATAATTTAACATAGATAAGATAAAGACAATGTACCGTACGTAATTTTACAGGTACTGTTATGTGATTATTACCAAACCAATATCCTTTTAACATTCCTCAACAATTATACAATCTTATACACTAGTTACCATAATCACTATATCAATTAGTTGAGGTGAGACTTAATTTTGATGTGAAACGAACTCTTGTACACTATAAAAAGCTTTATCAATTTAATATTTTTCAATTGTTTTTTTTTATATTTCTATATTATCAAGAGTTTAAAAACTGCGGTAGCTTGTTGTTGAGTTTCCTACCAATATAACTAGGTTTTTGTTTGAATAAGCTACTATTGGGACTCGACAAGTGATAATCTCCTCGGCTTCTTGTATTATAATCGTGTACTTCAAGATTTTGGTTTATAACACTCTTTTTTACATAATAAAGTAGCTACATACACATATAAGCAGGGTACAGTTAGGAGACCAAGACTCTTGAACAAAGGCCTACATGAATCTAATCTATTTACTCTTCCCATACACCTAATCGAATTATTTTGGATCTTAAACACCCTATCAAGGTTTTGTTTTTACTAAGATAGCATACCTTATATATGACAGTAATAGCATATGTGACTAATAGCATATGTGACAGATAGCATACCTTATATCTGAAAAGTAACTGGTAAGCTGTCGCAGGACAAATACCCCAGATGAAATTTTACCCAGGTCAATCCAATAAAACTCCTAGAAATGCAATATTTTCTTCGTTTGAATTACTAGTGAAATTTTAACTCCCGTAAATGAAGGTATTGACATTTTTTACTATTTATAGTTAATTTCAACTGATTTTATTTTATTTCTAATCCCAACTTACTCGACATTTACTTGGATGTATTTCTCTCTTTGGTCTCTCCTTAATCTTCTCATTGTCTCCGCTTTGGTTTCTCCAGGTTTCCTCCCTTCTTCAGCTTCTTCTACCGTCATTCTCCTTCTTCTTCTTCTTCCTCCGCCACCTCCTTCTCCTCCTCCTCTCTTTCGTGGCTTCTTTCGTTTGGGAAAAATAATCTGTTGTCTACTCTGTTCACCACTTGCTGCTGTTTCTCCTAAAAAATGAAGTAATATTTCAACAGAATTTATTAATTTCGAATTCCTTTAATTGCTATTACTTTATACTGAAGACTTCCGCAATGGCGGATATTAACAACAGCATTGAACAGCTGATGGGAATCGATGAATGCTACTGTACAAAAATATCAGTCACCACCGGGAATCGAACCACGGACCTCTCAATTGCCGATTCCCATCAGCTGTTCAATGCTGTTGTTAATATCCGCCATTGCGGAAGTCTTCAGTATAAAGTAATAGCAATTAAAGGAATTCGAAATTAATAAATTCTGTTTATGTATATTTGTCAGTTTATTCAATTGTCAGTCACTTCAAACTAATATTTCAACTATGGCTACGTTATAAATTAGTCATAATAGGTCAGAAAGTGATGTCAAGACAGCTTACTTTATTTAAACTAGTGTCATGATGAAGCTAAAGTATTAAAAGCGTAAAAGCGTATAGCTTTTGCTGACCTATCCAAGGCATTCGATCTGGTGAATGTGGAAATATTATTGTTTAAATTAGAGTTTTATGGTTTACAAGATACAGTACTTCAGTTGTTTACGTCTTAAGTCCAACACACACGGACGGCAGTCCAGCGGCAATTCAACTGCAAAATTGCCGTCGGTTGCTGACAGTAACACAATTCAATGGGATTAGATACGAAATGTTATAGAGCGCACACACGGCGACGTCAACAGAACTGCAAGCCAGCGGCAATGGGCGACTGCCGCCGGCTGCCGTCGATATTTTCAATCAGCTGACTGAAAAACTGCCGTCAGCTTGCAGTCAAGTCAACACACACACGGCGGCAACGGGACTGCAAGCCAGCGTCAACTTTATTTTCAGCGCTCCTAGTGGTGCCTAGCAGTACCACTGTATTCATCTGTATTGTTAATTATTGTACTGTTTTTTTTTCACTGTTTTTAATTAAATACCCCGTGCGAGGTATTATTAATAATTATTATATAGGCTTTATTACTCTGCACTATTAAAATGGCAGAAAAATAATCATTATTGATAATGTAGAATGTAGATGAATCTCTTGACACGGAGAGTAGTCAAAAGTACTTTCATTTATTCTGAAATAATAAAAAAAATTCTCTTAAAGACCTAAACAATAACTGAAATTGACTCTCGCTTTTGTCTTCTATTATGGGATGAACCCTAAACAAACTATTTTTACAAAGACTTTTTCTACGACGCAATAAAAGCAACAATAAAGCTTCCTCTTCAAAATCCATTTTAGTACTGATTTCAAATTTGATAAATGTATATAATATTGTAGGTGACGCTGTACTGCCGTCGGCTTGCAGTCGAGTCAACACACACACGACGGCAACAGAACTGCAAGCCAGCGTCAGCCGACGTCAAAAATGAAGTCGTAGTGCAGTCGGTATCGACGGCAACTCAGCGGCAGTTCAACTGCAACCGACGGCAACTTTGCAGTCGAATTGCCGCTGGATTGCCGTCCGTGTGTGTTGGGCTTTACTTCCAAGAAAGATACCAGAGAGTGACAGTGGAGTCTAATAGGTATGATGGTTGAAACCAAGAGCAGGCGTTCCCCAAGGTACGTTATTGAGTCCTGTTCTATTCCTCCTATATATAAATGATTTGCCTCTTCATCTTGATCCGGGTCATAGTACAGTATATTATATGCAGATGTGTGTTGTTGAATAGTGATAGTCAGTCTAGAATGGAATTAGAATGTAGAAACCCCCTCAATAAACTGGATGAATGACTTGCAGCCAATTTGCTGAACCTGAACTATAAAAAACTAAGATGATAACATTTAGGTCAGCTGATGATGTTGAATTAGAAGTGAGAAATAATAAAATCGGATGTGTGAATGATATAAAGGTTCTTGGTGTAACTATTGAAGCCAGCTCTCTTGGAAACCACATTTGGAATATCTTAAGAATAAATTAAATTCTTAAGAAGCATGAAAAATTTACTAGATTTTTCTATGCTGAAAGAGGTTTATTATGCCATATTCCATTCACGGATTACCTATGGCATAGCTTTTTGCTGTAATTCCAGCGAAATAGGCCAATCTTTAAATGCTTTGTGCTTTTTTAAATGCTTCTGTTGGGTAAGTCTATTCGACGAGCTGTCGACCATATTTTAAACAGTTGAAAATTCTGCCTGTGACTAGTTTATATTAGTCTTAGGCCATTGACCGTTTTCTCGTCAACGAAACGCAACTAGTTTTCAATGAACGTTAACTAGTTTAATGTTGAATGTAACGAAGAATTTGCGTTTTCATCGAAGAATAACGAGCTGTTTATGTGTGTACTGTCTGCCGATAACGTTTTCTTTGAGCAATGTGCAAAAAAAGCATTACTGCCTTAAAGCGAATAGTGATATCACGTCTACAGAGCTCAATAAACAATATCACGTCTAAAAAACAATATTCAAATAAGGATTAATTAAAAAATTATCTTGTTAAATGTGCGATTGCTTGATAAATTGTAAATCATAAAATTAAACGACGATGTTAATTTTTTTGTGAATTAACCTCATTGAGAACTGAATACTTAAATTAATTCCCTTTTTAAATTTCCCAGACTAGTCTGACGTACAGCATGACTACAGTAGCCATGGAGCTATTATTATACATTGAAGTATTAATATAATACAATTAATGTAAATTGTAAATTTATAAATTAAATTGAGATGTTTAATTTGATTTCTATATTTTTGGCCCTAAAATCTATAATGAAATGAAAAATTATAACTACTTTCTTCGGATTATTGGAGTGTTTTGGTGCTACGTTTTTAAATTGAATTTCTAAATTAGTATTTTTATTTAGGAAAGAATTGTTAACTTTACTTCAAAGTGAATTTCCTAGTTTAACTTGGACAAAGCCTAAAAATTGAATTTTTCTTTTAAAGATTTGTATAGAAAGCAGTAGTGGGCTATGCCTGTTGTATCTTTACTTGATTGTGTTTTTGCGAATAAATGAATGAATAAAATTAATAGCACCCTGCTATCAGATAGAATGTTAGTGCCTGAAGAATTTTATTTCAACAAGAGACAGTCAAGCTTTGTTGACAGTTGTGTATTGGGTTATGCTTATGCATCACATGCACTAGAGAAATAGGAGTAGGAGTAACTGTGCGAGTGAGAAATGCGATAACATTGTACTGCTGACTCGAGACAAACGTCTCATCATCGTTGATCAACCTTTTGTTTGCTAGTTGCACTTGGATTTAACAGACTTCCATTCCAGTTGCGCTAGAAAAGAATGCGTTGACCGTTGTTATGAAAATGTAGTTGAAGCATCAACTGGTTTAGTTGAGGTGACAAAATAGATGAATCGTTAATAACCAATAAACAGTTAATTAAACTGGTTTGTTGAATCAACGCTCATCACTAGTTTATATATATTTGAAACAGTCAATTTAATAAAGAAAAATGAATCAATGTTTAATAGGGGTTCCATGGTTCATTCTCATAACACTAAGTACAGGGATGAACTTAAAAATGAAACTCATCGCACTGATCTCTATGCAAATGGAGTTAGAAATTCAGGAGTTCAACTTTTTAACGTTTTACCGGCCTGGCCTAAGAGTCTTCCTCTCAAAAAATTCAAAGAGGTTTTCAAGAGAGAGCTAGAAGACTGTGGTTTCTATTCAAGCCAAGAATATAGAGTATTATAAAAATCCTAAATTAATATAACCTGAATGGAAATAATAAATTTAAATTTAGCATTGGACAAATCCAGATGCCCCCATGATGGGAGGCCAGTCGATGTTTAAATATCTATCTATCTTTTATTGGTGGGGAGACTCTTACGGGTAGTTCCACCTCGCCGCTAGAGCCATATTATTGGAAACATGGTGAACCTACAATTTTAGGTGGGTTCCGAACCACCCGTAAGTAATTTTACAGCAGAGATCAGAGTCTGTTATGCTGGGCAATTCAACCCAGGAGAGCGTTGCTTTTACTAATCTGATTGAACAGATACCAGCTAAGGCTCACGGCTATCATTTCCCTACATGATATTTCAACACTACTATCACTTTTCAGTACAGGTCTAGACCAATCAGAATTCAGTATTTCATCAAAACAATGTCGAAATGAATGTTATGCAATAGTAACATCATCTGATTTTAACATTTCAAAATTATCTTTGAAGTGGCGAAGGTGATATTGTGGAAGATATCCATAATGAGAATTAATTGAAGTGAGTTAAAAGACGAATTAAATAGCTTGAACACCCGAGAAGTACTACCGTGATGTGATGTACATGCTATAACATTACAGAGTGCTCCGAGTTAAATAATTGTATGATCCGTATCAAAAATGCCATAGATTAATAGTTAAATATACCATAAACCACAGGAGACATCCAAGGTTTTTGAAAAGCATATATATTTTGAGAAAAATACTTATAGAGTTATGCAATTTAACAATATGTAAAATATGGGCGAGATCGTGTAAAGAGACCCGGATGACGTTACTGCATCAGCTGACAGGGCTCGACAGATGAGCTGGGATGCGCGTGATCACTACCTTGTCTTCTTATTCCCTTGATTGAAACCAATAATGGCAAAATACAAAAAAAATCATTCCTGGATTTCAAGTTCCATGGCGAACTGCGTTGTCAACTTTTTTGGTGAATTCAACGACTTGCAGTCAATTTTAATTAAGAATAATTAATATTTTACTCACTCTCTAGGCCAAACGTTTTCGAATCGTGGAGATTCATATTCAAAGACCTTTGAAAATGAATCTCCACGATTCTAAAACGTTTAGCCTAGAGAGTGAGTAAAATATTATTCTTAATTAAAATTGACTAAGTCGTTGAATTCACCTAAAAAGTCAATAGAAAAAATCATTACCTACCGGGGAGTCGAACCCAGAACCCTCAGTCTCACCTGGATGGCTTTTGGCATTGCTTGATGACGTGGGAAGGGTTGAGATGGTGGGGGAGTCCCGGAGCGGATATGTCGTTTGAGTTGGCAGCAGGATTGAATGTTGTTTAGAGCTGGGTTTAGTCGCTCGCACGGGGGCTCCTGGTTTTGAATGCCCGAGTTCCTTAAGAAAAAATATCAGAATACATATCAATCAACATATATTCCGTGAATAAAAATTCTCAAATCATTTTAAAATAGCTAGTAATTTGAGTAAAATTTCCATATCAACAAGTTTTAAGGCGTAGGTACCAGCCACTATTTTTTATCCCCAGGTCTAAGATATGCTGTGGAATGATGGATAAGATAAAATTACTTTATTTACGCAAACTTACAAAATGCCATAGAGACTGATTAAAAAGCATATTATTAACAACACAATCGATTCTATATATGGTAAAAAGTTTGGATTTTAACTATGAGATTCTACGTGAAGCATTTACGTAATGAAGGCGAAGTCTGGACAAAAATTCGTCCATTTTCAATTTATTATCCTCAAAATAATACAAATTCACTTTTAACAAAAACCACAATCACAAATTCAATAGCAATATTTACATAAGGAAAACAAGAAAAAAATACTTCAGAGGAAAATTATAATACCTGCAAAGGCTTCCCTGAGCGCAGGTATGAGTCAGAATAACATAGATTTAATCGAATGAAAGAAAGATGAAAATAAGATTTTTTAAGATTTGAAGAAACAGAATGAAAAGTAAGGAAGAAAATATAGAAGTAACACAGAAGTAGAAGAATTTTTAAGAATTAGAAGATTTTTTCAATTATATTTTCAGAAATGATCCATCTGTCAACCATTTTACCAAATGATTTATTTTTCTTATTGTTAGTTAAGAAATGAACAGGGATGAGATTTGCCACTTTTCCAGTAATATAAGTGAACTGTCTTCTACATACATTTAAAAGAGTTCTTCTCATTGCAAATCTTGAATGAGAAGGTCGTAAATTATGAATTCAAACTTAACCTTGATCATTTCGAACTGAGAGACTATTTATAGTTAGTAATAATGAAATGTTTTTTACATTTGCTGAACAATACAGATGGGATATTACAGTATTTACAAAATGAAAAATGAAGGTTGTCATGCAGTTGCTCTGTGGTCGAAAATATGCAGTCATTCTCTCCAAAAGATACCTCCTCAATGACGAGGTAAAGCCCGCTCGACTCACAATGCATCTAATGGAATTTGGAAGTGTTTTCCAAGCTCGACAAGCACTCACAACGAATGATTTAGTATAGATTGTGGTACGGTGGTTCGATATCTTATGGGACAGATAGGACCAACGTGAATAGCACCATTCCACATCATGTGTTTATTTTGCAATGGTGATCATTATCTAGTATTGGATGCTCCACTGTGCAAGCACCGTGAAATTTATTTAAAGTTCAGTTTGTATTCAACATGTTTTGTAACAGAGTGTGAACAGTTCAATTCATTTCTGTGCAACACAAAAACTCACCTTTTTTACACCATTGTCATTTTGTATCACATATTTCCGCCATATTTCTTCTTCTTCTCTGGCACTATCGTAATTTTCTTCTTCCTCCACTTCTTCGCCTTCTTGTGAGTCTGTAGTATCATCGTTATCCAGTATTATGATGTCTTTCATCTAATAATACATAAAAAAAGAGAAAACTGAATTAAAAGTGAAGGAGAACACTGAAAAAACCAGGGACGTGACGAAATGCTACAGAAAAAAGTCAAAAGAACCATATAAATAGGAGAAAAACGACTAAAAGATAGAGATAATTTTATAATAAAGATGTTATAAAGTGATGTCAATACAACTTACTTTATTCCATGCCTTACCATACTAGTGTGATTTCCATAGTTTTCAAGATTGATATTAACTAAAATTTTGCGCACACCATTACAATACAAAAAGCCGAGGAGATTATTACTTGGTGAGTCACAATAGTAGTTTATTCAAGCAAAAACCTAGTTATATTGGTAGGAAACTCTACAACAAGGTACTGCAGTTTCTACAGAGTCTTGAATACATAGAAATATTAAAAAAACAATTGGAAAAATATTTAGTTGATAAAGCTTTTTGTAGTGTACAAGAGTTCCTTTCACATCAAAACTAAGCCTCACTTAACTAATTGATAAAGCGTAGTAATTATGGTAACTAGTGTATAAGATTGTATAATTATTTTTGATCTGACTTGTCTTATACTTCTCAACTGGAGTCTCCAAAACGTAATCTACAAAAAAAAAGAAGTAGTGTTATAATGAAGCTATTTAACACTACAGTCACTTTTCAATACTAGAGGAGTCTAGACAAATCAGAAGTCAGGATTTCTTCAAAACAGTGTCTCAAAATGAATAATAAGCAATAGTCACACATCAGCTGATTCAATTTTGAAAATCAATCTGTATTTCAAATCGGAACCAATCGACAACAATCACGCATTTCAGGTTATGTTATTGTTAGTGTGGGTAAGTTATCTGATTGATTTAATTAATAGTTGCATTTACATTTTTTTGAACGTTTGGCACACGTCAATAACATAATTATAGCATTAATTATAAAATTACAGTCATATATATGTCATATATTATATACAGTCATTCCATAAAATATCACATCACATAATTTAACTACATACCTCAATTGTATATTTTGTCTATCGTTATAGCCCAATCACTAATTTCTATAGATGGTTGTCTTCTCCAGAGGCTCTGCTAAAGAATTCCGTTAAACTATAGAAGCCTTCATTCACAAGCCAGTTTCTCAGGTCACTTTTCAGCTGGCTTCTATCTATTATATTTATTATGTGCGTTGGAAGCGCGTTCAAGATTTTTTACTCAAAATTCGTTACATAGAATGCAGTTCTATGAGGCTGGATTCTCAAATGTCTCCTAAATCCAGTATTGTGAGCATGAACAGATGATCCTGTAGACCAGGTCTCTCTGAAATTCAATCTGTACATTGCACATTCCAAATAGTGGAGGTGGGTTATAAGCATGGCAAGGGAAGTATCTTTGCACTCTGAAACAGGACTTTACAAGATGTCCTTGGCAGTTTCTTCAGCATCATTCTCAGAACCCTTTTTTGTATTCTGAAGACTCTTATTGCTCCTTGAAAAGCACTCTAGAATATTAATCCATATGTAAGGAGAGACTGAAAGCTATAACAAGACTATAACAGAGCCAAGCTATAACAGATACTTGTTAACCATAACAAGCTGTAAAAACTACTTTTTGACTAATAATTCTTGTCAGCCTTGATATTGAAACTACAGCTTTATTGAGTTTTTTTATTTAATGCTCAATATGATTATTCCATTTCAGTTTAGAATCTAATCTATGCCTAGAAATCCACAAACCTGTGAAGGAACTATTGTTTTTGAATCCAACTGGAAGCTCAGGCCAGAAGAAGAGCTTGGGAGACATATATTATTATTTTGTCACATGAAATCGCATTTTTTTTTTTGAAGGATGAATACCACATAGGTCTGAGACCTGTGCGTGGGTAATGAATTGGATGATGGTGATTGATGAGTTGGACCTACAGTTTTAGGTGGGTTCCGAACCACCGGGAAGTGATTTTACAGCAGAAAACAGAGTCTTTTTTGCTGGCCAATCCAATCGGTCACCGTTACAAAGATGACCAGGAGTTTTGTAGCTTATCTCTGATTGAGCAGATACCTGCTACGGCACTCGGCTATCACGCATTATGATGAGCATAACTCTAGCGGTGTATGACACGTCAATGTTTTTGTTTTTTTAATTTCAGTTACGTAGCCATTAGGCTACAGCAGGTACAGGTCAACGTACTATAAAAATACTATAAATGAAATCAAGGTGTGTTGCGAGATTTACAATATTTTTTTCACAATATCGGACATCATATTCGACCCAAGCACTGTGTCGTTATATTTAAATAATAAATAATAGATAATAATAATAATTTATTCGACAAACAAACATACACTGTACAATTAAAATTATTATTATTAAAAATTAATTATTACTATTATTATTATAATTATTTAAAATTAAATTTTAATACTAAATTCATAGAAAAAATGCACAATACATGTCTATTGTCTAAATAGGAGACCCCAAAGGTAATCCTGTGTGAGGTTCCTTTTCCATACAATAGATCATTCTCTCAAGGAAAAATAAAAGACAAAAAGAAAAAGAAACAATAAATAAAGATCATCAGAAAAGTACTTCATAAAAATCATTCTGAAAACAAAAATGATTAACTCATTTGAGAAATAGCCAGAGACTTAAAATCAACAGTAAACCTTAAAAAAATTAACATTTCAAGAAAAAAGAGAGAAAAACAAACAATATGAAAATTATATTGATTCAAATGTTTTGCTTTTTGTGCGGGCTAGAATTTATATATATATTTTTTTCAAATTTCTATGGAATACACTTAAATGATGAAACTCATACTTTTTTGTGTGCTTCACTTTTTCTTCTTTTTGAATTTCATTCCATACCTTTTTCGCTGTATACAACGTACTACCTAACAGTGGCGTAGCAACGGGGGGGCGGACCGCCCCGGGTGACAGCCTAAGGGGGGTGACAAAAAACAGATTCAATCAGGCTTTAAAAGGACTGGTATTGAATGTTTTTTTTAAATATTTTTTAATAGATCATTTTTTTCTAATAAATAATAGAGAAAAAAATATTTTGGTTAGGGATGACATGGCAGGCAACTGAGTTGCGTACGATTGAGATGAGAGAAATTTAGTCATACGGTTGATGGTGGAGGAGCAGTGAGTGTCGAAATGTGTGACACAGAGGTTACTTATCAGCTAAATTTATTTTCATTATTTGAAGAAATTTGATCTGTTCTACTACACCTGCCACTGCCATTCACCCTTAGAGAATCAGTGGATTTGTTGATGCAGGTGTCAGGTGAGTAGCCAAGGAGCGTCCTCGGGTACGGACACCCTCCAATAGCGATGACTCAAGCACTTAATAGAATTTGATTCATAATGTGGGTTGAAATATTGAAATACAGCGTTTACATAAATTATAGGGCCTATATGGTTCTTTGGGTGAGAGCTAATACTTTTTTGGGTCGGCTAATACAGAGATATTTTATGGGTTAAAATAATGTGGGAGGATTTATGTATAGAAACGCTCAAAAATGCAATTTTGGAGATTTTTCCGCACCCCATTCAAACAAGAGTCATATAATTATTATGTCAATATTGTGAAAAGACATCTTAATTTATTCTGAGTTATCGGCCTACTGTGAAGGTAGAAGATAGTTTAGTAGGGAAAGTTATAAAAATTATTAGTTTGATTCGTGAAAAGCAAGTCATAAAGTAGTAATTTACTGTAATTGAATTTCAAGGCATACTATTATTTCAGTAAGAAAAAATATTAAGTACAGTATCACATTTTTTTAAATAAATTTCAGTGGTAGGTCTTGTAGGAGCTTTTTACTAATTGGACTATACCGTTTATGGTGAGTCTACAGTCAAGAAAGTGAAGTGCTCTCAGGGGTTGGACCCAAACATTTGCCATGGCTGAAATTGAGTCACTCAATTCTCAAAGACAAAAAGAAATCAATTGAATTTTTTACCGAAGATTATGGTGTAAGATGAATGAGCTCGTGTCTAAAAGCGCTTGAGAGGATTATTTTTCATTTTTCTCCGGGGTAAACCCCCCGCACCATCCTTCTACCATCTTTAGAAGAGGTATTTGTTTCTGGATTTCTTGTTCCATGACGAACTGCGTTGTTAATATTAACTTTTTAAGTGAATTCAACGACTTGCAACAAATTTTTATTAAGAAGAAGTAGAATTTACTTACTCTGTAGGCCAAACGTTTTCGTATCTTGGAAATCCATTTTCAGGAGGACGCCTCTAAAATGGATCTCCAAGATTCGAAAACGTTCGGCGTACAGAGTAAGTAAATTCTACTTATTCTTAATAGAAATTTGACTGCAAGTCGTTGAATTCACTTAAAAAGTTAGTATTTGTTTCATTTGAAGTGTTACAGGGCTCTTCCAAGCTAATTCATAATTCACATTTTTTCTCTAAATTCCAATAATAAAGTCCTAAGTAGCTACTATTTCCAAAGTGAACCAGAACCAGCTAATGATCTAATGGAATACTCAACTGAATCACATGCTGTTCAAGCAAGATATTTCAATATTTTCAATTATCCTGCCCACATTCTGAAGAGTTACGATATGCAGGCCTAAGCTAATCAATTGTGCGGAGCCCAATATCAAGACAAACATCACCAAAATAGCTTAAAGTTGCTTTCAAAAGACCTGAAAATGAAAAATTTTCTGACGCTCACCCCCGGAGTCCCAAATTTTGAATATCTACATAAAGAAATTATAATTATTTCATGGTTGATACAAAAAAAGAATCAGCTATGAATGAGGTGTCGTTTGTTAACTGTGTGAAATGGTGGTGGTGGGGGGGGGGGGGGGGGGGTGGTTGGTTGAAATACCGCCCCGGGTGCCACAAGACCTCGCTACGCCACTACTACCTACAACTTAATGTAGCACTGATCCTTAATAGTAGGTTTCTAAGTCATCTATGTCAATTATAATCTATGTGCGATTTGTCGCATTTCATTCTGCTGCAACCTAAGACTGAAAATAAAACCTAATATTTAAAATATTCAAGATAATTAATTATCTTATGTTAGTCTATTATCAATTATGTTAATTTGAACATGAGACTGGTTTGAATCGGATAGGAGAAATTTAATTTATAATGAACCCTATCTAATATCTCTAATGAATATATTTATAATAATACTTTGATTCACATTTATATTTCTAATTATTTCCTATTTATTTTAAGGTAAAATGAATTTGAAAACAAACTGTAGCATTCTCCTATTGTGTATGGACAGGCTTCAATCAACAAATCCTTTAAAGCTGCAATAAACACATTATAGCTATTGATAATTTTCAATTCATTTGGAAGGCAATTAAAAACTTTAAGCCCAGCATAATGTGATCCCCCTTCTAGCTAGGCCTCCCGTCCTTTAGGTGCGTAAATGGTGCGACTTGTTACGACATCGTCGCATGTTTTCGGGCATGACAACGCATGACAGGCACCAATGCATTTAAACATGGATAAGTAAGTAACAGCGCGTCCACTAGGAGCAGGCTTGTTGCACGATGCCGTGCAACAACGCAAGTGTTCTAGTTCAGTTTGGATTTTTCGCGCGACAAGAATATGGACTGTGAGAAATTGATACTTCTTGCTCAAGAAAGGACACCCCTGTGGGACCAACATGACCGACAACACCACATGAGGCGTATTACGAATAAATTGTGGATGCAGATTGCTGCAGAATTGTAAATAAAAAGGTAGAATTTTTACAGTTGAATTCCAAAAATAGTCAGGATCCTGACTACCAATTTTAATCTTCTCCACATTTAAAGCAGATGCCACAGGGTAGGAAATTACGTGTGTAAATGGAGTTGATGAAAGTCTTATTGAAAGACCAACAACAACACTCTCCATCCTCGACGGCAACGACTCAAGACTCTTTATATTCCTAATCTACCAATATTGAAAAACAAACAGCAACACTTCAAGGCTTTGATACCGAAAGTGATTGTGCAGCTGATTACTACCACAATTTCAACCCATAGTTAAGAATGGCGCCAATAAAAAAAACGATTATTTTAGTTATTTCATATTTTTACTCTTGTTTTGATTGAGACCAGAACTTTTCTATTGCATTTATTATCTTTCTATTCAGAGAATACCGTACTATTATCTACTCAGATTATTCTATTCAGGCTTATTAAAAGGATTTTCAAAAGTTTTGTTTATCTAAAATCTATTTATTTATTATAAACCTTACCTCAAAGTGACTGCCAGACGTTCCTTGGAGGATATAGTTTCCCTGAAATTACTGAACTTCTGCAAACGACCTTCCACCAATTAACAAGCTATTTCGCCAAAACATCTGTACAAATGACCAGCTGTGCTAATTTTGATAATTTATGTCTCACACATAACAACAAGCTAGTAAGTAATCAAATGTTTCTCTCACGGGTAATAGAAGAGTGGTTCGGAACCCACCTAAAATAGTAGGTCCACCATGTTCCCCGTAACATGGCTCAAACGAGGTGGAACTACCCATAAGGGTCTCCCCACCATTAAAAGCCATACGCTTATACTAATAGAAGAGTACGGTAGGGTCCACGCGCATGTTCCCCTTCCGCTCCGCCTGCAGCGTGACGTCACCAGTGCTCTGTGAATAGAGCACCACGCATCTAGACATAGAGCCCAGTCAATTTAGTTTCAGTTTTCGTTTAATAAGTCAAGTAACGTTAAAATGGTTCATATAAAGTTGTAGCACGAATATTTTCGAACATGAAAATACAATTACCTATTTGATTATAATAATATTTAACGAAATAATCGGGTTCAACAGAAGTCATTTCAAGATGTATGACTTAGCACTGTATAATCTCTGCAGAAATCTCATGAAAGCTGATAAGGGTTTTCATCACGTTGTATCCTTTGTTGAGATTTTCTCCATGATAATCTCTGCAGAAACACTGGTATAATGGCCATTATTAGTTCTATTTATTAGTTCAGGCGACAGCGATAAGCAGCAGTGAGCACCAGTTACGTCATCGACTCGCTAGTCTACTGCGCATCCACCTCGTGGACCCTACCGTACTCTTCTATTACCTGTGGTTTCTCTTTTCATTCTGAAGTATTCAAAGTGCTTACATTCATTTTCACAGAGTTCATTGAACAAATGATTAAACTCTCCATACCGTTCTCTTTTGCGCAAAATATCATTAATCCACTCATGTTTTCTTTTTCTCTCTTCGCCTAATAAATTGCGAAAGAATCTAACAATTAAAATAATGATTCATCACTCATTTTTATGATGACGAAGATGGTTGTTCTCTCATCAAAATAAAAAATCAACTCTGACTTTGTCGACAACATAACATTAAGCAAAGGACAAACGCCGTCGTGTGACAAGGGGTACGACAAACGCACTTTGTCGCTGTCCCACTTATTCCGCACCTAGTAGATGGGAAGTGTAGCAATGTGATTCTGTGTGTTGGATATTGTAAATTTGTTTCTTATGTCTTGTGTTGTAAATGTGCGAAAGGTTGTCCTCCATAAATTTTCGCCTATTTTTATAAACATAAGAGGCTATCTCAAAAAAATAAAGAGCCGGTTCTGTAAGAAGTTTCCGCCTTTTAAAAATTGGTCTACACGATACACGGGAGTCCACATTCTCAATTGACCTTATTGCTTCCTTCTGTCTACGAAAAATTGTTCGAATATTGGTTTCACTACATCCACAAAAAATAATACTGCAGCGAATATGGGACAAAAAATAGCCGTGGTAGACAGCTAGAGAGGTCCTGACATTTGCAACCCTCGCTATAGTTCTCAAATCAAAATGAGCTCTAGATAATTTGATATCAAGTGCCCTCAAATGAGTATCCCACTTTATATTTTTCTGCAGCTCTACTCGAAGAAACCGACTCAATCCTGAGGAATGACATTCCTCTCCCCTACCAGAATAAATAGTCTCAACAAAACCTGTAGGATCTCAAACGGTAGCAAATTTAAAAAGTCAAATTCAACTTAAGATAATTGCAACAGAATCAGTGACTCAGTTGGTTCAGTACTCGGACCGCCTTTCCTTGTACTTCAAAATCATTCATGTCTTTTATAATCACCGAAGTATCATCCGCATATCAAATCAGAGTCAACGCTGTGAGGAAGGTCATTGATGAAAACATTAAAAAGGACTGGACCTAGAATTCATCCTCGAGGAACACCACATAAAGTCCTCTTCCACTCCGATGTTACCGTATAGCCACTTCCTGTCTTCAGTCTAACTGCCTGAAATCTATTTATTTTTTTGTCGATTTTTAGATTGTACAGATAAGAATTGAAGAGCTTTCATGATTTGCCAGTAAATCCATAAAACTTCAATTTTCTCAACAACAACCCATGGTCAACCATGTCAAAGGCCCTCGACAGGTCACAGAAGAGACCAAGAGCACTCTGAGATCCATGCAGTGCCCTCAACACTCCAGTAACCATCTCAAAAATTGCAGATTTAGTAGAGTGATTCTTACGGAAACTAAACTGCCTCTCATGTAATATGCAATATAGAGAAATCTATTAATGAAGTCTTCTTTACATTGATTGTCAGTCGTTTAGCCATGCAACAATCCTGAATACTACCAATAACTCTCTCCTTGAGTCTGTAGTTCTTGGCTATCAGTCCTACAAGTAGAAAGTTTGCATCATCTGCAAAAAGGACAGTATTTGCTAGTGTTGTATTCTTAGGCAGGTCGTTGATGTTCAAGGATAACAGTAATGGTCCAAGTATCGTTCCCTGTGGAACTCCCTTAGTCAATTGCCGGATTTGAGATCTATATTTGTAGTTTTTTACAGATTTTCTCAGCTTCAATTTCGACAATTTGAGCTCTGTCACTGATGAATGATTTTAATCAGCCAAAAGCTGATCCTCTGAATCCATAGTAGTTGAGTTTATCTAAGAGAATGCCATGATCTAAGCTATCGAAAGCCTTTCTTGGATCAACAAATATTCCAAGAACATTCTTGCTATCATCTAGTGAACTGTAAATATTATATAGAAAATTGCCCATAACACGAGCAGTTGGCCTCCCAGACCGAAATCCAAACTGACAAGGCGATAATAATTTATTTGTCTCCAGATACACAGAAATTATTGTTTGGGCTAGTTGCTCATATATTTTTGAGGAGCTCTGAACTGATATTGGTCTAAAATTTACCATATCCTCATTGGACCCCTGCTTATGAACAGGAATGACTCGTGCTAATTTCAGATCCTGTGGGTATGAGCCTGAACAAAAGGATAGATTTACCAGTTCAGTGATTGATAGTAAGTAAAATTTAAATTAATATATAGTAGACCGAGGTAAAATATTGTATGCAACGATTGTATTTTGCCTTAAAGCCTTAGAGATGCTTATGATACTCGTGCTACAACTTACATCTCACTTGTTGTTTAAAGGCAATCATAATACAATCGTTGCATAAACTACTATATTACTAGACAAGGGATAAATTATAGTATGCAACGAATGTATTTTGCCTTAAAGCAACACGCGAGATGTTTATGATACTCGTGTCACTAGTGTGTTAACTTACATCTCACTTGTGACTTAAAGGCAGTCAAAATACAATCTTTGCATCAACTACTATTTTGAGTACTCACCGAAATAGCCTCGTCGCTTCCATCATCATAATCAATGGAAAAATCATTATTATCATCATCATCATCATCATCATCATCATCATCATCATCATCATCCCCTTCATCAAAATATTTCATTCCACTTTCCGAATCTATTTCAATCACCTCTTTTTCATTATTGCCATCATCATCAACAACAACCTCAGCATTATCGGCATCCGGTTCTTCATGAATTATAACATAGTTGTGATCGGACGCAAAGGCAATACCATGATCGACATTAGCACCACTCATTTCAAACTCAGTGACCTGAAAAAAGAGAAAATCATTTAAAAATTAAAAATACTTCATCTAAATAACAAATATAATGGGGCATAGAATTGATCCTTGAGGGTACTTCAAAAGAAACCGTGCTTTTGATTGAACATTAAAACACAACTAATTCAAGCAAAATATCGATTAATTTAAACCCTAAAATTCATCTATATAACAAATATAATCACTCATATCCAACTCAATGAACGAAAATTAGCCCAAATAAGAAAAAATCATTCGAAAATACGCACGTGATTGACAAATTTTTACTAACTCATCCAAAATAGAAATTAATTTGAACCTTAAAACATTTACTTAATTTATATAACAAATATAATGGGGCATAGAATTGATCCTTGTGCGACTCCAAAAGAAAAAAACATGATTTTCATTGGAGAGTACACATTTTAGTCAGGTTAAGTTGAGCTATGTAAAAGATAAGCAATCGTTGTAAAATATGAGATAAATGTATGTGAAGATTAAATCTTAAGAAGAATCTCGAAAAATATAACCTTGACATACAAAGTAAAAGTGTTTAGATAAATCAAACTGTATTCATAACGAATATAATGGGACCAAAAATTGAACCTCGTGGGTCTCCGAAACTAAACATGCTTTCGATTGAAAACTTCCCATGATAGAAAGGTTAGGTTGAGGTAATCATAATAAAATGATTATTGGAACAATTTTCTGTGAAAATCTATGCAAAATATCGTAAATCTGCCATCAATCTTGACAGATCAAAGAAAAAAGCTTCATCAGCATAAAAATATAGCGTGACATAAAACGACCTTGTGGAATTAGAAAACTTTAGGAATGTAGATTTAGGGCCGTATTATGAACGTTTCTTCAGTGTCTCTTGACTTGAGGGACTATAAATGCATAACATTTCAAGAGTCCCTTGGAGCTCTCATTGCGATACATATAGCAATAGTTTGGAGTGTTGCACAGTGAAGCATCTAATACTCTGTTTATTATAATAACCTTCGAAAAATCGCATGCTGTGAAAAGTTGTATAATACTGCTCCAATTTGTCATACATCATTCTACAGCATGTTTTTGATTTTGTCATGATGATTAGCCTATCATCGAGTATTGGATGTTCCATAGTGCACGCAGGGTTAGGTTTGATTTTTGAGAGTCTATGAAAGTACTCTACGACAGCAACAAGTGTCTACGTGTGTACAGTTCTTGAGAAATACTTATTTTGAGACTCAACGTTTTATGCCACGTGACCAAGTTAGGTTAGGTTTCTCTATATTACTATATGCTAGGTTAGGATCCTCAATATACTTTGATCCAAATTTCATTATAAATATTGATTTTCAAGTGAAAAAGCATTGTTATAAACTTTTTTACATTACTTTCATCGAAATTAGGGTTTTATTACCTTATGTACAACACGTGTTTGAAACATGGTTGGCTCATAAAAACGTCCTACAAACTAAAAATAAATAAAACAAGTATCTATTTACTGCCAAGGGAATAAAATGAAGAAATTTGTACTTTGTGCATGAATAAGTACTTTTTATTGTACCGGTTTCGTTGAGTACCGTATGCTTATCTTATTAATACTAACCAATGTAAGTACATGGTGACGTAGCTCGTTCATTAAATGTTTAAACATCTAATGATTCAACACATCCATGCCTTAAATCCAAATGGACTTCATGTACATTACTTACCAGTTATATTTTGAATATAATCAACCAACGAAATTCGATAATCTATGATTAGATAAGAATGCGTGGCCTACGCACGTTCCAGAACACCACGTGCCTCCGTAAAAATTCTACAAAAAGTAATATTCCAAGTACTTCTAAAATAGTAACAGTATATAACAATAAATTGCATGTATATCTTACCTAAATGATAGCAATTTAAGCAATTTAACTGATAGAGCTCTACAAGCACAATTCAGAATTTATTGGAAGCACGATAACCACGAGAAACCATCTTGTGCTCTGAAATTCTGTAAGCAAGCTATGCAAGAAAACGGTTCCTACAGTTTTTGAAGCTGATCCCACATTTTTCTTTCACTGCAAATGGTTGTCTGCAGTGTGTATGCATGAGTGGGATAAGCTAAGTCAAATATTTATCAAGTGTGAAACCATCTGAAAAGCTCGGACAGCCTTGAGGGAACACGAGTTCACGTGCTTATCAAAACTTATGGACGCTGTTAGTGTGACGTCGCAAGCCCCAATCCGCCATTACATGTTTCCAAACAGTATTATAAGTCCATTTAAAATCCATGAGACCAATTTTTAGTTGCGATTTATAATCAAACAAAATGGTTATGTACTTTCTCCCTGATTGCAAACATTACAGCGAGTTTAAGGTTTGCAGTTTTTATAGATTTCCAAATGATCCTAACAAAAATAAAAGCTGGAACGCTGCAATCAGGTAGGTACTACACGCATAGGTTATGTTATTGTTCTTTCGTTTCAAGTGATACGAAGTTCATAAAGCTTGTTAAATTAAACACAAACGTTTTCGGTTGATTTCTTTTCAAGTACAAAGTTGCAATTTCGTATTAATTAACTACTGATGACTTGTACACCTATTTCCTATTATAGAAGTAATTTAATTGCATGTTAGTTATTCGACCTGATCATTACCCAAGTTTTATTGATCTATGTGACAGTAAATTGAAAGGCGCTTATCAATAAAGATTTTAGTATATTATTAGATGATTTGACTCTATATTGGACTAACATAACATTTCAACTTCATCACGGCTGGCAGTGATAGATGAATTGGTTATTCAGATCTCATTATATCTCATAATGATATATCTCATTCATTTCTACCCTTACGTGTAAAAATATTAACTTAATTAGCCTGCCTGTACCTTGTATTGTGCTTATTGCATTCTGAAATACAAAACAGTGATCACCTGTTTAAAAGTGAATTTTACCAACTTGTAACTCAAACATAAACATCGCTAGCCTATATAGTGCATTATGGTAACTTGTGCCTACTTCCTAGTTTTCCTTAAATATTTTTAATTGTATGTGGGTTTCTCTAACAAATGTTACTGTTCAGAAGATATTAGTTCCAGAAGAGCAGATGGAGAGCCATCTACACATTCATTGGTCTGCAGTTACCAAAAATACAGTTCATATATCTTATTGAAGTAATAGATTAACATTCGAATCGAATACAGTTTTTCATGAGGGCTTTTTGCTCCTTGGTAGTTCTCTCATCCCTAGCTCCTTTGATGTATAATTATTTCTTGTTTTTGACAATTGTGTTTAATAAAACTGTAAAGATAAAGTGTGAAATAAATTTATTCTAAGCTAGAACTTTGAATTTTTGACAGCTTCAACTATACATTATACCGTCTACTTCATGCCACGAATTTAGGTGGCTCAAAGAAATCACAGTGTAGCAAAAACAACTGACTGTGGTGACAAACCATATATGACTGCTAGCCGTATCAGACTCATAGACTAGGCAAGTGTGGTATGATTAGTGTGCTGTATTTGAGCATTGAGGTTGGTGATTCTCTACTATCATCTGCTGGCAACACCGTAATTTTTCAGAGCAGCCTAATTTCGTTGTGTGAACTGTTTCAATTGTGTATGTATTCATTGAAATGATTGTTGAAATTTCAACATTTACAAAATATTCTAGTGAGTTGCGGTGCTTGCACAGTGGAGCACCCAGTACTTGATGATAGTCACTGCTGCACTGTTTGGCGGATTCGAGCTGCATGAATACCATCAACCCACAGCATGTGTTTGATTTTGCAGTGGTGACTATCATCGAGTATTGGATGCTCCACTGCGCAAGCACTGTAACTCAATAGAATATTTTGTACAAACCTCACCTTTTAGAGCATCGCCTGAAAACTCTATTAATAGATAACTAACACAGTACTAATAGAAACCTACTATTTCTCAGTAAATTGTAAGTGTTATATAAGTGAATCATCATTCAGCAGTGTTTTATTTACATTCCTGGATTTTTTGTTCCATGACGAACTGCGTTGTTAATATTAACTTTTTATGTGAATTCAATGACTTACAGTCAAATATTCATCAAGAATAAGTAGAATTTACTTACTCTGTAGTCCCAGCGCTTTCGAATCTTTGAGATCCATTTTGATCCATCTCAAAGATTCGAAAGTGCTTGGCCTACAGAGTAAGTAAATTCTACTTATTCTTGATGAATATTTGACTGCAAGTCATTGAATTCACATAAAAAGTTAATAGTTTTATTTATATTAATGAGGTTTTCAATAATGAGACTATCAATAAATAGCATAGATTTGTTGAAAGTGTAGTCTGGATGTCATCAAAAATAACACTCAACTGAGTTCTTCAAATAACTGGTTGAAAATGTTCATAATTAGAATAAAATCAAACAGCATTTGTAACGGTCCTTGACACCAAAGTAGTGGCCACGAAACTATATGGTTGAATAGAATATTGTGAAACCTGATAATACTTTGTAAAGATTAACACTATATGTTTCCTATTTCTTCAAGGCTAATGTAAATAACTATGAATTCTGCACTTTACAAACTCTAGCAATCGCATTTCAATTCACCTACATATTTTGATGGGCACTAACTTATCACAACATTCGCCAAAGGTGCTTGCACAGTGGAGCATCCAATACTTGATAACAATTACTGTTGCAAAATCAAACTTGTGCTGTTTAATGGAATATAACAGATTGAGCTGTGTGAATACCACCATTCTGCAGCAAGTGAATGATTTTGTTTTGGTGACTGTCATCGATTACTGGATGCTCCACTGTGTAAGCAACCTAAAACCACTAGTAAATGCAGACATCGCATTTACAGCTACCTGTACTACACAAATCATTGGGTCTATTACGTGCATAATAATAATAATAAAGTTGTGCAAAAGTCACAGTACCTACCAGCAATCATACCGGTAGCACTTGTTTAACTTCTATAGAATAATGCTGCAATTAGTCTTAGTGGCATGTACAGAGTGCAAAAAAGTATTGGTAGACCAGACTAAATTGTAGCTAGCCAAGCTGCAAATACAAAAGATTTGGTTTAATATTAAAATTTGTTAAATCCTATAAAAAGAGGATGTGATGGAAGTTGGAATGGTTCCCCATACAACAATCAAGTTTACATGATTAGGAATTGAGTTGGTAGATGGTAAAAGTCCAGTTGGTATACACCCAACACTCTTAAAAATTTGCAATTTTATACATATTGATGAAAACCTAAGACACTGTTTTATACGCCCATTAGCGTCATAGGTTATTACATACCTTCACATTGTATGATCTATTGCACATACTTGTTTGCACTACACCTACCAAATATTTTAATTTGCCATCATATTTTATACTTTTTACCGTGTTTGGTTTATCCCCCAAAATATCTCACTATTTCCCCTAATTTGATGGCCATAAATTGGCTTTTTAGTCTAATCGTATAATGCTTCGTAGTCTACACCTAACTTGTACACCTAACCTATGAACAAAATACTATGAAAATAGTTCTATATCCAATATCACAACTGAAAAAAGCCTGATACTCAATCCTCTGGTATTCTGGTACATGAAAAAAGGACTCAAAACTCTTAGAAATTTGTAATTTTATTGCTTTTGATAAAAATCTGAGACACTGTTTTACGCCCATATAAATAACATGGAAACAGACACCTAGCAACGATTGTTTGGAAACAAAACTGGCTCCCTAGCAACGAATCACTTCATCACTAACAGCGTCCATTGGAGAATACTGCTTATATTTTATTTATTAATAAAACAGGCAGTGTATTTTGATATAATAATGGATTTTGGCAGTTTAAGCTATTGGTCTTGAATCCGTTTGAAAATTCCGAGCCACCTTGAAAAGATCATGAGTTCATCAAAACGTGTTGGATAATATCATTTATATTTTATTTATTAGTAAAACATGCAGTGTATTTCTGATTATTATGTTTTGATAGAATAAATGATTTTGACAGTTTAATCTCTTTGTCTTCCATCTCTCTCATCTCTTCTTTTGCCACCCCTTGTCATTGATTATGAAGGGTGGCGGGGTGTTGCAACTCCTGTGGAAAGCGACCCTTTGTACCTCGAACTAGTCAGTGCAGTTATCCTCTTTTATCCATCATTTATCACCCTGCACTGACTAACCACACCCTTAGCCACTCTGGTTCTCCTTTTTCCCTCTTTATTCTGCCCACCTTCCACCTTCATAATATTTCTAGTTTATTTTATCATGTTAATCTATTTCATTATTTGCCTTATACTATCACACATTGATTTTATTTGTTTTTACTTGATTAATGCTGTTTATTTATTCTCTCAGATCATCCATTCATTATTTTTCTCTTCAGTCCCTTATTCCAATGATCCTATTGAGCTCCCATTTAGGGGTTTTATGTATTTAGTAATTTTTTCTTTGTTTGGCTTGCGGTCTGTGTTAATTGTTGCTTTGTTTGTTGGTTAGCCTTGAATTTGGTGTAATTATAACCTCTTCAATGGCTTGATTTGAACTCTTTTATACTTTGTAATCAATAAGTTTTGTTATTGGTATCATTCTTGCTCGAATAATAGTGAGTGACATGAAAAATTATGTTTTCGTTGTTCAGATCAATAGATCTAATGGTATTCATTTTGAGGATTTCTTGTTCTATAACGATCTGCGTTGTTAATATTGAATTTTTATTGGAAATTCAACGACTTTCAATCAATTTTAATTGAGAATAAATAATATTTCTACTCACTTTTGGCCAAACATTTTCCAGTCATGCAATCTCATCTTCAAGGGTACAGTATTTATTCATTCTTCAAGTTCTGAGTGTTTGAGTTGAACATGCCTTATATCATGGCCTCCTCTAACAAGGCCGCGGCGAGGGAAATGTGGCAACGCCGCAGTCCCGGCCTATCGAGCCAGCCGCTGTAGCACTAGTTCATATGGAGCTTCCATGCTGTGCTAACGTTTAAACGCTTGTTAGGATGGATTTTCGGTGGATTTGACTACTTTTGACTACTGCAATAATGCCAGACAAGTGTGTTGCTCCAGGGTGTAGCAGCAATTACCAAAGTGTGGTAAAAAGAGAGGGCTCCAAGTGTTTAGTTTTCCAAAAGATGAAAAGCGCCTTAGTGAGTGGATACTTGCTATACCTCGTTACCTATTTCCAATTGGACTCCTCCCCAACATGCATATCACACTTTCATGAAACCGGATTAATTTGGATAGAGAACTTTAGAAACAGCACCGGTGAATTGTGTCAATTCAAATGAAATAAGCCTTTGTAAAGTCCTAGCACTGTTCCAAAACTATTTCCCAACTTGCCTGCATATCTAAGCAAAAACGCTTGAAAAATAAAGAAGAGGAAGCAGTTAAACGACAAGAGGAGAAAGATAACATCAAGGATTTTACTTCTTTTTCTCAAGCCTTAAAACTTAAATTAAAGGTACAAGTTGTTCCTCTTTCAAAACTGAAACCAGCTGTCTAGTGTACAAATTAGATACAGGCTAAGTAAGGTCCCAAAAGTTAATTTTAGAATAAGGATTAGTAATGATTTGAGTATCGAAACCCATATTAATAGCAGAATAATCCCTAGTAGCACACTAGTTCATGAAGAGAGTGATAATCCGATTCTTCACAAAAGTAAATTGTGCAAATGGAGTCAATTATTAACTTTAACAAATTTCTGTAAAGGTCACAAAAAATCACATAAACAAATAAACAGCCTTTGTATGTAAATTAAGTAATAAATTTTACTCACATTATCTGGAGTGCACTTGCCCCTTTGTCAGCTGACAAAGCGTCTTATTAAAGGATGAAAGTGTACTCATCCTGATAACGTAATAAAATGTATTACTTAATTGAGATAGTGCCAGTTTTCTGGAAACATTTTAAATAGAGTGATTGTAAAATTTTTACTCAGACCGTTTATGGAATCATTATATCAATTTCAAAACATTATAATTTCAAAACATACTGTCTTTCTGCAATGTTACTAAACCTTATTAAACATTACTGGACATGATTTGATGCAGTTCCTTATCACTTTTTCTTTTGATATTTAAACTTTTGAAAATAAACTTCTCTAGTGTATTAAACACTTACTTATTCGTGTAATGGCCATTTCGCATTGGTAGAATGCTTCCTCAGACATGGCTGGAGGCCTACTCCTATGGTTAAGCCGTGTTGAATTAGTAAGTGTTACATTTATTAGTGAAGTTTATTTCAAATAATTATTTATGTTCATGTTATGTAAATATGTAACATTACTGAACCGTTTTATGTAACATTACAAAATTGTTTCAAGTAACATTATGTTTATGTTATGTAACATGACGTTTACACTACTATGAAACGTCACCTTAACCGATTATTAGACCGTTTAACAACGTTAATATTACGTAAATATGTAAAGTAACAAGGTATCATTGTTACATTATTGTAATGTTTAGCCTATGTGCTGTATGGGCAGAAAGATTTATAATGCAGTGCTTCACATATTCCTTTCCTTAGGAATCAAAACAAATCGGGATGATCATATGTATAGAAATTGTTGAGAAATGTAAACATTACATGCATTTAAAGAGTTTGTGGAGAGTGTGGCGAGTAGGCCGGTGAGTGGAGGGGATTGCGGAGTTGCCACATTCTTGGCCGCGGCCTTGTTAGAGGAGGCCATGCTTATATCAATGGTTAAGTTCATGAGTGCTTTACCGGTAACTGGTAAATGTCACCGGTGGCTTCTGATTGGTCTTACAAATTTTTCTACTTTTATGAATTTGAACAATCAGACGCCACTGGTCTACATCTATCAGTTACCCTTATGGCTTCCATGAACTCAACAATCCACAATATTTTCGATCTTGATCGATACATTAATAATCTTGTGATTGATTCTATTTATAGATAAGAGTAATCATTGATAAAATTGAACATTATCTTTAATCTTCATACAGTGCAAAATTACCAAATCCATCGGTGAAAAGTAAAGTTTATTTCAGATTATCACATTCCACCAAGTAAATAAGTTATCGGTTGTTTTTAAGTTGTTAACATGTCTCTTACGGGGTTCATTTCTTTCTTTTCTTTTATTTATTTCAGTTTTATTTTCGTTTATTTCAGATTATCTCATTCCATCATGTAAAAAAAATTATCAGTTGTTTTTGAGTTGTTAACTGTCTCTTATGGGGTTCATTTATTCATTTTCTTTTGCTCTCTCTTTTAGTTTACTTTTCTTGTTTATTTCTTTTTGAACTCACTGCTGGCGCTCAAGTTAATCTTATGCTATAGTCTGTTCAGCGAGCCTACAGAGTGAAGTAAACAAACTTTGCATGTGTGTGAGTGAGGAATTCCGAGAATTGTACTGGTATCGGTCGGTCGGCCTCATTGATATATATTATTAGATGCGTAACTCCGGGATCCGCTGTGAAGTCACAGCGCTAGCATCGCCCGCTTCTAAATCGGGCAAAACCACGAAAATTTGTATAGCAGTAATGGAAAAAACCCGTATTTGTCAGTGCTAAAATGACTTGTTTTGTGATGTGAAATGATTTTTCAACATGATTGTTTCATATAGTGATTATGGATGTACCAATCAGTGCAAGTCTGGTGGAAATATTTATTTTCAAACAAGTAATTTTATCTTTTTATTGTCTATGTGCAAGCGTAGCTTTACAAGATTGTTTTCTGCTTCCTCTCTTTTATGTTTTTTTTTAAAATTAAAAATAATGTACTACCATATTCACCACTTCAATCTTGTTCTTATAAGAATTAATTACTCGTGATATACCATACAGTAATTTATTAAATAACTCTTTTAATCAAGCTATTTTGCTTGAACTGCAATGGCATTGGTGCGAGCATTCTTGGGCTTCTCAATATGAATTTATATAGGAGCCTACTGAATTTTGAAGCATGCGGTATCTAAATATATATATACCGTATATTTATTAATACAGTACATTTATATTTCCTTTCATGTTGCAGTTCCATAATATTACTTTTTCACTTGATTTTTAAACGTTAATGATATTTAGAAAAATCTTCACTAAAGAGTTTAACATTTACATATTTGTGTGACGGCAATTTCGCATTGTTGTAATGCTACCTCAGACACAACTGGAGGCCTACTGCTAAATCAAGTTTATGATGTTTTTTATAATTCAGTATGTCTGCTCCACAAGATAGCCTATTATTGTTATTTTAGTCAAAATTTGAAAAAGCTGGACTTTGATGTTTGCTAAATTAAAATATCTTCTATTCCCGAATTTTCTCAGAATAAAAATCATATATTCGAAATCAGGGAATCACAGACCACAAATAATATTACTCTAGAATTTTTTCTTCATAAAGATTGAGAAAATTAGCTTATGAAATTTTGGCCGCCATCTTGGAACTATTTCGTGAAGCGAGCGTTTTTTGAGGTGCGAGAGTTCAGATTCGGATTCAGTGCGTCAAAGTACATAGGAATACGCTGAGAAAAAAATTACTTTATGTTTTTCCTGAAATCACTTACTTATGATACTGCTTATGCACTGCTCTGAGTTTGAAATTGACTTGAGCCAGAAAAAGTCTGGAATGTCAAATTATTACTACTATATGTAAGACAAAATCATGGGCTATCTTTCAAAAAAATAATTATTGAAATACATCAAGGGAGTTGCGAGAAATCTTCAAATGAAAATTAACTTTTTCCCATAAGAGCCTGTGTTAAATTTGAACTTTTGCCCGATTTGGCCTTTTCCCGCCAGAAAAAAGTGGCTTCACTATAATGCCATAGCCTTCAGCGTTAGGCCGGCCGCACACCAAATCGGGCACGGCGCGGCGCGGCGCGACGTTTTGCCTTAAGGCGCCTTGTGCGACATTGTTTGTATTGGTTTGAATGGAGGTGCCGCACACTGCATCGAGCACGGCAAGGCACGGCGAAGCAGCGCCGCAAGGCGCTTTGTCCTGCCTCGTCAATTTTCGTCTTTCGGGCAAAACGCATCAGGCAAATCGGTCTGCGCATGCGCGGGGATCGCCACCACGTGTAGCGGTAGTTGATTCATAGCAAATAATGTAATTGTCTTTGGTCATAGTGATAGTCGTTCTAGTATTGTCTAGTTGTTGTGTGACAAGTGAAATGGCAAGCCATTGATGATGGGGTCTCTGTTGGCAGGGCAAACTGTACCCCACCCCCTCCGAAACTGCAACTCTCATTTACACCTTGAATAATTTACACCAAATTTCACCTTGAATCAGATCGGCAATAGAGCCATAGAAAAAAAAACGATAAAAATCATGTTTGCTTAGTCAAATATAGAAAATCTTGTCCTACGCAACACTACACTACACTACCTACACTACATATGAGCAGAAATAAAAATCGTAAAAGCTACCTTCAGCCACAGATTACAGAAACAACAAAAACAATAATAGACGTCTTTGCTTTAGCCTATGGTGCTTCAAAATGAACTTCACATTTATTTACCTTTCAATTAGCCTACATAATCAGCGAAGAGGGTTTCTAGTAAATAATTATTTCAATTTTTTTTATGTTTTTGTATACTCTAGTTCATATTTGAATACTAGGTCATCACTTCTCAAATTCCGTAATCACCTTCTGTTTCATACTGCTCAACTTACTTTAAAATCAGTTATTAGAGAAATATTCTTCCGACCCAAATATTTTTTTCAAGCATTCTCCATGTTCAATACTTCAATCAAGGTATTCAATTAGATGAGAATTTTCCAATCATTAAAACTATTGCGGTTTTTTTTTTAAAACAATGAAGCCCACATAGGGCTGAGACCTGTGCGTGGGTAATGAGTTGATGATGATGATGATGATGATAATAAGTGTAAACTATTGCTTTTAATGTTGGGGAGACCATTACGGGTAGTTCCAACTCTTCATCGAAGCACGGTCACCCATCCAAGCGCAGTCTTGAGCTCTCGTGACTCAACATCTCGATCGCAAAAATACCACATGACTAATCACCACTCTAGCTTGATGATGATGATGACTGATGAGTTGGACCAACAGTTTTAGGTGGGATCCGAACCACCTGGAAGAGTATTTACAGCATAGAACAGTCTTTTTTGCTGTTCCAAATCGGCCACCCTCACAGAAAGGGGTAATTTACTTATTTCATCTGACTAGCACGGCTCGTGGCTATTCACTTCGCCAACAAAACTTTCCCCCATAAAGTTTGCAAGGAGCGCAGTAAAGATTACCTGTTGATTTGGAACAAATTAGATGAGTCCTTTTAAAAATAAAGTCGCCTTGCCATGCCGTGCCGTGCCGATGGTGCTCTTATTTCATCGGGCACGGCGCGGCGAGGCGAGGCAAGGCAAAACGTCATGCCGCGCCATGCCTGATCTGGTGTGCGGCCGGCCTTAGAGTTACGCATCTAGTAGTATATATCAATGGTCGGCCTATTCACATTCATTGCCAACTCCTGTTCATTCAACAGCTGATGTCGCACTTCTAGTTTGTGAAATAAATAAATTATTATTGCATTATTTCAAGAACATATTAGATTTTAAATTCAGTTATCAAGTCAGTATTTTCATTTCAAATCTATAGGTAAAAATAATTCAATCGACAAATTTATGAACAATTCTAATAATAGTGATACCAGTGATTGCTGAATGTTTGGATACATTACCTAAGCATTGAAAATAAGAAAATAGCCATCTCATTCATATAATTCATTATTCTCATGTATCTATTTCCATTTACAATAAATAATAAGTATTATCCAAGTAGGTGTTTGAAAATGATTATATGGGTAGGCCTGTTACCTGTTCGATGCGTTTCTAAAACTAGGCTATGTGTGAATTGGGCTTCGTTGAGTCTCGGCTTGCACGCACGCACATGTTTGTTTACTCCACTCCGTAGTTTTAAGCGTTTTTAGTTCTATAAAATGCATTACAGATAATATTTTTGTTTTTGAATTGTATTACTTCCAGTGTTGTAACTGTTTTTATCTGTATTTTGAAGTGGCAATAAGATAGGTTTGAGAAGCGAATCTGGAGTATAATATATTACGTGAACCGAATTTCTGCGAACGTAACTTAGACGAATTTACTTGGTCAAGTGTCTACTAGCCCAATCTTTTGCGCATGCGCGATTCGACTGCGTTGTGCGTTCCCTCTTGTTCATGACACTTTCTTCGATTGTGGTTGTGACTGAAGTTGTTTATAATAGTGAATTGTGCCGTTATTTATGTGTTCCTGTGTTTTTCTACTAAAATTCAACTAATATCGGTGTTGAATAACAATCTTTAAGGATTTGTGATGGCCTCTGACGAGGACCTTGAAGAATCTTTTGCCGGTAAGTACTGAATAATTTCGACCATGCTTTGTAATGCTTCTCCAGAAATCGGCAGCGGGGTAAATATGTAAATGTCTGGATAATTAGATTTTGTCAATGCTTATAAGATACATATTCAACAGAATTCCTACAATTACTGTACTATCATTGACTAAAATCGTCTCTTCTTATTAACTTTCATTAAACATTCTTCGAATACCGTTTATTGAATGTTGAATGAAGGTATAGTCTCATTATTTTTCCTTGTCAGTTAGCTTGATGATGGTATGACCCCTTTTCAAAATGGTGGACGCCAAACAAAGGAATTTCGCCGATGAATTTTACAAATTATTTTTTTAAACATTTTACCTATTCATAACCTTTGCACGTTCTGAATAAAATTGTAAATCGTAATTTTGGGGTTAATTTCGGTAGGTGACACCGAATTTGCATTACGCAAATAGTATCTTACGCCGGTTGACATTTTTTTCGAAAGTTTATGTTTAATATTTTTGGAAAATGGTTCGAATTGAAAAGAAAACTATTTATAAATTATTTTCATATTAAAACAGTAATTCAACTCTATTATAATATTGAAATTCATTCCAAAATGTTAGTTACAGAATACTACACTGTTTACAATTTGTACGTGGATTAATTTGTGATCAATTTTAAAATCGTTCGTTTTTCATGATCAATCGTCACAAAAATGTATTCTAGAAGTGAATTCTATGTAAGTTTTACCTTTTCAAGTAAGTTGCACTAACGATTTTTTACAAGTAACATTAATAAACTAGTAATTAAGTTATTACGAAAATATAATTATTTTAGGGTAGGTTAGCTTCCCCCCCATATTATTTGAGTTAGCACCTAGTTAGAAACTAAAAAGCTATTTATTCTGTCCTAATTTTACCAAGTAGAGACATTACCAAACTTATTTATATAATAATTAGGTTTGGTTACTATTTGATCATGCTTCAAGGTTTGAAATTCACACTCACCTTCTTTTGTACACTAAATATATAAGCACACTTCAGTTCACTAGCGCATGTGGTTTTATTCTGTTGAGCCTCCGGACCAGATCACAAACGTCAAGCAGCTGGATTGCCTCAATGGTTAGTGATTTGAGAAATAATGTATTGCTTGTTATGTTTGGTTAGGTTACATGTACCTAATTAATAAATATTGCTTTTGAATTGGGTACTGAAGATTTTTGGTGTTTCTAGTTGAATTTGATGTTTGTTTTATTGATTTTTTTTTGCGTTTTTAGGCGAAGAAGACGTTGAAGAAACGACAGCCACCAGAGGCGCTGGTGCAGAAGACAATTCTGTTGAGTCTGACGAAGATAAACGTGTCGAGGTAAATAATATTATTAGAATACAAATTTATATTGATAATTCAATATAAACTTAAAAAAACACTTTTAAATGGAAATTAACTCACGTTATGGCGTGACGGCCGTTTTGCTCTGTTGTCTAGAGCATCGTCAGACGACCCACAGTACACTGACTTAAGGTATGAGTTTGAGGGTTATGTATGTTTGGAATGGTGATGGGGTGGGGGGATGAGTAGGCGGGAGGTTTGAAATTGGGATTATTTTGTCAAATAGAGTATGTGAGAAGAAGTTAAGTTGATCATTTAAAATTTTGTCAGGTTGCTGCTTTGCATGTTTGTAAATCTCATATTGTTCTAAAACATTGAGTTTCTGGCTTTTGTGAGTGAAGTGTAGTGTGTCTAAATTAGTGTCAATGTCTGTATAACTGTGGCCTGTTGAAATGATGTGTTCAGCAAAAGTGGAATGTGTGTTTGGGTGTGAGATGGCTCTTGTGTGTTCTTTGAATCTAATGGTGAATGTCCTGCCAGTTTGTCCTATGTAGAACTTGTTACAGTCATCACATTTCAATTTGTAAATTCCAGATCTGTTGTACTTGTTTTGAGATGTTGTCTGAGAATGCAGGTGTTTTTTGAGTGAATTAGTTGTTCTGTAAGCTATTTTATATTTGAGTTTCCTGAATGAAGCTGCTATTTTATGAGTTTTGTTGTTGAGGTAGGTAAGTGTGATGAATGTATGGGGGTTGTCATTCTGTTTGTTGCTGGTGTGAGTGATTGGTTTTGTTGATATTCTGTGCAGTAGTTTGTCTATTAGTGTGTGTTTGTAACCATTCTGTTGTGCTATGTATTTTATAGTAGGCTATTCAATTCTATATTGTAATCTTCTTGTGACAGGAATGTTTGTTAGTCGGTGGAGCATGTGATTGAAAGCGGCATGTTTATGTTGGGTTGGGTGATTTGATGTGTTATGTATTACTGTATCAGTTGTTGTGGGTTTCCTGTAAATTCTAAATGTTTTGAATGCATGTTCCTGCTTTGATATAGTGATGTCCAAGAAGTTGATACTATTATTGTGTTCAAGTTCCAAGGTGAATCTTAAATTGGGATGGATTTTATTGAGATTGGTGTGGAATATTTCAGTTTGTCTTTTATTGCCTTTGTATAGAATTAGAATGTCATCAACATATCGGTGCCAGCTGATGATTTTGTCTGTATTATGTAGGATATGTTTTTGTTCTATATTGTGGACAAAGATTTCAGCTAGGATGCAAGAAATTGGGGAACCCATAGGAAGGCCATGAGGTTGTGAATAGAATTTATTATTGTATGTGAAGTAATTTTGTGAGGTAACTAGTGTTGTGAGGTCTAAAATTTCTTGGAGCTGTTCAGGTGGTGTGTTGTTTTGGATGAGCATTTGTTTAAGGTGAAGAAGTGTTTCATGTATGGGTACATTGGTGTAAAGATTTGTAATGTCAAGAGAAGATAGTGCGGAATTGTGTGGTATATGGATTTTTTGTAATTTGTCTATCAGGTCTATGTTATTTTTTACTGCTGTGTGCTGATGGAATGTTATGTTCTGTCTTATTGTTTTATCTAGGAGTTTTGCTAATTTGTGTGCAGGTGCATGTGTGTGATTTATGAGAGATCTGATGGGAATATCTGCTTTGTGAATTTTTGGTAAGGCATTTAGTTTTGGTGCTGATGGATTTATGTGCTTGAGGTGCTTTTTGTGGCTGTGAGGAATGATGTGTTGAGTACGATTGATGGCATCTTTTATTTGTGTTTGATACTTGGGAGTGGGATCATTCTTTAGTTCCATGATTTTATTATTAGTAATGAATTGTTGTACCTTTGTGTCTATTTCTGTTTTATTTATAATGACTGTGATGTTGCCTTTGTCAGCTGTGGTTATGATCAGGTTATGTTCTTTCCCTAATATTTTTCATGGTTATAAAATCTGGGTTGGTTTTGGATTGGACTTTGAAAGTGTTTTTATTGCGTGATATGTCCTGCCTCAGGTATTCATGTACATGGATATTTGTATTTTGTATAGCAGTTTCTGTGTCTATTATAGTTTCAGTCAATTGTTTTTGTGAGAGGTCATGTTGTGTGTTAATGTTGTGTTTTAGTCCCTTATCAAGTAGTTCAATTTCAGATCTATTGAATTCGATTTGTGTGGTATTCATTGTTCTTTTATGAAATTTCTGTTCTGCGGTGATTAATGGGGTCTGTGCATTTTGAAGTTGTGCAATTTTTTGGTTATGTTTGGTTTTTAATTTTTTTCTCATGAGATTGACTATGCTATTTGTATGTGATTATTTCTTGTAGTTCAGTGTAGTGAAGAATAGTTTACAAACATGCAAAGCAGCAACCTGACAACATTTTAAATGATCAACTTAACTTCTTCTCACATACTCTATTTGACAAAATAATCCCAATTTCAAACCTCCCGCCTACTCATCCCCCCACCCCATCTCCATTCCAACATGCATAACCCTCAAACTCATACCTTAAGTCAGTGTACTGTGGGTCGTCTGACGATGCTCTAGACAACAGAGCAAAACGGCCGTCACGCCATAACGTGAGTTAATTTCCATTTAAAAGTGTTTTTTTTTTTTAGTTTATATTACATATTAGTGGAAACAAGATGGATCTTCAACATCATGATAATTCAATGTAATAATTTATGAATAATCTGGGAAAATAAGCTTTAAAATGTTCGTAGTAAGTTACACTGATAGAACCCACTTGGTTTGTAGTGTCAATAATATTGATCATGTAGCCTAGTTGCTTCCTGTAATTTATATACTGCGAAACCAGATGTCAGGTACTAAGATAGAATTGCTTTTGACATTGATTTTCAATTTTTTTAGTATTAGAAGGGTTGTAATTTTAAAGTTGTAAATGTTATTTACTTGACGATTGCGATATACATGTCATATTTCTACTGCAGCTACGCAAAAATGATAGAATATTTGATTTGAGATTTCATCTCCTAGAAGCTGTTTTGAGTCAGTGTTAGTGAAGTATCCAGTGGTTGAGTTCATGGGAGCTTTACCGGTAACCAGTAAATGTTAACGGTGGCGTCTGATTAGTCTTAAAATGATTTAACGTCTATGAATTTGTTTTGTTTTGTTTTTTACTGATGATGCCCACATGAGTCAGAGACTTGTGCGTGGGTAATGAGTTGGATGATGGTGATTGATGAGTTGGACCTACAGTTTTAGGTGGGTTCCGAACCACCGGGAAGTGATTTTACAGCAGAGAACAGTGCCTTTTTTGCTGGCCGATCTAATCGGTCACCGTTACAAAAAGGACCTACGAGAACGCAGCTTATCTCTCTGATTGAACAGATACCTGCTACGGCTCGCGGCTATCACTTCCCTAATTTGAATAGACCAATCAGACGCCACCGGTAACATTTACCGCTTACCGGTAAGGCTACCATGAACGCAGTCATTGATTATTGTCAATTTGTAACTACTTATCTTCTACATAATATTCCTCAATACTATTCCACCATTTTATTTTTCTTTGAATCTTTTCAACTAAATTTTTTTTAGAATAACGAGGATTTTAGCAGTTGTCCACTAACTTATATATTTATATTTCTCAATATAATTTGTCCACCTTTTGCATTATTCTTTAAATGTTTTTATCTGAATTTTGCCTTTTTAGGATGAAGAGGATGAGTTTGAGCCGGAGGACAGAGGTAGAAAGAAGAAGGGGAAAAAGCGAAAGGCGAGAAGTGAAGGGAAGAAGGAGAAGAAGAGAAAGAAGAAAAAGAAATCCGATAGCGCTGATGTGAGTTGTTTTTGTGATTTTCTTAAACGTTGTTTTCTCCCATAAGATATGCTTTCCAATGATAACTGGTTGGGGTTTGTATTAATTTTGTTGTTTCAACTCTGAAGGTTCTGTCCAGATTGAGACTATTGTTGCCGTAGAGCGCTCTCGTAGAGCAATCTAGGCTCTTGCCACTTCAGTCTAGCTCTAGTTTCGTCCATAGTCTAGATCGCAGTATGATCTCAGCTTCTCATAACAATTGCATGTATATTTTTTGAATCTGTAAGTATATCATTTCTATTTCTGTTAGTAAGAGATTTGTTTTTTGTGGTAGAGTATTGTTACTTGCACAGTGGAGCATCCTGTACTTGATGGTAATCATCATCGCAAAATCAAACGCATGGTGAGTGTGGCAGATTGAAGCAGCGTGAATGACTCAGCGTTTTTGACACAGCATGTGTTTGATTTTTCCATGGTGAATTTCATAGAATATTGGATGCTTCACTGTGCAAACACCCTCAGGCCAGGCGCAAATAGATAGCAGTTTCAATATTTTTCATTGCCGCACTCATTTTACTTGGTCGCACTCCATGTAACTATTGTGTAGCAACTAGTGTGCAGAGTAACTCTGCTGCATGAGAGAAATGCATTACGCACGAGCTGAAGGCAAGTAAGGAATTTATTTATTTATTTGGACATTACACAATGCAATAGTATCCCTCTAGCTGTAAGCTATTTGAGGGATATTTTATTAAGACATTATATTACAATCAAATTCAACAATGAATAACAATAGATTCCTTTTCGTAATCTATATAACTCTATACAGCCCATTAATATTTTCTTTGTAATCCATTGTTCTGTCTATTGTCCATTGCACCATAAAAAATCAAGTCACTTAAACAACCAATCGATATGGTATCGCTCTTCACTCATTGACACTTATAACTCTGGGATACACTTTAATATTCACTTGACACTCCTATTTTCTACATCATAATGTGTTTCTTATTTTTTATTGAACAACTCTAACCTTCATTAATAGATAATTTTTTTTTAGCTTAAACTAAATCATTTATTCTCATAAAATAGACTTTTAATTTTGTTCGAATCTCACTTTTCCTCTGTAACATTTTCAACTCCAATGGTAATGAGTTTAAAAGAAGTGGAATTCTACATTCTGGGGCTCTTCTACCATAGGCATTGTTATATCTCTGAGTTCTATAGATTCTATGTCTTAATCTGTAATCTATTTCATTCATTTCTCTATATTCATTCTTTAAATAGTTACGTGACAAGTCTGTATATTTGGCTAGAGCTTCTACTGTCATAATGCCTAATAACTGATGTTCAATACCATTAAAAAGAGTTCTAATTATTCTTTCTATGTTCCTATGCAGTGGCTGTTTTATATATTTTGGTGCCAAGTAATATATAGTAATTCCATAGAAAAGAGTGCTTTGAATCATTGAGTAGTATATCATTCTTTTAGTATTAACAGGAAAATAACCGCTTATTCTAGAACATTTGTGCAGCTCTCATTATCTTCAAAAGTGAATTGTTATGTGATCTGAATCTCATATCAGCATCAAACGTTATTCCCAAATGTTTAATACTCTCACAAAAATCAAGTTTTTGACAGTCACATCCATTCATGATTTGATTCTTTAAACATTCTGTTTTATGACAGGTTAACTTAACTAATTCATTTTCATTAACTTGAATTCTCTGATTCTTAAATACTATTACTTTAGTCTTTAGTGAATTTATTTTGAAATGATTATTAAAGAAGTACTTAACTGCTAAATCAAGATCTTGTTGTATGTGTCTTAAACCTACTTCTAAATCTTTATGTATTATATACAGAATATTATCATCAGCATATTGCATAACTTTACTTTTAAATTTTAGGCTGGCGAAATCATTTACATATATGTTAAATAAAATTGGCGATAATATACTAACCTGGATTAATCCGCATGTTTGTTCGTAACTGCTACTAATACAAGTACCTATTTCAATCTGCAGAGTTCTATCTATGAAATAGTTCCCGAACAACCTTAGTAATTTGCCACCAATACTTATTCTACTTAATTTATGAATCATGCTTTTATAATTTACAAGGTCAAACGCTCTTGTCAGGTCAGTTGTTACAGATATAACAAATTTACTGTCATTTAAAGATCTATTAATGTCACCTGTCATATTTTCCAGTAAATCAATAGTTGAACTTCCGGGGATGAAACCATATTGATTCTCATTTATTATTCTGTGTCTGGTTAGATGTTGTTGCAACTGCGCACCCATAAAATGCTCCAAAATCTTCATGAAAACTGAAACTGATCCCACTGGTCTGTAACACCCCAGGTCTTTTTTTGATCCCTTTTTAAAAATTGGTCTGAGATGTGTTGCCTTCATAACTGGTGGTATATTTCCAGTCTCAATAATTCTATTAATAAAATGTATCAATATCAATCTCAGGTAGAATATATTGTTTATTATATCCTGTGCTTTGATCCTATCTGGTCCTGGTCCTGATTTTCTGTTTAGTTTATACATGACAGTGTAACTGTAAAGCGATTCCAAGTTCATCTTTCTGAAGTTAATACTTAATCTATCTCCTATTGAATAATTTCCTTCATTAAAACTTTGTGCTAAATCAAACGGTTGCCCATTCATGCCAGCGTTGATATCTTCGATTGCTGATTTAAAATTATTTTTGAATTTTTCTGTCAAGTCCTGCATATTTTTTTCATCTGTTACTTTAAAACTATTCTTTATTGATTCTATTATAGTTGGTTTACGTTTTTTATTTATAAATCGATTGATAATTTCCCACGTTTTTTTAGTGTTATTAAAGTTGTCAGAAAACAATTTATGATGATAGTTTCTCTTTTCTATACGAATCTTATTTGTCAGTTCATTTCTTAGTGTTTTAAATTGATCTCTTAGTTCTAAATTATTTTTGTCTCTTTTCAACCTTTGCCATGTGAGATTTTTTCTATCAATCAATTGCTTGATATTATTATTAAACCAGGGATTTTGTTCTTGTTTTTTATCTATTTTTATCTTTATTGTACTTTTATCATAGATGTCTTTAAACTTTTTCACTATTTCATTATATAAATCTGATGGGTCTCTTAAATCCAGTATTGGCCACCAATTTTCTTTTTGAAATAATTCATTAACTTTTCTTGTGCTGATAATATTCTTATGATCGTTCTCTATATCTATATCTGAATCTTTACTAAAACTTATTTTCACCCCTGTCCAGTAGTGGTCTGAGATTTTGTTTTCTACTATGAACGCAGTGTAGGAGTTTTCATCGTTTAATTTAACATTAACATGGTCTAAGCAAGATGAAACCAAAACATTATTATAGAACTCTTCTCTAGTGGGCTTCTGGATACTATTATAAAGACCATTCGAATACAACACACCCAGATAATCCTCTGATCCATACCTATCATTCAAATAACAAATATTAATGTCACCCATCATGATAATATTCTTTTCGTTTTTAATTTTAGGCATTGTTAGAAATTTTTCCAATTCTTCATTGAAGAGATTTAAATTTTGGTTTGGAGGTCTATAAAATGCTGCTATTAGTATTGACTTTTCCCCATTATAGATTTTCAAGCATAATAATTCTGCAGATACGAAATCATACTCTATATTCTCTATTTTTAAATTTTCTCTATAGAAGATTCCTAATCCTCCACCCCCTCGGCCTCCTGGCCTACATCTGAAAACATTCGAATATCCAGGGATCCCATATAAATAAACTTCTTCCATCCTCAAATTAATTTCACTTAATACTATTACATCTATACAACAGAGCACTTCATTTAATTCTGATTTCAGTGTATCCCAATGTTTCCTGAGCGATCTCACATTGGTACTTAAACAAATAAGTTCATTATCTACAGAGTTATCTATCCGTTTTAAAAAAGTTTTCGATTCATTCCAGTTTTGGAAATTTATGAAGTTAAAATTTACATTCACATCGTCCTCATCTAAATCTTGCATGTTCACTAATAATTAATGTTCAATTTTTGTCGAGTCGACACTTTACAGTTCAACTTAAAATCAATCACTAATAGAATATCTTTCCTAAATTTCAAAACTATAATTTTACTTGCCATAGTCAGTTTTATTTAAAAGTGTTTGCATTGCTTTTATGTAAATGGGTCAGTTTGTGTCATTGACTTTATGATTATGACTTTTTTCAGCTTTCTGCAATTTACGCATGATGGGCTCTGTGATTTATTTGGACAGGCTTTGAAATCATGGCCTTCTTGAGCGCAATGACCACAATTTTGGGATTTGCTCTTACAATATTTGGAAATATGTCCAATACCTTGGCATTTGAAACATCGTGAGAGAGCGACATAGTCTTTAACACTACACGATGTCCAATCCACATATAAGCGTGCTTTATTGATTATTTCTCGCCGAATTTCTGGAGAGCATTCAATGACCCAATGTGTGGTCTTTCTATCTTTTTGCAAGTATTTTATTCTTATCTTCAGATGAGTCCAAGACTAACAGAACTCCACCACCACGCACATTTACTGCTTTCTTAATTTTAAGAGATTTTTCTCGCGGAATATTTTTTCTCAGAGATTCTCTTATTTTTACATTAGATTCACTTTCACTTTCTGATAATATTCTGGGCTTCACAATAATAACGTTATCCTTTTTCACTATCTGCCGCAGTTGCTGTCCCATTTCCGGTTGCTGCTTCATTTTATTAATTTTTCCAGGTAGCTGTACCACTTCTGCAAACGATCTTGCAGTAGCAGTAGTAGGCGGCTGTCCTCTGTTGAACTCGGATGAGAGCTGGTTGATGCTTCTTTCCAACTTCTCCAATCTGCTTACAACCTCGTTCTCTTTTTCCTGGGTCTTCTGCCTCGTTTCGACTCTGGTTATTATCAACGCCAGCTTGTTGCACAGTGAATTTTATTGGTCGAAATCGTTTCTAGAGAGCTTTTTTTTCAAAAGTTTCACTGCCCCAATTTATGAGATCGGAATATAATTCCTGAAGAGTTCCCACGTCTTCCAAAATACTCTGGTCCATGATGTTGGATATTTTGCTCACATTTTGGTCATCCACGTAGTTCAGGCTGCGACTCAGTGTTTAGTAGGCTGCTTGGATTTTCATCTTCTTCCTCAAACTCTGTTGCTAGTAGAGGTGGCAATTTCACCAGTGAATGAAGTTTTGCCGGTCTATTCATAATTGAATTACTTCGAGAAAATTAACTTCATAACACTTGAACAATTTTTCAATATTCGAATAAAACGACAAGTTTAAATTTGCTGACAGCTCGATTACTGTTAACTATTTCTACAACTAGTCTACGTTAGCACTACGATGTTTACTCTATCGCGTTCGGCTGAATACTGAATGGTTTCTTGAGTGCAGCAAAGATACTTTTATCGCGAGTTACACATTTTTCCTACAGTTGGCACACCTGGAGTGCGACAAAGTAAAATGAGTGCGGCAAAGTACAAGAATGCAGGAGTAAGCTGTTTTGCGTACTGTAATGAGTGCATAAATAGCCGCTTTGTTAGATATAGGTGCATCGCCACGAGAACCACCTATAACTGTAGGAAAATAACTATTTTATCTTTTAAATTACATTGTGTTGAAGAGTTTTATCATTCTGAGTACTTTTTTGTGTTGTTGACTATCTTGTTTTGATCGTTCATTGATTGTAATTAAATTATGCATGTAACTTTAGTCTACGACCCTTTCGTATGAGGTCAGAGGATGCTAATAATAATAAACTTGGTTTTTTGTGATTTATTGGTTGTAGTTCACTTAATTTTGTTATTTTTGGGGGGATAGGAAAGCGATTACGGTGGTGCAGCTGTTGCTGGTGGCGGGGGAGGGCTAGAGGAAGATGGCGGGGCGGGGCTGGACGATAGCGGGGCCGACTACAACCGGAAATCACGAAAGTCGCGAACGCAGAAAGCAACAGTCGCCAGTACGCCGGTTGCTCCCAGCACGCCTCAGGCTCAGGACAATTCAGGTGAGTTTCGAGATTTATTTGTTCAAGCAACCAGGGAACTCATAGTTTCGAGATATAGGTCGTCAAACGGCTCTCATTGGTTGAGTGTCATTGACTGTTACTACACAGCCATTACTTTTAACGAGTGAGAAACTCCTTATTCAGTTTAACTTATTTAGGGGTTTATTTGTGATGTAAGGTTCGGTTTCGCAGAACAAAATTTGGACTAAATATACAGCGGATAGGGCTGCATCCGCTACAATATATAAACTCGATTTGCTTTTGAAATATAGTTTATGATAATAGAATTTGTTAATGTATTCGATTAGTTATATAATATATACAGAGTGATCGTAAATTCGCGCAACCCAATGTTTGAAGCCATGTAGGAATGAAAGATAAATTTGTATAGTATGATTTCAATATGGGAATTTTTCGTTCATTTGTACAGTATGTGGCAGCACTGCTAGATCATGCTACTGGGTGACAGTGAGCCAGACAGCAGTTGGTTTGTTCATTTTCAGTCACAATGTCTTTTGCGCAAGAACAGCGTATCATTCAATAATTTGTTGTGGTTTGTGGTCTCCTCCTCGTTCACCGGATCTGTCTGAGTCCTCCTGATTGTCATTTGTGTGAGTATTTGAAAGATAATGTATATGCAAACAACCCGCATACACTTGATGAACTCAGAAAAAAGCATTGAAGACTGTATATAAAATTATCACTACTGCTACATTGAAAAAGGTTGTTTGCAATGTAAGAAAATACGTTGATGCAAATCATGGTGGACATTTCCAGCACTAATTATGAACTTGTAAGTAAGTCAGTTGTAATTATAACTTGTATCATAAACTTTGAAATTAAAGAAACAAAAATATTCCAGCTTTCTAAGACTGTTATAATTTTGGGTTGCGCGACTTTACGATCACTCTGTATAATCGTCAACAAAACATGACCCCTGGCGGCAGGCTGACGAAGCTTCACTTTAGGAGTGAAATGTATCGCTCCAGTATCTCCTGTATAAGTGGGCGAAAACCATATATTTAATAGAAATATAGTGTCAGTTTTTATGATCTCCAACAAAACGCCTTCTTGATCTGTCTAGGTGATACATTGGGATGGTAACCTACACAGGTCTTTACTAGACCTGTAGGGTCGTCATTTGAATGTTCCTTACGTTAGGCTAAAAAAACTACAGTGCCAATCAAAAATCGTATCATTGAAAGCATTTAATAGGTTATCTATGGACCCTAGAGCTCTCAATGCATCCTTGTTTAAATTTAAAGTCAAAAATATGCTTCTGGAGAATCCCGTATATAACGTTAAGGAATTTTTTTAATTGCCTACTGGTATAATAAATAGTTATTTCTAAACTGATTGATTAAATTATTCTGTTTTTAGTGTATATTATACATGCTGAATTTCTATGTGCTATTTTATACTATAACGTACATGTTAGATTTCCAGGTGCTATTTAAAATTATTTAGACGTGATATTGAATAAATTTGACTAGGCCTAATGTACATTATTTGTTTTTTGTTGGGCAATAAAATATTTCTATTTCTACAACACCACAACAGTGGACACACGTTCAAGGTAAAAATGTTCATCTCCAGCGTGTTTCCACTTTCGTAGTGTTAATAGCTTATCAGCATATTGATGTCTTGTAAGAATCAAGATGGCGTGTTATTAGAAATAAGTCAGCTTCAAACTTATTATTGAAGGTAGATTGTGTGTAATATAATGAAGCCATGATTAAAATAGCAAATAATATATAATTAATCGAATTGGTCCGCTGTCCATATTTAGACCAAATCCGCGTTATAGGAAACCGAATCTTAAGAAACAGCTGTTATTGACTATTCACATTAAATAACAAGAACCCGAAGCGCTGAGTCAAAAATAAGAGTTATTCAACTTTATTCACACCACACATTCAAGTTGCTTTTCAAAGATGTCACAGAAATATAATTTTTCGTAATTATTTGCTTTCTAGTTCTATCAACTCTACATTTCATTGTAGATTAAAGTCATTAGAGTTAAAGTGATCAATACAACTGCTGAGGGCCGTATTTAAGAACGTTTCTTATCAAATATTGACTTTGATGTCATACTTAGCGGCAATAAGTCTTATTACACGTTCACTAAGTGACAAGCCAGCGATTGCTGTCACACTAAAATCCAACCCAGCTCCCCAACAAATGTCTGACCCCTGATAAATGATTTAACACTAATAATTTACAATACGCAACACTAATTTTCACTAATATAATAATTTATACTACATAAAAATATAGTGGGGACAGCTGGGTCGGCTGGTAACCTGACTTGTCAGCTCGTAAACTTACCCAGAACTTTACTTAACGATCTTCTTAAGAGGCGGCCGGAGTCAGGTTGGAATTTGCCTTTTAATTTCAACTTTTACCACACTAGCGCTGCCATCGTTTCTTCGTTTATCCATCATAAAATCATTCGTCGTCATTCGTTTTTAACCCACCACACTGCGCTGTAATAGCAGTTCTCATTCCACCCTCAAAAGCGGGGAAAAAGTGAAAGTTTTTGCCTCTAAACCTATTGCCCTTTTGTTCATGTTAGTTTCAAAGTTAAGGACATTGTCAGCTCAATCAGCGAAGGGTGAGAAAGGAGAGAGAAAGAGGAGACAGAATGTGTTGAAGAGAGGCAGGCAGGCAGTCTCTAGCCTGCAGTAGTCTGTATCGGCTACCCGACTTGAAGCATAACACTGGAAAGTGGGTTTGTGACATAGTAAAGAGTTCAAAACTCCCAATGAATGGTTATTGAATCACGGCTTGCAAATTAATAGTATGAATTCATCAAATTATAATTTCATGTATTTACAGACTACCGGTGTTGGTTCAAATAAAAATGATAATTATTATAGTCTTTCTAAAATTTCCTTGCCGTAAAATATTCATGTAATCTTCTATCATTTTTATTTGAACCAATACCGGTAGTCTGTAAATACATTTTACAAAAATGTATTAATTGTATTAAACTGTCATAATTATTATATGGATGGCATGATCACATAAAACCTACTGTAGGCCTATAGTATGTAAATTGTGTAGTTTATCAATGGAATAAAGAGTCAATTTATAAGTTATTTCAACTCAGACTGTTTATTGAACTCTAACAGACCTGTTTGTGAAAGTAAGCCGAAAAATATATTTATTCCCCTTATTTCAAAACATTATGCCATGTAACACGGTATAATATAATAATTATTGATATACAGTTTTATGAAACTATGCACCTAACTTATAAAATACATTGTACCAATAAAACAATAATGGATAAACAGATCGTGCATTACTTTTCTAGTTTTTGCGATTTAGAAAGTAATTGTCATTAATAAAGAGGGTGGGTGGCTTGCATATATCCGGGAGAAATGGGGATTTTTAGGGGTGACTAATGGGTCCACAATTTCCATGTCCACTTATTTTGAAGGTTTCCTTCAAAATACATATTCATCACCTTCAAATTATTACTTACGGCGAAGTCTAATAGCTTCTCTCCTCTTTCATTTCCTACTTCCCCTCCATTGCTCCATATGATATGTTTTCGTCTTACACTTTTATTGTACAATATACAATTACATAGTACCGCCATAGAGAAAGCATACGCTAAGCTTAGCGTATGCTTTCTCTATGGTAACGCTGACTGCTTCTGTATTGTCAGTATTGATGATCATTTTGTTGTCTTTCACTGTTTCGGAGCAAATAGTTTCAACAGTATTGCACATTTTACATTTAAAAATAATACCACTTAGCCTTGCCCATGTCTCCCTCACAACTTTCATATCTCTAGATCTGAATGAACAATCAAAAGGCCATGACTGTCCTAGTCTTCAATTAGCTCAAAAAACTCCAATATTTTAGCATTTCGCCTTCCTATAAACAATATGAGCAGAACTGTCTGTGTTGGAGATATTTTTAAAGTTTACGCACTCAAAAATATGAAAAAAAAAGATTTTTTTTCGATTTAAACCAAACCAAGTCAAATTTTGTAGTGAATTTTAAAGTCACTGATGGAAATATATAATAATACAAGAGAATATTATAACAAGGAATAAGCTAAAATAATTCACTAATTATTAATAGTTGCATTCATCTCTCAATCTATAATCATCTATCCATAATGTAATCTATTTGTAAACTATAACAATTACCAGTAGCAAGTTTATCAATAACATTACAAATAAATTATTCCTATTTGAGAAATCTATAGAGACATGTGGAGCTCATAAATAACTCCTGCACAGCAAGAGTATCCAGTGAAATTTAATTATAGCACAAAATTGAGGAAACTTTTAAATGCATCATATTTTACGGATAACATAAAAATGTTAGATTTGGTTTTTATATCAATTTTTGTAGTAATGAAGGTGATATTGTGATAGTTATCCATATTGAATAAAAATAATCGAAGTTATCAAAGCTACAAATTTATTAGAATATTGAGATACCGGTTTTGGTTTAACACCATTATCAATCTCTGGTAAGCTTCACACAAGACTAAAATAATAACAGCTGTAAGAAGCCTTTTATTGACGTGGGATGAGGCAACTATTTTTACCTATGATGAACAATAGGCGAGAGGTTTTGGTTGACGGTCAAAGTCACTGACCCCGATAGCTCATTCAAACCCTGAGACACACTAAATCGGTCTCTCTCACTCTCTCCGTCATCGGAATATCCTTCCCTTACTATGTCCACAAGTGGACACCATCGAAAAAAATATATACATGATATATAATTATAATTTGATGGTGGATACAGGCTGTGTGTGACTTATTTTTGTATTGACGAATAAAAATGCTGCTCAATAATAATAGCTTATCTTGGCATATATATTTGTGCATATATATGGCATATATATATATTGCAGTATTCTAGTACAATATTTAGAAATTCGTCACATAGGGGTTCTGAGCTTTGAGCGTGAAAAATTCGCTAAATCAGTGTTTTCAGACCGAAATATAGGGTTAATACTATGTAAGATATGGTTTGCTTTTACATTGCGTTATGTACGTCTAAGGGGATTCGAAATAAATAAATTTCGAAATAAATAAATCGGGGTGAATTCGTTTCATCGGGGTTCATACAACCGTGGTTCCACATTGAACAGAAAAGAACTGCCTTCTATTGAATTTTAAATATAGAACTTGTTAATCGGTTCTCAGAATAAATTGTCAGGTTTTAGGCCCTTAGTAGAACGCCGATAACTCGGAAGTTGAAAATCCGGACTGTCAATAATCTTGATTCGTCTCTAGTAAGAAATAAAAATATTGAAAATTATGTTTTTAATGTTCACTGTAAACATTTTGCCATAAATAAAATACAGTACAATATTATAGCCTAGTTCTTGAACATAATTTTTTGAAATTCATCTCTCTTTTAGACCGTATAAAGGGTCTATATTGGAAAATATACAATTTAAAGAATTATTCAAGGTAATTTCGAAGATCAGGATAATTTGATAATCCAGATGAAGTCCGGTCCCAATTAATCCAGATTATTGACGTTCTAGTGAATTTCAATTATTTATTTATTATTGCCACTACAGCTTTCTACTATGTCCAAGTATATAAGATTTAACCCTCTATACAATATCAATATAGCTGCATAATAATCGAAGAACTCTTATACATTTTCATCATTTTAAAAAGCTGCAATGAGGTAATTCATTGTCTGTCGATGTGACTTAGCAGAGTAACCGCTATTGTAATAGCTATTGGTATTTAATCCTATATCCTATTCTTAACGAAACCTCCTTTTTCCTCTACTAACACCTACTCTAGAGCATGGCATGCCATAGTGGGGTAGGATGATTTCCAAAATGTATGTTTCATTTATGATATGTATCTTATTATTACCTGAATATAATTATTGAACCGCTTGGTTAAAATTCTTTGTATTGTATATTGAAAAGGAAATAAATTATTTATTTCAAAGTTCCCTCTTCAACAAACTCTACTATTCTAGCGCGGACCCTCGGCGAATCATCGAACTACTAAAACCAGTTGCCGAACAACGTATTGCAGGCTTTTATAAAAGTATTTTTTAAACAACTTTTAAAAATAAAATCAACAAACTCGTCAAAAAGAATAGTTAGATACACATTATGAACTTTTCGATGCAATTTTTATTTTACAATCATTTCAAATACAACTTTATAATCTTGATAATAGTTTTCACGAAATTTGCGATTTTCTTGTTGGAATACAACGATTGTTTTAAACAAATAGAAAAAGAACCAATTATTTGATTGAGTCGATTCTAACATCAAATGAAAGCTTATGAAAAACTGCGTGTTATGCCATAGACCGTTTTTTAAAAGATCTCTTATGATGCTTGTAATCGATCGACAAGTTTTTCGCCCCATGCTAAATTGAGTGCTCAGCGTTCGGCTGGCAGAGCTGACTCCGGCCGCCTCTTAACTTAGCAGTCAAGACTTTATTAAAATCTGTATCACAAATCCGTTCTTAGTTAAGCTAGTAGAGGGCCATCTTGAAACAGTTATAGCTAGCAGAGGGTCATCTTGAAACAGTTCTTGAGATTATGTTCCATCATATGTTGGCTTCATTTTTTTTGTATAGCATTGGCTCATCACAGTAAAATAAATCATCATATACAATGGATTATTGCAATGTAATTCACTGTTTATTTGACTTATTAACACTATTTTTACTTTCTCTATATAAATCGACTTAACCTATTACTTTTTCTTCTCTCGTGGGATAAAAATCAACCAGTTGGGATGTACACTGGAGTACAAAATCAACTGGAGTACACGGGAGTGAACGCGAAGTTCTTTGGTCTGCTGTCAGATACCGCATCAAAATTCCATTATTTTTTCAATTTCGAAAACAGAAAACATTAATATAAAGGATATTGATGTTGTAATAATTACGTAATATTGTACCAACTGTAAATTTACATACGGTACATTGTCTTCATATTTTCATGTATGTTAATTTATGTTTGTTAGTATCTGATATTACATTTCAAGTATAGGTTAGCTTGTGACCATGTTCAATGTAATAGAGCCTTTCCAAGTCGTTCTTAGATTAGAACGCTGTAAGTTAGTTCATAAATATGACCCTAAATGTTTAAAAAAATCATTCTGAGAAGCAAATCGTTTTCAACTGAGAACAAAGTGTTGAAAATGGCGGTGATATAGCCGCAGATGCCAAGCAGTAGAGCCTTGCTTGCTTCCATCTACGGTAACACTTTTTTAACATTGGCGGTGTACGTTATGATCCCTCTATTTTCTTATACCTCCATTATATTTACGTTGAAGCTCTTCCTTAGCTGAAGGGAGACTTGAAACCCTTTCCTCTGTGATCCATGATCCATTTCCATGTGACTTTCTTGATTTGAGACTGTGCGCAGGGGGTTTGGTCATAGTTTTTGTTCTAATTTTCGTTTATTGCTCAGAATAGCTTCTATCTAGGTTATTGAATTATCTTATTGCGAATTTTAGTAAATATTTTTTATGTTTGTGACAGGTATGCCAACAGTTGAAGAGGTATGCAGCACTTTTGGTTTGACCGATGTTAGCCTGGACTTCTCTGAAGAGGACTACCAAAATTTGACCACCTACAAACTATTTCAACAGCATGTCCGACCCATACTGTCCAAGGATAATCCAAAGGTACCAACCTGACAAACACTAATTGCACTAGATCTATTCCAACCTCACAAACACAAATTGCACTAGATCTATTCCAACCTCACAAACAAAAATTGTACTAGATCTATTCCAACCTCGCAAACACAAATTACACAAGGTTTATACCAACCGCACAAACTCAAATTGTGCTAGATTTATTCTAACCTAACAAACACAAATTGCACTAAATCTATTGCACAAAGGTTATTTGCATCAGAACGCTCTATTGGCTAGTAGTACTTTGCGTTGCTCTCAATGTAATTTTTTTATTTTATCTATACCTGACCGCGCGAAGAGAGGTCTCGTCCATTTCAAGTCGACCGTTTTGAATGTGTCTAGCGCATAACGGTTTGGACAGAATTCTATGAAATTTCGCATGGATCTTCCTACAAGGAATTCCTAGCAATGTATGTGTAAGGATATTGAACATTTGTGATTTTATTGCTCTTCGTATGATTGTACATGTTTGTATTTAAATATAAACGATATATGCTATAGCCTATGTATATTTACAATATTATAAAAAATACATCAAAATATTTGTCTAGAAACCTTTCTGTCACTGGTGGGGATTTTAAATGCAAATGGCCCTAATTATCTTGCAATTTAATAGAAATGAATTAAAGTTGATAATTAATCTATAATCTGAAACTAATAACCATATTTACATACCAATATCAATGAACATTATAATACCAATGAATACAATAGGTACCAGTGTAGCATACAGTTCATTGACCAAACATAACCTCCAAATGATGTGACAAGCTAGTACAGATCTGTCATGGTCGACTGTAGGCAGTTGAAAATGTGGCTCTTGCCGGCGACTGGAGTGGTCCAGTATAAAAATAGGAATAGTCATAGGGTTTCGTTTCTTTTTTAGCAGAGACCATTTTCGGAATTTTTAAGCAAAGATTTATCTGGTGCTAGCTCGGTATATAAGTGTCTGGTGCATAGTGTCGTATTGTTAGCCTAAATACATTTTTTCCCCTTCTGCTTTTCGGTTCGATAAGATTAGTAGTGGTTCTGTGATGGTATAAAGCTGAGTTCGCATTTGCTGTTTTAGATTTTCTTTGAGTGGCAGACATTAATACAATTGTTTGTTCCTTGTCGTTCCTGCACTGTTCTTGCAAGCGTTGTGCGGTGGTGTGGAATTATTGTAAACCCCGCTCAGCCTAGCTCTGAGCATTTAAATCGGGCTTGTCCTGGAGGCGGAGGGGATACGCCCGATGTATTATTGCAGGATTCGAACGCTTGTATTGAATTAAATTTTTAATAAAAATTATAATAAATAAATAGTTAATATTTTATCTGATTATTGAATCAAATACTTGAATAAATATTAAATCATCGTCTTCTAATGAATAATTAGATTGTCTTAACTCATAAGAGGAAAATCGTGTGTTGGCCTGACAGTTTAATCAGTGTTCAACTCATTATAATTAAATCGAATTTATGTAAGTATATTGTACCTCCTGTGACATTTCCCTGCTCTTTGTAATTGTGATTGCATGAATTAACGTTTTTTGAATTGTTGAGTACTTGGAAATTGTAAAAATAAACAACGTTAGATAGAATAACAGTTTTGTAGATGGTTTTCTAAGTTTAAAATGAGACTGAAACTGGCAACCACTAGTAGGGGAAATCCAGCTGTAATCTTCGAAAGCTACAAATTTAGAAAAGACAGGAATTTGCCCTCAGGTAACATAGTATGGCGGTGCTTGGACATGGACAAAGCATGCGGAATATCCTTAAGAACAGATTCAAACTATTCCATCCTATCGAGTATCTCCTTAATTTACAAGCACCCACCAAATGCCGTGTACAATGCAATTGAGAGACCATTGCTTTCGAGTGGTTGTGATATGAGTCAGGCCCCAGAAGAAACTCTAGATAGTTCTATTTTTGATGCTACCCCGAACACCCTGGACGAAACTGATAACCACACCTCGGCTTTGTATGACATCCTTGATGGAACTAATGCAAGCAGTACCCCAATCAATGTAAACGCTATTCTTAAGCAACGTAATTTTGTTGAAAGTAATTTTCTAAATTATCACGAAGTAGCTATTGCATCACTGCAAAGAGAGAATGATCTCCTGAAGGAAGGAATGGCCATTCTGCAACAGCAATGGAAGAATGCGATCAATCATTCCATTGATGTGGACAAACAGCTGTTGGACCTTAGACACATCCCTCTTGAACCCACTGTATACATAAGTATAGGTACTCAGACAGCATCTGACTCTGAAAGCCACTGTACAAGATGTAACGAGGCAAACTTGTTAATCAACGACTTATGTAATAGTGTGCAGGAAAGGGATAATGAGATTGACTGCCTTGAAAACAGACTTGCTGATAAATATGATGAAAATAAGTACTCTTTACATACCAGCAGATATAACGCCCCAACAAACTTAATAATGAAAAATAGCAAGTTAGTTCCTATGCCAAAAACTAAAAACTCTAGCAATATCAAGATGGCTTGTCATGAATCAATGAAAAAGAAGAGCAACCTTTTGAATTTAGAGGGGGGGGGGGGGAAACATGTAGGAAAATCACAATTTTCTCTGACAACCATGGTCGTGCACTTTCTGAACGTCTTACCGGCTACTTAGATAATTACCCTCAAGTCACGGGTAACGTGTATGGTGGGGCCCCTATTGATTACATCTCGGATAAATTGTTATCACACTTAAAATTGAAAGAGTATACTAAAGATGATTTTGTTGTTCTGCTTGGTGGGGGGGGGGGGGGATAATGATTTTGATCCGTATTCTTCTGAAAGAGAGGTAGATTGTGTAGCTCAAGCCGTTTCAAGTGCTGTAGGGATTCAAGTTTCACAAATCTTATATTATGTACAATTCCATACAGGTATGACTTATTTGAGAACAACAAGATCAATAAGATGATCAAGATTGCTAATAGCAGGATTAGAAGTATTGCTAGGGAAAATAATTTGTTGCTTTTAGAATTATATTTTTTCAGCCGAAAACTTCATACACGGCATGGAATGCATTTTAATCAGTCAGGTAAATTACATGCATGTGGAGAATTGTATGCATGCATAGCAAGAAGAAAGGATGACCTTGCCTTTGATACCTCCAAGAACTCATCCTACAATGATTGGGTAGTACCGGTACTTGATGAGACAACCGGCTCACTGACTGGGAATGACAAGTCTGCAAGCATCTATGATCTGGGAGAGGTTGAGGATGATAATGGGGGTGGTCTGTTGTTGGCAGAGGGAGAAATAAGCAGAGGTTCAAAAATAGTGCTTGTCCCCTCAGCGGTTGAGTGTGAACTTTAATCTTCCAAGGATGCTTTAAACTAAGCATTCATGACAACGTTGACAAAAAATGTTTTGTAAGGCATTTAATTGACCAGAACCCTAATAGTTCAGATCGGGTGGGGGAGTTATCTGGGGTCGATAGAAATGTTTTATACCTGCTTCATCTAAATATCCGTGGCTTTAAAATCAATAACAATGACTTACAGATTTTCCTTTCTGAATATAGCAAACCAGCAAAGAGCTGTTCTTAGGAACTCAGGATTTAAATTTAAAAAATTACTACAAAACTTATAATAAAATTTTTAAAAGTGTAGTCAAGCTAGCAAAAAAGAAATTTAATGAACAATACATGGAGAAAGCTAATAATAAAATTAAGGCAGCATGGGACATAGTAAAGTCTGAACTGGGTAAGCAGACTAAGAAAAAGGATATTTTCCCATCCATGGATGTCAGTGGCCCTAGGAGTGGCCGTAGCCGAGTGGGTCAAGTGCTGGTTTGCTAGCCCAAAGGTCCCGGGTTCGATCCCAGTTCTGACCGAAAGATTTTACCTCGGGCCACTCCCGTGTTTCGGAGGACACTAAGCTGTCGGTCCCGGCTGCCTAAAAAAACAGTCGTTAAGTCACGTCAGAGGTCCTGAACTTATTCAGGTGCGACCTGATAACTCTTGACACCAGACCTGAGCCAGCCAGGTCACACGATATTATTATTATTATTATTATTATTGTTTAGTGGCCCTAGTAAGTTTAATTCAAGTAAAGTAGCTGAGGATTTCAATAAATTTTTTGTTGAGGCTCCCAATCGTGTTGGAGGTATTAGCAACACTGCCGCTGCAGTGAGTAATGTGAAAGCTGACCATCAGTCTAGGTTCAAATTTAGATTGCTTACTCCCCAGCAAGTTGAAGCTCTAATAAAGTCCCTTAATAATAAAAACTCTGCGGGGTGGGATGAGGTTCCAGTAAGGATCTTCAGGTCAGTGGCTGACATTTTATCTGAACCCCTTGCAAGGATTCTGAATCAGTCTTTCTTGGCCGGCGAGTTTCCTGAGAGGATGAAGTTTGCATTAGTGAGGCCTATCTATAAAAAAATGATAAGGATGACTTGGATAACTATAGACCCATTGCCATCCTCTCTGCATTCTCCAAACTATTTGAGAAGGCTGCAAATGAGCAGATCCTTTGCTTTCTCAGGAGGAATGGCATTGTCTCTCAGACCCAATTTGGTTTCATGAGGGGATTGAATACTGAGGCGGCTATGACAAGTTTTTTTAATATAGTTGCATCAGCCTTGGACTCCTCTCAACAGGTTTGTGGCCTGTTGTGCGACCTGAGTAAGGCATTTGATTGCGTTGACCACAGCATTCTTATAGGAAAGTTGGAGAGATATGGTTTCCAGGTAAGAGAGTTGTTGTGGCTCAGTTCTTTTTTGAGGGGGAGAAAGCAAGCCACTCAGGTTCGTTTTGAGGGCAAAATCATCAGGTCAGAGTGGGCTACAGTCGCTGCTGGTGTTCCACAGGGTTCTATTCTGGGTCCCTCACTTTTTTATTGTGTATGTTAATGATTTGGCATCATGCTCTAAAAATCCTGTATTGCAATATGCAGACGACACATCAATAATAATTTCAGGTTTAAAATCGAGAAATTTAACCAGCCAGATACCCCAGGAGCTTCTTAATATTGAGAATTGGTTTGCAAAAAATGGCCTCTCAATGAATATGAGCAAAACCAAGATTATTGTCTTTCAACCACCCCATTTTGCGGCTCATATTTCAGATGAGTTGGATAGTTTGAGTGATTTTCGGTGCCACACTGTTGAGTTCTTGGGTATACTATTTGATGGACGGTTGGAGTGGTCAGCACATGTGGAAAGACTATGCTCCAGGATCAACTCAGCTTCTTTTTCTTTGCGAGTGCTTAAGAGCACCTTGAGTTTCAATTCACTCCTGACAGTTTATTATGGCTATCTCTACCTTAAATATGGTATCACGGTCTGGGGAGGATCCAGATGTGCAGAAAAGGTTTTTAAAGTGCAGAAGAAAGCGGTGAGAATAATTTTTGGGAAACCACCAAGATTTCCTTGTCGTGAACTCTTCCGCAGAGGTCAAATACTCACACTGCCATCACTGTACATTATGGAACTCTTTACCTACATCCACAAAAACTTAGGTAAATTTAAGCGTTATAACGAGCTCCATAATTATAACACTCGGCGTTACTATCAGTGGCGGTTCACAGGACTAGCTTGTTTGAAAAATCCCCTCAGTACATTGGGCCAAAAATTTATAACTTGCTCCCACAAAATATTAAAGATTCAGATAACATTAAGCACTTCAAAGGATTATTGAGGAAGCTGCTGATGGATAGGGCATATTACAAAATTTTAGAGTTTCTTGAAGAATAATTTTACAAATTATTACTATAATATATGTGTTTTTTTTATGTGTTGACTCATCCTCTGTTTGGTTTATACCGAATGTTTTTAGGATGTAATTATATCTTATCTTATCTTACTTAAAGTAACTTTTAACTTAGGTATCGCCATAAGTGGCTTGTATTTGGCGTTGGAGTGCGACGGCGACTGCAGTGGCTCTGTCTAATAAGGACCTTAGGTCTGCTTTAGAGCAGCAGAACCCTTCAAAGACCCACAATAAATTGACGAAAATACGAGAAAAATGGTTCAAATCTATCATCTAAATATATAGTACACCCATATTTATGAGCCTACTTTCAAGCTTACTTCAACTCAAGGCCAACTTGAAAAGCCTTCTCAGTAACTAGTCTCTCATAAAGAAGTAGATTCATAAAGATTGGTGTGACTTTTTCTCATTTAGTGTATATTTTATGAGTCTGTCTTTGTATAGGGTTTAATTTTTTCTTTCTTCTAGTAGATATTTAATAAGTGTTGGTGTATCTCTGTGTAGGTGCCGATATCTAAGATAATGATGCTGGTGGCAGCGAAGTGGCGCGACTTTTCCAACATGAATCCGCACACACAGGAAGGCCACGAACAGGACTCGCCTCTCGAAGAACCGGACTACACGCCTAAACCGAGCCGGTCGCGCGCCTCCAAGGTACTACTCTACCCTTAATAATCTTATTTAATAATTTGTAAATGTAATTTCATGCCCGCTTCACAGCTGGGGCTTGAATTCAAGCCTCAAAACAGATGGCACCTCAACATTTGTTGGTATGAATAAATTTGAATAAGCACTTAGTACTCAAAAAATGAGATAATAAAAATTGTTATTAAGGCTGTGCGCAGGGTTTTTGGTAAAAGTAAAAGTAAATTCGTATGGCTTTTCGTGGTGGGGAGACCCTTACGGGTAGTTCCACCTCGCCGCTTTTTTAACTCCCATATTTCATAAAATATTTGATGAAAAAAAATAGTTTATCATGGCAATAGTCAACATTTCAATACCTTAATAATAAAAAACTATGACCAAAAACACACACAGGCGCACAGCCTTAAGAACCCGACAGTGCCTTATTGAAATCGTGCCGTTGTCCGTCTGTCCGTGCTCTAGCTCTTGAATGGAAGATTCTAGACTCTTGTAACTTGGTACACAGCTTCCTCACAGGCAAATCGTTCTCCACAGATGATAAGCGTAGTCCAAACATTTGAAAGTGGAATCTTGTAAAAGTGAACTACAGTACTTCGTGTTGAAATTGGCGGTGGTGTAGTCGCAGATGCAATGCAGTAGGGTCTTGTTTGCTTCAATTTCCGGTTACACTTTTTAACATTGGCAGTACACGATATGCTCCCTCCTCTTTCTTACACCTTTATGGTACAACTATACTCCCCTTCTTCTCTAGTACTAACATCGTATCTATTCGTTTTCTAAATTATTATAGAATTTTTGTTGAACATTTTTTGAATTTTTCTCTTGCAGAGCGTTGTTGACGATTCGGTGGCGGGCGGCGGTGACGATGATGAAGATGACGACGATGCTGGTGGTGCCGAGGATGGTGGCGGGGGTGGAGGGGGTAAATCGACTCCTAGGAGTGGTGGTGGCAAAGGCGGAGCGGCAAGTAATAAGCGCAGCAGTCGCAGCAAGAAGGCGAGCAAGCGCGGAGCCTCGTCCTCCAACTCCAAACAGGACAAAGTGCCCACTCTCAAGATTAAACTCGGCAAAAGAAAGCAGGCCAGCTCGTCGGTGAGTCATTGCAGTTTATTTACTTAAAGATTATTTATTTCACAGCAAGCATTTACATTCCAATAAACATAAAAGAAACAGTAAATTATTCTACACTATAAAAACAAAATATAACAGCAGAGCATCCCTCTTTAGGTTCAACCTGTGTGGAGGGACGGCTCGCACTCTAAATAAGCTACAAAAAAATTATTATAAAAGTGATAGAAAACATAAATAGTAGGCCAACAATCTTGACCAATAATGTAACAAATTTATAGCAGTAACTGGCAGTAATAATAATTATAGAATAGTAAATGATACATGTAGCTTATAATACAAAAAACCGATAATACAAAGAGATTGGCTCTCAAGTATTATTTTGCTGGTAAAAGCAATGGAGCTTTTTTTAAACTTGATTATTTACTTATTACTGATTATTATAATTATAATTACTATAATTATTATTACTGCCAGTTACTGCTATAAATTTGTTACATTATTGGTCAAGATTGTTGGCCTACTATTTATGTTTTCTATCACTTTTATAATAATTATTTTGTAGCTTATTTAGAGTGCGAGCCATCCCTCCACACAGGTTGAACCTAAAGAGGGATGCACTGGTGTTGTATTTTGGTTTTATAGTGTACAATATTTTAATGTTTAATTTCTTTTATGTTTATTGGAATGTAAATGCTTGCAGTGAAATAAATGAATAAAATAAATAAATAAAACTTATTTTATTGCAGTTAATTTTACTTAATTTCTATTAATATTGAATATTTCTATTAATAATGATAAGAATATTTCTTATCATTCACCCATTCACCTCTCCAGACGCATGTGGGCATCATCCCAATAAAAAATAAATATATTTAAAAAATAATCCATAGCTCCGTGCATTGACAATTGGTGTAATTTATCCTAAATTGTAACGCTGCCGCGACTGCAGTGGCTCTATATAATAAGGGTTTAGCTCTGTCTTCCCGTTTATCTTTGTTTATGTTGAATTTTGCAACTGATTTTTGTGTGTTTGTTAGTTTTTTCTAAATATTTCTTTTGTGTTGTAGGAAGGTGAGGGTGAGGGCAGTGCGGCGGGGGGTTCTGATCGAGACTCTGACGCCGAATTTGAACAGATGCTGCAAGAAATGGAAGATGCTCATAGGGTGAGTAGTCCTTAATTTATTACCAGGGTGCTTGCACAGTGGAGCATCCAATACTCAACACAAGATAATCACCATCGCATAATCAAACACATCATGCTGTGTGGAATGGTGTGTGACAGATTGCAGCAGCGTCAATAGCCCCATTCCACAGCATGTGTTTGATTCTACGATGGTGATTGCCATCGAGTATAGGATGCTCCTCTGTGCTAGCACCCTTAAGTAGTCCGAATCTATTTCCTTATTAAGGACCCGACAGGGTCTTATGAAATCTTGATTCTTTGTAAATAAATAAATCGTGCCGTTGTCCGTCCGTCCGTGCTCCAGCGCTTGAAAAGAAGATTCTAGACTCTTGAAACTTGGCATCTAGCTTTCCATAGTTCAAGTAGTGAGATGCCTATTGATTTTGGAGTTTGGGGGCGAATAGAAAAATGATTACGATGTAAACAGATTGTCACTGTATGATTTAGGTTATCTTTAGCTAGTGAAAATCATAACATTGCACAGCTGGTTCATTTCGAATACAATAATAATTTGTAGAATATTACGAAGGCTGATGGTTAGCCCAATTAGCCATTTAACTTACAAGTGTAAGCGTTGACGTTTTCATTTTTGATTTGATTGTGTTGAAATCTTTTCTTAAGTTATTTCAAATCGTCCAATTGAAAAATAAAACTGGAAGTATTGAGGCATGTTACATTATGAGATCAGTTGAACAAGAAGAAGAGTAAGAAACAAAATTATTTTCAAAGGACTGCCGATGTGCAATTTTTGCGAATTGGGAAGCATGTGTCATTGGGGGAGTTTATCTTTTTGGTAGATTCCTGCAGGTCTATTTTTAGAGAAATTTACTAACGGTCCCAGCTCGTTATTTATTGGAGGTGTTCTCGTTTGTTAGAGAGAAGAAATAGAGAGAAGTTTGACAAAAACAGAGCCATTTATCATTATGGTACTCGACATAAGACCTTAATATTAAGTTACCTAATTCTTAGGAAAACTTTGTATAAACAATGACTTCATTATGCAGGAAATAAACAATGACTTTATTATGCAGGAATTATACTCTTCCCAGTTAATTAAAAACCTCCAATTTGAATATCATTGTAGGAATTTTGACAAAGAAACTATTTGATGCCCTTATACAATAGCTGAATGCACTAAGTAGCAAAGAAGCCTATGATGCTGATAAGTAGGCTAAATGAAACACAACGACTTGTTGCATGCTGCATGAGCTTAGCTCATTTTTGCGGCTTAATGTAATAATTTATCTAATATCAAAACTGACACTGCATTTCTATTTAATATATGATTTTCACTCACTTATACTGGATATACTGGAGGTATGCATTTCACTTGTAAAGAGAAGCTTCATCAGCCTCACGGTAGCATGCAACACGCCATTATGCTTTATTTAGCCTACTTATCAGCCTCATAGGCTTCCTTGTTACTTTAAACAATTAGCACATTCAGCTACTGTATAAGTGAAATGCATCCCTCTAGTATCTCAAGTATAAGTGAGTGAAAATCATAATTTAAATAGAAATACAGTGTCACTTTTGATATAAGATTGTTAATCAAGTATTCTATCATGGAAAACATCACGGAGTAATAATTTAATTGAAATTAAAAAATTAAATATTATATTTATAGAAATCAAAGCAATGGTGATTAGGCTTATTTTTATGAAGATTTCAATACATTCAATTTATTTATTTATTTCTATTCATTTATGATATATTTTATTTAATATTAAATTTAAACAAGATTAATTTTTTTTCTTTAAATTGAACAGGATGAGACAGCAAACGATGACGCTGCAGAGGGAGAGGGGACTGGAGAGGCGGGAACCTCTTCCGTCGCTGCTAGTGGCAAGAGGAGCGGAGGAGGTGGAGGAGGTAGAGGTGGAGCGCGCACCAAGGGAGGTAGCGCTGCGGGTGGCAAGGCCAAAAAGAAAAAGAAGACAAAGACCACGTCCAAATTTCCGGCCGGAGGTGGTGACGCTGAAGATGGTTACGAGGTAGTTGTTTCTTATTCACTTGTTTGAACTAATTTCTGCCTTGATTCGGTCAAGGATTTGTTTGTGATTTTAGGAGTAGTTGAGGTCTGTAATTTGTTTTGCACAGGCTGCTGTAAGGCTGTGCGCTGGGTTTTTGGTCATAATTTTTTTCGAAGTTTCTTGCATTGGATATCATTAGAGATTAGAAATGTTACCTATTGCCGTGAGAATAAGTTTTTTCATTAATTATTTTGTAAAATATGGGGGTTCAAAGTTGAAATTTTTCGGCGTTTTGGGGGCAATTGATCTCACCTACGAGTGATTTAAAATTTTTAATAAATTCTCTAAAACTAAGATTAAAAGACAGACACATTGAGAAATAAAATGACATATTTTTTTACTCCAATGAAACAATTAGTTTTTTTCGGAATATTTTTTTTTTTTAATCTAAAAAATTTCAGTTTTCAAAAATTTATTTTGATAAAAACTATTTGTTGGATTGAAATAAAAACTATGTCATTTTAAGTATGCAGTTATAGAAATTTATCAAAAGTTTAAAATCACTTGTAGAATAGACCAATTGCCCACAAATAACCGAAAAATTTCAACTTTGAACACCCATATTTCACAAAATAATTGAAGAAAAACATTTTTCCTCACAGCAATAGACAACATTTTAAAGCCTTAGCCCTAATAATATCCAATGCAAGAAACTTCTTGGAAAATTATGACCAAAAACCCTGCGCACAGCCTTAAGAGCGTAGCCCATAGTTTTTGCTAATGCTATATATAAATTGCCAGTACTTCTAATATTATAATTTCTATTGTTAACAATTCCTTCCAAACAGATCAGAATTGATGACCTCAAAACAACAACATTATGCTCAGCTTTAGTTTAATCTGTTTTAATTTTCAGTTCGAGTCAAAACTCGGAAGTAAAAAACAGCCACTACGTACAGCTTGTCAACTCATTCTTGGCAGTTGTACGAATTTACCACGCACATGTCGGCACTCCACAAATGACTACTACTCTATGCTGTGGGATGTACTTCGTCATATTATGAAGACAGACTAGTTCTAACCGCTTGAACACTATCTACAGACAAAAAATGCGTTTCTGCGCACTGCCAAGAATGAGTTGACAGATTATACACTTTTCTAAGCGATTTGTAATTATTGCTGTCTGATTTATTGAACTGACCAATTGACTGTAATTCGTGAATGATTATGTGTGATATTAATTGAATACGTTTGCTATTTGGTTCTTTACTGCTGCTACTGTAATGGCCTCATCTCGCCTCATCTATCGTCAATATAGGTAAGCTCTTTGAAAAGGTGTAATTGTTGTTGCTACTTGTGATATATATCAAAGAAAACGTATGATTTCTGTACAACGCTTGAAAAGGAAATTGAAATTTATTAAGATTCAAAATGTATAGTTAATAAATTGAGTGGTTTGACGATATCCTACTCTGTCTATTGAAAATGGAGATTTATTAGAAGGTATATATTATTGCGATCAATGGAAGGAACATGTAAAGAAAATGCCAACAGAAAGATATCTTAAAAATTCTGAACTATCACACCCAGTAGGTAAAAGTGATTGAGGTAGCCTTCGTAAACAAATGGCAGTAGTTTGTTATAATGTAGAATTGTATGAAAATAATAGGTTTTCATTGTTGTGAACTGCACCAGGCTAGAGTCTGGAATTATTTTGGAATATATTAAAATTGGATAAATTAGGTTCAGAAATAATGCAATTAATTCAATAAATGAATGATATAGCATTTAAAAATAGAATATTCCAAAATAATTATAAAAGATTATATTTCTGTGCAAAAGATGGATGGCGGGCCGCTTCGCGCAGTTGGTCGGGGCGTAGTAACTTCAGCTTGCTGTCGTTTAAGCGGTCGTGGGTTCGAATCCCGCTCCTCCGTTTGGCATCTTTGTGTAATCATTCACCTCATTATCCACGCACAAGTCTCGGACTCATGTGGGCATCATCAGCATAAAAAGCTTCTCTTTTTGATAATACTTATTTGTTGTACATATCTTAATACAGAGTGATCATTAAGTTGAGCACATCAGAAGGTAATCGAATGGTAAAAAAGTAAACCAAATATATTCACAAACATTAATTGTTATTAGTAAAATATGCACAAATTACTTGATTTTTTACAACAAATTGTTCAAAATGGCTCTCTCGCTCAGTACTGAATGCATGAATTTCAAGCTCATGAGAAAACGTCTTAACAAAGCAGTAAGCTCAACAATATTGGACTTGCTGTAGCCAGTATCCATTTCAATGGTGTCTAGATTTGTTGTCGGTACTATATGGGATGCTGCTATCTTACAGAAGCCGTCATACTTAATTCAACGAAACTACTATTTACAGAAACGTCTATTCACATGTGCGCGACTTGATGATCACTCTGTAATACGGCTGTTTTATTTAAAGTTTGATTAGATTCTGATGGCCTGTTTTGTTTGTTCTCTTCTGCTGCAGACCGATCACCAAGACTATTGTGAGGTGTGCCAGCAGGGCGGGGAGATAATGTTGTGTGACACGTGCCCGAGGGCCTATCACCACGTGTGTCTGGATCCGGAGCTGGAGGGCACGCCCGAGGGCAAGTGGTCGTGTCCCCACTGTGAGGGAGAGGGCGTCAAGGGCCAAGATGGCGACGGTGACGAGGAAGACGATGATGATGTCAAGTGAGTTGTCAAGAAAGAGAATTATTAGGTTTTACCATACGAAAAGAGGTCTTCATTTCAAGTTGACCGTTTGAGACTTTAGTTTTTGTCGTATTTAAATTTGAATTTATTGTTATTTAAAAAAACATTTGTACAACATACAGGAAAATTGTCAAGTGAATAAGATGAATATATAAATACGAACATACTGCTGTAGCAGGTATCTGTTCAATCAGAGATAAGCTGGCGCTCATCTGCGCTGAGTTCCTTGGCGCTCTTTGTAAGGGTGACCGATTGGATTAGCCAGCAAAAAGACTCTGTTCTCTGCTGTAAAATCACTTCCCGGTGGTTCAGAAGCCACCTAAAACTGTAGGTCCAACTCATCAATCAGTATCATCCAATTCATTACCCACGCACAGGTCTCAGACCTATGTGGGCTTCATCCTCCGAAAAATTAAATTACTCATACTTCAATACAGCCAGTTTCATTCACTATATCAATATTCATGAAGGCCGCAACACTTACGAAGTGAGGTCTCCGTTTCAAAGTCAAATTCTATGAAATTTTGCATGTATTTTCCTTGAACGAATGCCTCTATAAGGATTTTAAAAATTTGCTTGTATTTAAAGGATTTTTAAATGGAAAAAAGGAAGGCACTCGGGCCTTCTATAGGAAACCACTTTTAAATTCTTTGATATTATGCATGGATCTTCCTTTAAGGAACGCCCAGTGATGTATGTGTAAGGATTTTCGAAATTTCCTCGTATTTAAAGGATATTTGAAAGGAAAGGCACTCAGGTCTTCTTCTAAGGGAAACTTATAATTTTTGAAATGTGCTTCTCCATCATATATGCAATTGGAATCAGATTTCATGATAGCCCTCTAAGGCCTTTATTTATGAATGTTCCTTCAGTGTCTCTTGACTCGAGTGGCTCTTGAAATGCTTACATTAATTAATTACATTTACATATATTATTAAATCAATTACATTTCAAGAGTCCTTCGATTCAAAAGAATCTGAAGGGGCCTTCTCGCCTTCATAAATAGCCCTTATTCATCTGGTTGAGCTTTCATATGTATTAAGTTATCATACATAAGAATAACATATTCATTTGAGAGAAACAAATTATTTCTTATATTTCAATTAAGTATTATAACAAGAGTGATTACGAAGTGAATGATAATTAAATACAAATTTGATTAATATTGATTTATAAATTTATTTATCAAACATGTAAAATATGATCTGATTTGAGCAATCAGCTGCCTGGAACAACATAAGTACAGACTGGATGAAAATAGAAACGCATCCTTAGGGCCTCTACACACTGGTGTCTTAGACATCATGACTAAGACATCTGTCGTGTTTGATGCATTTTTATCGAAAACCAACCCATGTTATTAAATGAAGGACTTACACACTGCTTGAGACATCAGTGCGACGCGACATTCCTGTTTCAGACATGTGTCGCACGAGACCGGTTGGTCGGTGTTTGGTAAGTCATGACTCACGACAACCGCCCTGGCGCATGCGCACTAGCGCGCGTCGCCCGAGCAATGAGGCTGAGCCGTCAACAACTGAGCGCAACAATTAGCCATCTGCAACGCACGTAAGACATAAGACATGCAAAAAACATCCATGTCTTATTCAATTCCGTACGACACGACAGATGCCTTAAGACACATGTCCTAAGACACCAGTGTGTAGAGCCACTTAGTGGCGTGATACTAAGTCACTTTTTGTGGAAACATACATGAAAAAGACTATGCAGATTGAATCAAGGGTTAGGTGTGATGACTGTGCTTAATTTTGTGATGGTGATTATCATTGAGTACATAGAGTATGTTCCTCTGTGCAAGAACCCTTATTTCTGGGCGTGAGGTTTACTTTTCACAGAGCTAGCAGTAAGCAATAGTTATTTCAGCTGATTTAAACAATTCAGAATCAAATTAAATTTCAAATCAGAAGCGATCGTCAGAGTAGGTGATGTTAGGTTTAGGTAGAGTAGTTTTGTATTGTCTCTTGTTGATTATTATTAATTCGATGTATTTTTCTAGTGTCTAATGTTTTTAATTGTAATCTTCAACACAGGGAGAGTAGCAGTGCAAGGAATAAAGTGGTGGTGTGCAGAGAGTGCAAAGATGTGGGAGATCTGCTGCAGTGCAATAGCTGTGCAAACGCCTATCATTTGCACTGTTTGAATCCGCCGCTCTCTCAAATGCCCGGTGGTGAATGGATGTGCCCACGTTGCTCGGTAATTACTCTTTATCTGTTACCCTATGCACAGGTCACATGTTTTTCTGTAAAGCTTAATTGTCGATGATATTGGGCGAGTTGGTAGCTAAGCGAGTAGCGAGTAGAAACGCTACAGGCCGACCTTGCTACAGCAGCTCGGCATGCTAAGTCTAATTATAAATAATCAATGGAACTTCCAGAATTACCCGGATACTATAGAATTTCAAAGACAATAAATAATATTGCAACACAAAATTAAAATATGCAGATAGTGTACCAACAATTATTCAATAAAATTTCATCAAAACAATTCACAGAAAATACAAAATATCTCATCTGAAGTGTTATGTTGGCCGCCTGCGCGGTTAAATGTCGGCTTTGGTCACAGTAATATTGTATTTTGGTGTTGGTTACAATTATTTAAGTATTTATACTTAAAACTAGAGAGTTCTTTTCCAAACACCCTATATGTTCATTTTCATTCATCATTCTTGTTCATAACTACTTACCTCTTTTATTTATTTATTAAATTACCTTTTATCTAGTTTATTTAGTTAGCTGAGTTCTAGTTAGCTTAGTCGATTTGTTTTCTTAATAACTGCTACTATAATTTATTGTTTTTGTGAACTGTAAATTTTGTAAATGATATGCAATAGGTCTTTCAAGACCTTGCATCTAAATCAATCAATCATCAACTGAATTCTTGTCCATTGAGAACTTTGATTGTTACAGGTAATTTATTATTATAGAATAATATAGCTGGCCCGACGCGCTTTGCTGCGATCTCATAGAATTTTATCGTTTAAAAAAAATTATTGATTTATATTTAAATGTATTGATTCATTATATCTAAATTTATTGTGTGTAAACTACTGTTATATTTCTTCAAATATTTAAACTTTGAATGTTTTGTTTTGTATTTTGATGTATTTATTAGTTTTAATCAAATTTGCATTGTAGGCTAAACCACTGCCTGGCAAAGTGAACAAAATTCTAACATGGCGCTGGGCGCCTGTGGCCTCAGACAAAGATGGCGCCGATGGCAAGGAAGGCGAGAAGAAGCGTCAGGCGACGAGCGGACAGCGCACGCGCGAGTACTTTGTCAAATGGTTCGAAAAGTCCTACTGGCACTGTGATTGGGTCTCCGAACTACAGGTAGGCATACACTACATTGGTTGAGTTCATGGGAGCCTTACGGGTAACCGGTAAATTGTTTTGACTTCACTTTCTAACCTTTAATAACTACTGTTTAACATTGGTTGAGTATATGGTAGCTTTACCGGTATCCGGTAAATGTTACCGGTGGCGTCTGATTGGTCTATTCACATTTTATAACGGCTATGAGTTTGAATTGATCAATCAGATGCCACCGGTAACATTTTCCGGTTACCGGTAATGCTCCCAGGAACTCAAACATTCATTCATTCAAAACATTCTTTATTAATACTTGTAACATTGTATACTAGTCGTTTACATCATGGTGACCTATCATGTTTCAGCTGTTCTGCATCTAAACACATTTTAAAACAGTTCCAAATAAAATTTTACTAAAATCTAAGGCGTCTGATTGGTTTATTCAAATTCATGGACGTCCACAAGCTCGAATAGACCGAGCAGACGCCTTAGTTTTCGGTAAAATTCCATTTACTGGTAAACGAACTCATGAACTTACTGTTAACTGTGAGTGCCTTTATCCATTGATAGTTATCGCACTGGTATAAAATTCATCAACTGCTAGCCTCTAAAGCTTCGGTTTCCTAGAACGCGAATTTGGACTAAATGGACAGCGGACGGGGCCGCATACACTACTACGTATAAACTAGATATGCTTTCGAAATATGGTTTATAATAATATGATAATACATTGGCACAGTGTGACTATTGATACATTTAAAAAGAATATTAAGCGCTTCCTGAGAAATAGGGGAAGAACTCATAGTCACAGTTTGGTATCATCAGAATACAGGTGATCAGCCTAATTTTTCATCCAGCTGCTAGTTGTAGGCCTATGGTGGGTGATTCCATTGGATTACCTTTTTTTTCAGTTATAGATTGATGCCTCTTTGTAGTTATTGGGTCTTCTAATTGAATTCTTTTTTCATCATTTTCTTTGTAATCACTTATTTTATCATCTGATTTTTCTCATCACTTTTTTCTCAGCTTTTCTTGTTTTTTTTTAGTCGCTTTTCACACTTTTTTTGCACATGGGTGTATGTGTGTTTGGGGGGCTGTGTGTGTTGGGGGGAGGGGGGTTGTGTGTGATGGGTTAATAGTGCGTATTTAAATACGGGTTATTAATATAATAATCAGTTTTCAATAATTATTTGAGAAGACTCATTCCTGCGCACAGGCTTTTTGCCAATGCGAGAATTACTTTTCTCTTTATTGTTTAATTCATTGTTAATAATTTTTAGAGAATGAATATGAACTACTTCTATAATGTAAAGAGTATGTAAAAGCATAGCCCCCTGAAGACAAGGCCCCGGCGAGAAAATTGTCAACGCCGCTCCTACAGCAGGAAGGAGGCCGGCTCTGCCAGTAGCAGGCAGTGCTCGTGTAACCAACACCTCATGTTCTCAACTTGTTGTTCATGGATTGAATTGCTATTAACACAAATTTTCTTGCCATGCTATTTTAGTTTTCGTAATTTATTGTTATTTTGAATCAGCTGAAGATCGGAAATGGTTATTTCGAGCATAGACAGGGAAGGAGTGTTACCATCGTACAGTAAACCTAAATTAGTTCAAAACTAGAATTTCTGGATAAATTACAATCTGTGATGTTAAAATTAGGTAATTCATTTCATTATAACGACTTACAGTCAATTTTAAAAATGACAAAATTAAAATCAACTGCAAGTCGTTATAATGATACCTAACTAAATTAGTAGTCTCCTGGACTAAAAGTAGACGTTTTTAGTAAAGTGGAATGACAATATTTTGTAATAGTGCTGTCATAAAGCTACCAGATACTGGTAATGAAATTTATTTTTCAACAAATAAACATAGTCTAGTATAATAAGCATAGGCCTATTTTAGTTTTGTTGTACTGTGTACACAATTTTACGATCAAACAACAACAATACTGTATTATAAAAAAACAACAAATGAAAAAATTACAATTATGACAAAATTTTAAGTTTTCTCTGACAGCTACGATTGATAACTTGCCTTCGAGTAATTGTTCATCACAATATTACTCATTATTAAAACTATCTTTCTAGCTAAGTCCAGATTACTAATACCAGAATGCCTCTTTTCTTATAATATAAATATGAATACTGTATACACAAAATTTGAAACATGGGACAAACCCTTCTGTTTTAATTTCGGAATCGTAATTGCTTCTGCACCCAGGAACGACACATTTCTTAGGCATAGTTTCACAGAAAACTGTCACTCAACTGTCTGAAATCGCATTCAAAATAGCCCAAAAAAGTGAGCGCGTACTGTCAGTCCATTGTTTTGTATGGAACTGGAGGCTTGCAGCCAGCCTCCTTGCGACGTTGCCACTTCTACATTGCCGCGGCCTTGTCTTTAGGAAGCTATGGTAAAAGAAAGTAAAAGTTTATTTTGTTCAAGTTAAAGTTTATTTATAACGTAAAGTTCATTTTGTAGTATTTATATTTTTTGATGACGGATAAATAAATTTAAATTGAATACATTCGATTAATTACATTATAACCTGCTATTAGACTCATATATCTTCTTCCACTTATAATCTGCTTTTAATGAGTTGGAAGTCTACATACAATTTCCATCTTGATTCTTGATCTGTCCCGCGACACATGCTACACTGATAACACTGCAAAAGTGGAAGGAAACATGCTTGAGATGAAGCTTCATCTTTAGCGTGTGTCAACTGTTGTAGCGTTGTACGTTACCATGCCAATGTCTCACCTACTTGCTGGACAGATCAAGATGGCGTGTTGTTGGAAATAATATGTTAACTTCTGACCTATAATCGAAAGACGATTTTGTATGGGAAAATATATATGAATATAATATCATGTTATATGTAATTAATCAAATATCTTATAATATTATAAAATATATTTCGAAAGCAAATCGAGTTTATGTATTGTAGTGTATACGGCCCTATCAGCTGTACATTTAATCCAAATCCGCGTTATAGGAAACCGAAGCTTTAGGATTTAAAGTGTTTTGCTTCCATACACTCACCTCTGGTTCTATTATTTATTTTAATTGATGTTTTTTTTTAATTAATAGATGGACGTATTTCATCCGCTAATGATACGTAACTATATGCGTAAATACGACATGGACGAGCCGCCCAAACTGGATGAGCCAATGGATGAGATGGACTCTCGAATGAAACGCATCAGGGACAACAACACCAACGATGTCTATCTAGAAGAGAAATTCTACAAGTCAGTACAATTATTACTATCTTTAAACTGTAATTTTGTTAGTTTTTGACAGGAAATTGATATTTTTTCTTTTTTCGTAGTGGCGAAGGTGATATTGTGGTAGATATCCATAATGAATAATAAGACTTGATTTGACACATCACATCTATTGAAAACCATGAGATAATAGTTTCGGTTGTATTGCAAACAAACTAAAATTAAAGTACAGAGAAGCTTAATATTCTGTACTAAACACAGAATGATACTATTGGCTGAGGGAGAAAGTGCTTCTGATAGGCTGACCTTCATTGATGGTCTGTGGTTGGCTGAAGGCCAAAAAAGACATGCCCACTGGTGGGAGGAGCAACAAGCAAAAATAAATGTCGAAATCAAGAACCAAAAACCGTGAACGCACAGAAAGCAAAACACAATTTTAATTTTTTTATTCTGGCCTACTTGTGTATTGTTCTTGTTTGTTGCTTTCTATGTGTTCACGGTTATTGGTTCTTGATTTTGACACTTATTTTTGCTTGTTGCTCCTCCCACCACTGGGCGTGACTTGTTATGGCCTTCAGTCAATTACAGACCTTCAATGAAGGAAGCTACTCTGTACTTAGGTTTAGTTTGTTTGAGATTCATAATGGTGTAACAACCGAAACTAGAATCTCACAGTTTTCAATAAATGTGGTTGTGACAACTTCAAGTCTTATTATTCATGATATTTTTTCATTAAAGAGCCATCGTGTTTTTTGTTGTCAAGCACAGAATCAATGGTTCAGTTTAATGTTTCAAAAATAGTCCCTATTTGATTTTATACAGTTGAGCAGGCTCTCAATTGTGAAAAAGACGGCTAATATTCTATTTTTGCGCCGATTTTATCGCGGTGAGCGTGGCCTTATTTGAAAGATGCTCGCTGACCCTGCGCAGTCGGCTAAAGTAAGTCTTTTGCTGCCTTACAACCCACAATTTTTTGTGTTGATGGGGGAGTGGAGAGCTTTCTACCGAGTTAACCAAGATGAGGCCGTGAGTTGTAGGCCTTGTCTAGCTCGGGGACTAAGTACAGTTCTTGTTATTTTTTTAAATCCATTTATAACAATTGGTAACTATTGATAATAAAAAAATTGAGGATATCTGCATGTGATGAAGCTTAACTTTGCTGTGCTGTAATTGGCTGTTCACTAACTCCTGTTATACCCATTTATTGTCGGTTTTATGCCCGATTTCTCAGTTGTTAAGAAAAGCATTCAGTATCTATTGATTCAATAGCGGCCCTAAGGCTTGTTTCACACATACCCGTCAGTCGGGTTACTGGGTATTAACTAACCAATCCTGAATCCTATATCCTATATTTAACCCAACCTTCTGTACTAACACCTACTCTAGAACATGGCATGCCATAGTGGGGTAGGATGATTTCCTAAATCTATCTATATATAATCGAAATACCACTGACTGACTCATTCATCACAGTTTCTCAGGAACCACTCGACCAAAAACGATAAAATTTGGTACACGTATTCAGTAGGGGGACTAGACGCGTGCTAAGAAAGGGTTTCAAAATTTACCCCAAAATTGAAGATTTTTGAAAATTTAGGTGACAACAATTTCTAGATAACCATAAGGTCAAATCAGATAAAATTTGGTATTCATGTTAAGTATCGGCCTTAGATGTACCTTGGAAAAAAGTTTCAAAATTAGCCCCAAAATAGGCCCAAAATCGACGAGTTTTGAAAAGTTTGGTGATAACCAAACCCCAGACGTGTACTTAACAGATGTAATCAACCTGGCATAATTACATTTCATTATACCCTGTCATATGTTTCCCACATGTTGCAAGGCTCCGACTGTATGGTAGCCTACATGCAAAGTGCAAAGTCTTTTGCTGTTCAAAGACAGTGTAAATAACGCTGCTAAGGGGTCTGCCATATGATGAAAACGGTTGACTTCTATCAGCTGTTCCTTTAAGCTGTTTGGCTGGCAAGTTCAGTAGGTTAGGTCTATTAATGAATAATCTCAAGATTTAATTTGTTTCAAACAAAGCAATCTTATCCCGAGCTACCAAAATAATGCTGCCTATTTAAGATGAAATTTGGTATGCATGTCCAGTATAGACCCTAAATGAGTTTTAAAAGAAGGGTTTCAAAATTAACCCCAAAATGGGCCCAAAATTAACGATTTTTGAAAATTTAGGTGATTATAATTTCTTGAGAACCACTGAGCCAAATAAGGATTTTTGGAATTCAGTTGATCACAATTTCTCAAGAACCTCAAGGCCACATGGAGTGAAATATGTTTGATTAAGACCCTAGATGCATACTAAGTAATGGTATCAAAATTCACCCCAAAATCACCTATTTCTGTAAATTTATCTAATCACAATGGAAATTAGTTGGACCCCCCGGGGGTCCAGGGGGCGGAGCCCCCTGGCTAGACGGTTAAGGCGAGCGAAGCGAGTCTGCCGGCTAGTATAATATATTTAGGAATCATCCTATATAGGAAATCATCCTATATAGGAAATCATCCTATATAGGAAATCATCCTACATAAATATAACATATTATGTTATATTTATTAAATTAATAAATATCTTATTATTACCCGTAATATAAATATTGAAAAAAACTTAATATTTTGGTACTGAATATTTGAAAAGGGAAATAAATAAATTATTTATTTATTTATGTTTACCCAGCTGTAGGGAGTCAGCTGAGTACCTCATACTTTTGACTCAGTGCTTGGGATTCTTTTTGAATGAAAATTGAGTCAATCAGAAACAGCTGCTCTCACGCCTTCCGATCGGACTCCAGTTGACTCAACAGATCAACAGTCGGCTCGAGTCACTCAACGTACTCTATTCACACCAATAATATGGCTCAAGCGGCGAGGTGGAACTACCCATAAGGGTCTCCCCACCAATAACAATAACAAAAAAAGAAGAAAAATGAAGCGATACCCATTGTATCATATGGAACGAACGCTTCATACTTTTGAATGTATGAAAGAAGCCTTAGGGCCCTTTAGATATCTAGTTTTTTTTCTGTTTTTACCCACCTCGCCGCTTGAGCCATACTATTATACCATATTATTGGTGTGAATAGAGTACATTGAGTAAGTATATTTTTCTTTTACTGAACGACTGAGAAACCGGGCATCAGCGATGTTAAATTATTAAGCTTTTTAGAATAATTCTCGACATTGCAGCTAGTACTGTTAGAAAATAATGATCATTACCCACCTAGATTGACAACGAGAACTTTCGGCTGTTACACCAACTTCCTAGTTCAGTAGCATATTAGTTTACTAATAGTTTATTTAGAGTATTTCCATTTGATATCTACCTAAATTTATTCTGTTACCTTTATTTTACTTATTTAAAAAAATCATTATAATTTTATTTGATTTACTAATATTTTCTGCTATTCAATTTTTATTGTGTGCATTTTTTCTAATTTATTTTTATTTGGTCCCAATTTGTTTTATTTCAATTTTCTGTCCCCCTTTTGCTATGTGTCTTCTTTTTTGTTATTTTCATTAAAAAATCACAATTATATTTTTATTTTAATTTTTTATTTTGTTTCTGTTTCTTTCCCTGCTTCTGCTGTGTTTGTGTGTGTGTCTTGTTCTTGACAACCCAACAACCAACAGCAACTATTACAGGTACGGCATTAAGCCCGAGTGGATGATCATCCACCGGATCATCAATCACCGCACAATGCGCGATGGCAGAGTGATGTATTTGGTGAAGTGGCGAGACCTGCCCTACGATCAGGCTACTTGGGAGGATGAGACAGCTGATATTCCCGGCCTCAAACGAGCCGTCGACTATTATCAGGTTAGTCTGGCTTGAAAGAAAATTAATTAATTTTATTAAAAAGTGATAGCTACGAGCCGTAGCAGGTCTTTTCAATCAGATAATATAAGCAACACTCCCCTAGACTCTTTTTGTAAGGGGGCACGATTAGATTGGCCAGCAAAAAACACTTTGTTCTCTGCTGTAAAAATCACTTCCTGGTTGTTCGGAACCCACCTAAAACTAGGTTCAACTCAACCACCATCAGGGTATTGATAGCCGTGAGCTGTAGCAGGTATATGTTCAATCAGTTTGGATACGCAACGCTCTGGTAGACCCTCTTTGTAAGTGTGACCTATTTGATTGGCCAGCCAATAGACTCTGTTCTCGGCTGTAAAACTCACTTCCCGATGGTTCGTAGCCCACCTAAAATTGTAGGTGCACCATGTTTCCAATAGCATGGCTCAAGCGGATTACCCGTAAGGTTCCCCCCATCAATAAAATCCATCGCATTTACTTTTTAATAGATAAATAATTAGCAAGTTAGTCTGACTTGCAAATAAAATAATTTAATAATTTTCTTAGAAAAATTAGTTAACTACTGTCACGTTAGTATTCAGTCTTATAGCAGCGCTCGTAGAGTAAACATCTTAGTAGTTTAGTCACCGTAGTGTTAGTTTTCAATAACAAACAATCACCAAAAGTGGGTCATTGGAAAATAACCATACAGCTATACATCTATACGTCTATACATTCATACATCTATAAGTCTTCGTCGTCGGATATATGAGATCACCAACCAAGCCACCTGATGGACTTATCCCGGAATTCGAGGAGGAAGAAGAAGAGAGCCTTCCAGGACGTCAAGGACGCAAGTCAGAAGAAAAAGCCACAACCAAACCAACAGGTAAAATGGAAAATATAGAGCAAATAATGAGTAAAGAATTCACTAGAGACATTATGAATATGAAGAGTATTTCTTCAGAATTTAAAGAATGGGCAACAACGGAATTTAAAAAAAAAGGTTTCAAGAGCCGAGTACGATAACTTTTTAGAATTAGTTCAAAAATTAGCATTGGTAATCGTAAGAGTAGAAACGAGAGCAGTGACAATCAGCCAAATAATTGATTCTCTAGGAAATCCAAAAATTCAAGAGTCATTACACAGGGTGTCTACTGGTCGGGAAAAGTCGGGAAGTCGGGAAAAGGTCGGGAATTTTAACAGGTCGGGAAAAACCGGGAAAAGGTCGGGAATTTTGATTTTTTTTTTTTAATTTGGTCGGGAAAATGAGAAAATTGATTGTAACACGTATTTTGAAATACTTTTGTTACGAGTGCATAATTAAATTGGCTAACAAGGAAACAAAAATAATTCGATGTGTAGCTGGGAACAATTAGTCAATAAATTTTTGCAATAAAATAATCAAATGCCATTTTGTACATAGTGTGTGTTAAACATTACTTATTATAGCTTACAAATAAAATGAATAAATATGCCTTGGTTCCGTAGAACACGGATTTGGACTAAATGGACCGCGGACAGGGCTGCATACACTACAATACATAAACTTGATTTGCTTTCGAAATATAGTAGTTTATGCAAAGATTGTATTGTTATGCCTATAAGCAACGATTGAGATGTAAGTCAGAACATGAGCTAAGGTAGTGTTGCAACATCTCACGAGTTGTTTTATATGATTTGCATCAGTTGATTTAAACGTTTAGAAATAAACTGGATTTCAATTCGGAACTGTCGAAAACAATCACGCATTGTGTGTTATGTTATATTTTGGGTAAGCTATTGGATTTATTGGCAAGTTCAATTAATCGTAATATTAATACGTAATAAAATACAATATTTCGTCTCCGACTACCAATAAATTACGTTTAATTTAACTTACCAATGAATCCAATAACTTGCCTCAATCCTAAATTCTGATTGGTATAGAATCATGTACTGAAAAGTGACAGCAGGGTTAAAATTTCTCCATTATACGACTAGTTTGTTAAGACGTGGAATAAAGTAAGCTGTATTAACATTACTTTCTGACCTCGTTTATGTACTTTTTAATGCAGCCATACCTAAACTACTATTTTAATTATTGGTTTTGTAATCAACGCAATAGCATAATATTACTGAATAGATAAATTTCTTTATTGCCGCAAACATTCAACATAAATGCATGACAACGTCAATTAACAATAAACGTATAAATATCATCTGGGTATGAATGCTTATTTAATATCATGATAATTTGTCCTTGTAGCATAATATTTTATCATGCATTGTTTTTCTCTTGCAGGACCTAAGAGCGGCGGCTTGTCCCAGCGATAAGAAATTGAAAAAGGGCAAAGGCAAAAAGACTAAAACTAAAGAAATACAAGACGAAGAAGGTGAAAACAGATTGCCGTAAGTAGATGAATGAAAATTATTGTAAACACAACAGTTTGGTGGTCAATGATCAATAGAGCTTATCAAGGTGTTCTATAAATAAATATTTGTATTTGTAATAAATATTTAAATATGTATTACATGGATTTTATAATAGATATTTCTTCAAGTTTCTTTAGATTTTCGACTTTGTTTCTCAATCGCCCAGGGTTATTTTTAGTTTGTTCAACTCCCCTAACTTCGTTAATCCATTCTACATGAAATAAAATCTTTAAAAAAATTAAAACATATATATAAATAATTTCTAATTCTGCTTATTTCTGTTTCTTAGTAAGCGTTATACTCCGCCGCCTGATAAGCCACAAACGGATCTGCGCAAGAAATACGAAAAACAGCCGGACTTTATCGAGCAGACGGGCATGGCGCTGCACCCCTACCAGCTGGAGGGCCTGAACTGGCTGCGATACTCGTGGGGACAGGGCATCGATACCATCTTGGCTGACGAAATGGGACTGGGCAAAACTATACAGACCATCACATTCCTCTATTCACTATTCAAAGAGGGACACTGCAAGGGACCGTTTCTGGTTAGTAGTTAAATATTGATTGATTTGAATTCAATACTTCTGTTGGCGCATGCGTATAACTAACCTGATGTGTAACGTCAGCCGCGATTTGCTTAAATTCTCTATTATTAAGGTCAAAAACTTTATATAATTATAGTAATTCACTGCATCGTTTCTGCTTTGTAGTTCAATATTAAGTAGTTAGTAATTCGGAGGACACATTAAGCCCGGCTGCTTAAAAAACAGTCGTTATAGCTTCGGTTTCCAGAAGGCGGATTTGGACTAAATGGACAGTGGACAGGGCCGCGTACACTACAATATATAAACTCGATATGCTTTCAAAATTTAGTTTATAATATAAAATGACAATATAATCGATTAATTATACATATCCGGCTATTATACTCGTGCATCGTCTTCTATACATACTCTGCTCTCAATAATAAGTTTGAAGTTAACCTAGAATTTTCAACAACACATCTTAATTCTTGCGAGACATCAAGCTGATAACCTATTAACACTAGGAAAGTGGAAACCCACTGGAAATAAAGCTTTTCATCTTGAGCGTGTGTTCAATGTTGCAGTGTTGTGGGTTTCCATCGCGATGTCTCACCAACTCGTTGAACAGATCCAGATGGCGTGTTGTTGGAAATTATAGGTTAACTTCTAACGTATTATTGTAAAGTCGCCGACATAAACGTTGTTGTCGAAAAAAGTTTTGTCCGAGAATACGGTACTTGAAGGGGATCAAATCATTGATTGCATTCTTAACCGATTTAAAAATATATTTCATACAGTAAATGAATAAATGATGTATATTGTCAGTTGTAATGACTTTGGTGAGAAATAAAGAATTGATAGACATTAGAAAATGATATTTTTGTGCTAAACTCTATTGATTCTACCTTGGTTTGATCTTGAACTAGTTGTTTAGTGGTTTTAGCTTATTAATGTTTGATTTATGAATTTCTATAGATAATATTTCTATCGAGAACAAATCGTTTTTGAGTTGGTTAGCTTTGAAGTGTTGAGCTATCAGCCGCCATGTTCTCGTACATTGAAGAGGAGATTTTTAGAACGACAAGAACTGCAACTGCTGCTGTGTGAGAGACATAGCTCTCTCTCATACGCACAGGTGCGCACACACATATGATTGCTCGTTAAAGGCATCTCCCGACAAAACTTCAAATTCAAATTTCTTTATTCCGATTCACAAGTTCAAAAATATCAATACAACAATGCAAATATATCATACAATGGTCAAAGATCAAGATATAGGATAAACAAAATAATACAGGATAATATATCGAATGAGTTAGTAGAATCCCTATGAATTTATTTGTATGATATATCACTATTTAATACTTTATTCAACTTCATTGTTATTTATTTATTTTCTTATACAAAACCAAAAGAAAAGTAAAAAATAATATTTTTAATAGTTATATATATATATATATATGAAAACGGACATAATATATTAGTTTATGCAACGATTGTATTTCGTCTGCCTTTAAGCAACGAGTGGGGTGTAAGTTATAAACATCTTACGAGTGGTTTCAAGACAAAATGCAGTCATTGTATACAATATTTTATCTCTGATTACCAATAAATTACGCTTAACTTAAATTGCCAATGCATCAGAAAGCTGGCCCAAAATATAACCTAACGTACAATGTGCTAATGGTTGAGTTCATCGTAGCCTTATAGGTAATCGGTAAATGGTTTTGGTGGCGTCTGATTGATCTATTCAAATTTTCGACACCACTGGTAACTCAACCATTGTTGTTGACACTTCAGATTTGAAATTCAAATTTATTTTAAAATGTTTGAATCGGCTGATGTGACAATTGCATAAAATTCATTTCGACACTGTTTTGTAGAAATCCTGAGTTGTGATTGATCTAGACTCCTGTACTATAAAGTGATAGTAATGTTAAAATAGCTTCATTATAACACTAGTTTGATACTCCATGGAATAAAGTAAGTTGTATCGATGTCACTTTCTAATCTCTAATGTCTACTTTATATTGTATCTGTGGATAATAATCCTTTTTTAAATCAATTAGATAAGATCTGACAAAATAATAATTCAGTATTGTTTGTGTAAAATATCTTGTTTCGAACTTGATGACAATTTTCAACTTTTGTACTACTTTGAAGATTTTGTGCTGCTTCTAAGACTGTATCAGCTTAATGTTTTTGGCAACGTGCACTAACTGGTTTCATTTTGTGACGCTGTGTAGGTGAGCGCGCCACTGTCGACCATCATCAACTGGGAGCGTGAGTTCGAGACTTGGGCGCCTGATTTCTATGTGGTGACTTATGTGGGCGACAAGGATTCAAGAGCTGTTATCAGGGAGAACGAGATGACTTTCGATGAGGCGGGGAGTGGAGGGGGAGGGCAGCGTAGCGCAGCACGAGCGTCTCGAGTCAGATCTTGTAATATTAAATTCCATGTGCTGTTGACTTCGTACGAGTTGATATCGATTGATGTCGCCTGTCTGGGTTCGATTGAGTGGGCCGTGCTGGTCGTGGATGAGGCTCATCGCCTCAAGAGCAATCAGTCTAAGGTGAGTTTGAAAAAATAACCGGTGGTACGGAACCCACCTAAAATTGTAGGCCCACCATAGCATAACTCAAACGGCGAGGTGGAACTAACACCCGTAAGGGTCTCCCCACCAAAAAAAAAAACATATGCTTATTGTTACTAGTACTTCTGTGAACGGTAGATCTCACGCCCAAGAATAAGGGTGCCTGCACAGAGGAACATACTCAATGATAATCACCATCGCAAAATTATACACAATCATCATACATAACCCTTGATTCAATTTGCGTAGTCTATTGTCCACAAAACGTCACTGCATCACGTCACCAAGGCATACACTATACACTTATGACTTAATCTGTAAGTCATTTAGAGTAATCTATTCTAGTAGATCTGTGAACAATAGAACTCACACCCAAGAATAAGGGTGCTTGCACAGAGGAACATACTCCATGTAGTCAATGATAATCACCATACCTAAATTAAACTCAATCATCACACCTAACCCTTGATTCAATTCGCGTAGTCTATTACGTGTCTGTTTTTTACAGACGGGCACTCTGTATCACGCACGTCACCAAGGCTGCGTTTCTATTTTCATCCAGACTACTTGTGTTGTTCAATACAGCTGATTGCTCAAATCAGATCAGATTCCACATGTCTGATGAATGAATACGGTCGACTTGAAACGGAGACCTCACTTCGTTCGGTCAACAATTATCAAGCAAATTTTTTTATTGCTGATGCCCACATGAGTCAGAGACTTGTGCGTGGGTAATGAGGTGAATGGTTACACATAAATGCCTGACGGTGGAGCAGGATTCGAACCTACGACCGCTTAAACGACAGCAAGCTGAAGTTGTAACGCCCCAACCAACTGCGCTAAGCGGCCCGCCATTAATTAGAACTGTTTTAGAAGTGCTTTGAAAAATGAACAAAATAACTTACTATAGATCTATGTATACTACACCCTAGTATAAGTTAGAAGCTTGTGCGCTGACGTGGAGTTCAATATTAGACATTTGGTTAATATCACTTTTGGACAATATCAGACTCAAGTAAAAAAAACTGCTCTCGTCACAAATATTTATTTTATTTGTTTTATAGTGTACAATATTTTTATTATGTTAGTACTAAATTATTAACGGTTGTAAAACTGTTGCTCCAACATTTTGCATTAGCTTTAAATCCAATTCGTTTAGCTGTATTTATTAATTCAATTTGTATGTATAATAATAATAATAATAATTTATCTGGATGATAGAAAACACATCCAGAAGAGTTTATTGAAAAAAGCTCAAACATTACAATTATATGTTATAATAAAAACACCGTGTCATTTGATTGCTAATTTAAAAAAAGATTCCCAAATATACCTGTATGCATAGTACCATAGCCGATTTCAGCTGTAGGTGACTCTTCAGACTACAACATTATTTTTTCATCCAAAGAGCATGGTACTACGCAAACGAGGAGTGCGGTAGGTTGCGATTACTTTCCTCCTCACTGAACTATCAGAGTTTTATCTATGCCAAGCCCACCAAAACAAATTCTGAAGCTCTATGCATAACAGTCCACTTCTACCTTTACAGAGTCTGGCTGCACAGGTGAGCGCGGGTACAATCTAGCACACCTCTCTTTCGTCCAAGCCATCATTCGACAGAGACGTTTGGAATAATTGATTAAGCCTTTTTTGTATCTGAGATGAACAAAACTTGTCAAAGTTTGAACAAAGCTTGTTAAATTCACAATGAGGCAGGAAAATAAATGTATTAATATATATTTTTTTGTTTCAGTTCTTTAGACTGTTGGCCTCCTACAATATAGCCAATAAACTGCTACTAACTGGAACACCGTTGCAAAACAATTTAGAAGAACTGTTTCATTTGCTCAATTTTTTGACGCCAGAAAAATTCAACGATCTTTCGGCGTTTCAAAATGAATTCGCCGACATTTCCAAAGAGGAGCAGGTCAAGAAATTACACGAAATGTTGGGGCCTCACATGCTCAGGCGGCTGAAAGCTGATGTACTCAAGGTATGTGTGATACGTGTATCTTGATACAGATCGCTTGTGTATCATTTAGAAAATATAAATAACATCTTTATTACAGCAGCTCCTGAGTTCATCGGAAGCATTACAAATTCACAACACAGATCAGCATTAATTTAAAAATACAAAAAGTGAATAGTAATTATTCTAATTTTAAAATTACCTTTCAAGATCAAGATTTATAAATAAAAGAAGAGAGAATCCAACTAAGTCGTTACAATTGCCTATAGAATATTCGTCAGTTCAAAAAAGTCTTCGTATTTGTACAGTGGGTTCTTTAACAGGAAGCGTTTGAATTTGTGCTTGAAAATTGAGCTTGTTAAATGTCTAAAATCTTGTTGAAGTGCATTATAAAGCTTTACACCAATGAAAACGAAGTTATTTTGTGTATTAAGTTACTCCTTGTAATAATAAAGTTGCTCCTTGTTCGTTATTTATTTATTGTTACAAAATCGCAGTGAATGTGTAGGAGCAACAGACTTAAGTAGTGATGTGGGCCGGGTAATTACCCAGTGGGTAGGTATTTATAAATTGGGTATTTACCCCAGGCCCGATAAATACCCAATAACTGGGCATTTATAATCTTTATTGAATTTGGAAAAGATTGAGTTGTCGTTTTGCGATTACTATCCTTTAAGGATAGTAAAATGATGATAAAATGTGTTTAACAATTTTCATGTGGTCCCCACTAGCATTTTACTTCTGAGCATGATCGACATATATTCCCAGGTCCTGGGTATTTATGGGTTTCTTCGTTTTTTTGGGAATTTTATTGAAAATGACAAACAGAGTTTATAAAAGTAATAATTATTATTTAGAGAGGAAAATTTGACCTAGTATGTGAAAACTAACCCAACGAAATAATAAAAACTCAGTCTGTAGGATGGTAAGATTCAATAATAATTTTAAAAGAATTTTTGTTCAAGATCTTTTGTTTATAAATTGGGTATTTATCCGGATATTTATTCCAAGCCCGGGTAAATACCCAAAAACTGGGTATTTATAATTTTTATTGAATTCAGAGAAGATTGAGTTGACTTTTTGCAATTAATATCCATTAATGATAGTAAAATGATGATAAAATGTGTTTCACAATTTTTCATATGGTCCCCACTAGCATTTTACTTCTGAGCTTGATCGACATAAATACCAAGGTCCTAAATTTCCTGATCATAAAAATACTCCTACTAAGTTTACCAGCAGTGATATCAATATGCTTGGACCAGTTCAAACAACAATCAAAAGTGAATCCCAGGAACTTAACCTCTCTCATCACCTGAAGCAACCAGTCTTCTAATCATCAATAATCAGCAAAGAATGAAATTGGAATGTGAGGTTTCTCTTAGGAGATTTGACGATTGGCTTCGAGCAAATATGTTGGCTCTAAACTATTCAAAGACGAAAGAAATAAGCTTTAGGTCAGCAGAAGAAGCACGATTGGAAAAACAAAGCCACAAAATTGAATGTATTGATGAAATTAAAATACTAGGATTAATGATTGTCAATAGATTATCTTGGAAGCCTCACATCGAGTATCTAAAGAAGAAACTAAACTCAGCAGTCTTTGTGCTCAGAAGTATAAAATATTAATTAAATATTCACAATTTTAAAAATGTTTACTTTGCACTGTTTCATTCCCTTATAGTATATGGAGTAGCATTCTGAGGAAATTCCACAGACTATTCAAATATTTAGAGGACGAAAGTGGGCTACTAGGGTAATGGCAGGTGAGACAGTAAGAACAAGCTGTCGCCCATATTTTCAACAGCCAGGGATTCTTCCTCTTCCCAGTATTTTTATTTTAGAATGCATTTGTCTAATTAAACAAATATAATAAGAGGTTCTATGAGACTTAACAAATTCGAGCTACACCAAATTTCTATCACTTCAGTCTCATTACTTGATGCCTGGCCTAGGGAAGCAATTGACTGTGAATTTAGGAATACACATAGGTACCATAAGGTACAAATAGAGGAGTACCATGATGTAGTCTAGGAATTTAAGAGCCTTATTTTATACTCTCAGCAATACATGCAATGTACATAAAAAATATCAACTCAATTAGAAGCATAGTTCTAAAAAATATACAGTTCTAAAAATATATTGAAAATAAAACAATATTCAAGTTCTTTATGACATAATATATGAGTGTCTTATTGTACAGAGCTACTGCAGTCGCGGACGCGCGCCACCACTTTAGACAAGCTACTCTCACCGATACATGCAATGTTTATGAAGGTTATTATACTAGTTCTTGTGTTAACAAAGAAATTAGAAGAACAAATATCAAAATGAAAAAGTTATGTTCCAATTATAAGAACTGCCATTTGATTGATATTGGCAGGTTGGGTAAGGAGTTTCATACTAAGCATGGAATGCATATGAACTATAGGGGTAAGAATAGGTTAAGTTATGAAATTGTCGAAATAATAGAATTGGTGGGTAAATCAAAAGAAAAAATTGCTATTGGCCCAGTGATAGATGACAACAGCTACTCTAACACCAACTTAATACTCCTAGAGGAGGACTCACAGTTGAATGACACTTTTAATTCCAATCCTGGCTCACCCTTTCGTGGCTTTAGCCCTGACCCAGCTGTGCAATTACGCAGTTTAAACAGCAAACCTATAGTTATGGAAGACATGAGTGTGCTCCAGGGAAACGTGTAAATGAGACCAAGTGTAACAAAAATAAAAGCACTTGGTCTACAAGCTACAATAGTAATAGTAATAGGCTTAAGTCAATCAACTCTGATAAGCCTGTTGAAAAGTCTAAAATAACCTCAGAATTTAAAGTAGGCTATCTAAATGTCCAAGGTATAAATAACAAAAATGTAGTTTTAAATGAGTTTGGTAATAAAAACAATTTTCATGCTCTATGCCTAAGCGAGCACTGGTGCAAGGAAGAAGATATCGCTTTTCATAAATTAGATGATTATGCATTAGTCAATAGTTATTGTAGAAAACAATTTGTACATGGGGGGTATCAATTTATGTTAGACCTGAGCTTGCACAAGAAAGTTATAAATTAGATTTGGGCTGCTTCAACAGTGAAAAGAATATTGAAGTAACAGGTATAGCTATTGATAAATTTAAGTTAGTTTTAGTTTCTCTTCATAGGTCACCTTTGGGAAATCCTGCTCTTTTTTTAGAAGGACTTGAAAATGTTTTAAATTTCCTTAGTAGACCCAGATGGAAAAAATATCACATTGTATTAGGAGGTGACCTTAATGCTGAGTTTAACATATTACAAGATAAGGCAACAGTTCATGAATTGAAAAAATCTGTTAAGGCAGTTCAACCTTTATTGCATTAATTTTAAGCCCACTAGGGGATCTGCTTGTCTTGACAATATCTTTACCAACTTAGGCCCACACCAAATACTCACAGATGTAAAAGTATTTCATTTTTCAGATCATGATTGTGTATTGCTCAGCCTATTGAATATAGTTCATGGGGAAGGTAGTGTCAGACCAAAGATGGTATTTACTAGACCTATAACAGATGAGAAGCTGCAAAATTTTAGATCTGCACTATCAAATATAGATTGGGTAACCAAATTATCTAACCAAGTGGATGGTGAATCCATTTTTAACCGTTTTATGGAGGTATTTTTGTACTATTTTGATCTGTGCATACCTCAGAAATCTGTTAGTCACACCTAACTGATCTAAAGCCAAAGTAAAGAGAAATCCTTCCACCTGGTATACCCCACAGTTAGCAGAAATGAAAAACAAATTGTTGATATATCATTACTTCTATAAAAGAGATAAAACTAACATATCTAGATTAGCTTATTGTAATATCAGGAGAGAGTATAAGAATGCTATTGATACAGCTAAAACAGTATACTTCATCTCAGATTGAGCTCTCAAGCAATAAGTGTAAATCAGCCTGGAAAATGATCAATCATGTAAAAAAAGGGAGTCAAATTGATAGTTTATGTATTCCTCCAGATGATTTTAATGATTTTTTGTAAAATCAGTTGGAGTGCATGATAAAATTGTTCAGCCTAACACTACTGCTGCACAACTTATTGAAAGTAGTGACACAACAAGGGGGCATTCCTTCTGTTTTTCTAAAGTAACACCTAATGTAATACTAGATATAGGTAATAGCTTTAAGTCATCTAATAGTGTAGACATATACAATTTATCTAGCAATCTCATAAAAAAGGTCATAGACTGTATTGTTGATCCTCTGACTTATTGTATTAATAGTTGTATAACTGATGGAGTGTTCCCAACCATACTCAAACTATCCAGAGTAGTACCAGTTTATAAAAAGGGGCAAAAACATTGTCCCTCTAGTTTTCGCCCAATATCTTTAGTCCATGTATTTTCAAAAATCTTCGAATCAGTAATAAAAATCCAGATCTCAAATTATCTAAGTGAACATCATATCATAAGTGACGCTCAGTTTGGTTTTATAAAAGGTAGATCTACCTCATCTGCACTAGACGCTCTGATTAAAAATGTGTTTCATGCTTTTGAAAGTTGTCAATTTGCTCAGGCCACCTTTTGTGATCTGAGTAAAGCGTTTGATTGTGTCGACCACACAATCCTGCTGAATAAACTCAGTTTCTATGGCATGAACAGTATAAACCTCAAGTTAATTGAGTCATATTTATTTAACCGTAAGCAAATAGTCTGTGTAGGTCAAAATAAATCTAAGGTAAAAATGATCAAGTTTGGTGTTCCTAAAGGTTCGGTCCTTGGACCAGTACTATTCACTCTGATGATAAATGATCTTCCATTAACAGTGAAAGCATCTCAATCAATGCTTTATGCGGATGATACCACTTTTTTTTAACACACTCAGATATTCAAAAACTTACTTGTACAATGGAGCACACATTAAACCAAGCAAACATTTGGTTCAGGGCAAACAGGTTTCTATTGAATGACAACAAAACTCAACAAATGATTTTTAGTTTAAGAGATATTCCAATAGATAATAGTGTGAATAGTGTTAAGTTCCTAGGTATATATATTGATGAGAAACTGACATGGAAGCCCCATATTGAGTATGTAAATAGTAAACTGTCTAGGGTTGTATACTTATTAAAACAATTAGAAAGTTATGTTCCTGATAGCTATGTAAGGTCAGCTTATTTTTCATTTTTTCAAAGTATACTTTTATATGGTATTTTGTTCTGGGGTAACTGTTGCCAGTGTGTTTTTACTTCAGAAAAAAGCTATCAGGATATTAGCAGATGCATGCAAAACTGAACATTGTAGACCTCTGTTCCTAAAGTTAAGAATCTTAACAGTTATAAATCTTACATAATTATATTCTTTAAAAATATATACCGGGCCTTGTATTAATTTAATATGTGAACTCCTTTTAGGTTTACTTTAAGTTAGTTACATGTATAATTCTATCTATATCATGCTTACTTGTAAAAATCTCTGGTATAAGGTTGACTTTGTCTATTGCCAATGTTGCTTAATGACAATAAAATTTCATTTATTTATTTATTTACTGAGCCACAGCTGTGGCTACTGGCCACTCGAGTCGCCTAGCCTCGCTTCTTCTGTCGCCTTGGCAGCCGACCTCAACAGTCGCCTCAACAGTTTTATGACAGTTCTGTACTAGCTTGTCATCATGTTTTGAGGTTATGTTTTTATGTGGGTTAAAGTGTAGTAACTTTATATAAACAGTGTGGCCATTGTCCCGCTTCTGATTGAATAATTCAGCCAATCCGCAATTTGCTGTCTAAATTTAGTGTTCGCTACACTGACTGAGATCGCTCCATTTACCTCTTTGCAGTCAGTGTAATATGAACTAACTATATGATATCCTATTGTATTTTGGTTACTCTGATGAGGGAATGCAAAGGTTCACAGGCGTACTATGTAGTTTGAGCCATGCACACATGTAGGAAACATATTTTACAATATATATAACTAATATCTAGCCTATAAAGATATACACTCAAATATAAATACATCAATTTGGTCTTTTTCTTATTTATCTTCCTTCCATTTCGTATAACTTCTCTTTCTTTTATATCTTCTATATCTTCTCTTTTCTATGTGACTACAGCGATATCATCTGCATATCGTAGCATATTATCTATTTTAATGTTCTAATGATCGAATATTATTGCACGCTGACCTGTGTGTCTACTCATTCCAGAAATAATTAATTCTTTTTGCAGAACATGCCAACCAAGTCCGAGTTCATAGTGCGTGTGGAGTTGTCGCCGCTGCAGAAGAAGTACTACAAGTACATATTGACGCGCAACTTTGAGGCGTTGAACCCGAAGGGCGGCGGACAACAGGTTTCGCTGCTTAACATCATGATGGACTTGAAGAAGTGCTGCAACCATCCGTATCTGTTCCCGGCGGCGGCCCAAGAGGCGCCCATGGGGCCAAGTGGGGCCTACGACACCCAGGCACTTATCAAGGCCGCCGGCAAACTGGTGTTGCTGTCCAAGATGCTCAGAAAGCTCAAGGACTCTGGCCACAGGTAATTTAATAATCTATTTTTTCTTGCACCTATTCTGCTCCGTTGTTTTGTTCTTATTCTGCTGGCGTCGCTTAAAACATACTAGTAGTTCTGTGAACAGTTAGTAGACCTCACGCCCAAGAATAAGTGTGCTTGCACAGAGGAACATACTCTATGTACCCCATGATAATCACCATCGCAAAAGTAAGCACAATCACCAGACTTAACCCTTGATTCAATTTGCGTAGTCTATTTCATGTGTATCTTCCACAAAAAGTCACTCTATCACATCAACAAGGCTGTGTTTCTTTTTTTCAGATAGCTATTTTTTTAAACAGATTTCATTCGTCTGATGATTGAATTATGTAAACAATATTAATTGAATTTGTATAATTATCATTTATTTAGTTATCACTTGTTATTGTACTTAATTGAAATATTAGAAATGATTTGTTTCTCTCAAAAAAATATGTTATTCTTATGAATTATAACTTTATTCATATGAATAAGGCTCAACCAGATGAATTAAGAGGACCCTAGGGCGGGCTATCTTCAAATCGGATTCCAATTGCATATGATGGAGAAGCTCCTTTCAAGAATCACATGCTCCCTATAGAAGAAGGCCTGAGCGCCTTTCTTTTTTCCTTTTAAATATCCTTTAAATGCAAGAAAATTTCAAAATCCTTACTGTAGTTTTCATATAACTTGGCAGCAGTTGGGTTCAGATCTAGCAAGTCCTCCCATCTTCTACACGCTGCCAAGTTATATGAATACTACTATACATATACATCGCTGGGCATTCCTTGAAGAAATATGCAACATTTCATTGAATTCGGTCCAAGCGTTTAGCCGAAAATGCGTTACAGACACACAGACAAATGCAAAACGGTCGACTTGAAACAAAGACCTCTCTTCGTTCGGTCAATTATGTTCTTATTTATTATTTTTGTTTCCTATACATCAAAATGTTTTACTTTCTACGTTTGGATAATAAGGTCTTATAATTTCCATTTTCAATTTTGCTTTGTAATTCTGAAGATAAAAAAAAATAAGGAAAATAGTTATTTTTATTTGTATCACTGTACTTTATTGGTTGGCAATAAAGTATGATTTGATAATTAGCTGATGGTTGTAAACATGTTGATGCCTTCGTGTACTTTGACATTGTTGAGCTCGGTCAGACGCTCAACTTTTTTTTTTCTGAGGATGAAGCCCACATAGGTCTGAGACCTGTGCGTGGGTAATGAGTTGGATGATGGTGATTGATGAGTTGGACCTACAGTTTTAGGTGGGTTCCGAACCACCGGGAAGTGATTTTACAGCAGAGAACAATGTCTTTTTTGCTGGCCAATCTAATCGGTCACCGTTACGAACAGGACCTACGAGAACGCAGCTTATCTATCTGATTGAACAGATACCTGCTACGGCTCGCGGCTATCACTTCCCTTAAATAAACTTCACTATCACTTCCCTAAACTGATGTAATTTAGCCTAAATTTGGCTCACGACCGCGACTGCAGTGGCTATGTATGTATGTATGGTAAGGCCCATAGAAATACTGCTCGAAAAGAATTAGTTTACATGCTGAAAACGAATCATAGATCAGCTATTTACTAAGGAGCAAGCAGTATTCTACTTTACTGGTCACTGACATCAAAGCTTATGTGTGACATTATACCTAACCTAACCCAACCTTCCAATCTACAATTATCATATATGCCGTCCAAAATCATCATATTTATCAAATATTTTACAATTATTTGTGTTCTAATAGAAAATATCTATCTTTCAATTGCTTTAAAAATAATTTTTGAAATGAGATCTCTTTGAATAGACCTGACGCCACCAGTAACATTTACCGGTTACCGCTTATGCTCCCAAGTACAATGTACACGTACCAGTCAGTATAAGTACAATGTACACGTTGGCATATATCTGTGTGTATGTTTAGAGCCATTAGTTGATTTTTCAATCAAATTCACTGGATGCTGTAATTTAACTTGAAATTGTTTCCCGCGACTGCAGTTGCTCTGTATAATGTTGCTCCAAGATATTTTGTTCTCAGTGTTAATAAATATTTATAGCTGTTCAAAGGAATATTTTCAACTAATCCTATGCTTTTTCTCTCTCCCCCTCGCACAGAGTGCTAATATTCTCGCAGATGACCAAGATGCTCGATCTGTTGGAGGACTATCTGGAGGGCGAGGGCTACAAGTATGAGCGCATCGACGGCACCATAACGGGCGGTCTGCGGCAGGAGGCCATTGATCGGTTCAATGCACCCGGCGCGCCCCAATTTGTGTTCCTGCTGTCGACGAGGGCGGGCGGTCTGGGCATCAATCTGGCCACCGCCGACACCGTCATCATCTATGACAGCGATTGGAATCCGCACAACGATATACAGGCCTTTTCCAGGGCGCACAGAATCGGACAGGCCAATAAGGTTGGTAGTTCAGTAGTTTCCTGGGTTGATAGTATTAGGATAAAGCACGAAAGGTCGTAAATAAATGACTGTCATGTATTGAGTTGTAAGAAATGTTTTCTAGGTTGAGCTCATTTCCTCGTGAAAGAGCAAAAAAAAAAAAAAAAATTACATCAGTAATGTCTCTGAGTAGGCTTTTGAGCAGAGCTTCATGGTATCCACTGTAACTTCCTGAAAATAGCATCACTACAAATACCACGTCTACTACCATTTAAATTAATTATAATTTTATTGTAAGTAATAGAAGGCGTTTTGGAGTTGTGTGCAATCAACCTCTGAAAAAGCAAGCTTTAACACTATATGTTCTGTTGTATGACTAGCATAAGAGTATTTGTTGCCAATGTATTTTGTTTATTTTTGGGAATTTTTTAACTATGCCTGTATCTTTGCAATGATTGCAATTGATTGATTGACTAGTGTTGGGAGGAAATCTGCGGTAGACTGTAGACAATCCCTCAACAAAGCAATTGAATCTTATAATAAGATCAATAAAGGTATCCTTCTTACTGCAAGTAGGTCTTATCCTGAAGAGCCGCAAATAAGTGAACCCTAAGCTATGTTTAGAATGATATGTACTTAAGTCTATTGCCAAGTAAGAAACACCAAATAATACACAAGATATCAGCAGCTATAGTGCCAGTATATTAAGCATGCAAAAAATTCAGAAATGTGATGACTCAGCAGTCAGAAAATATGACAAAAAATAATACTAGTTGAATATTATTTTGAGATATTCAGATTTCAAAAAGTTCTGTGATTGTTCTTCATGCTTTTTAATAATAATAAATTTAATTTCATTGTGGGAGAAATCCGACCTAAATCAGACCTTTCAATTGAACAATCTTTACACGACCGAGTTAGTCTAACCCCCTGATGCAGAAACGCACTTCTCTAATGATGGTTCATTATCCGTTCCACTTTTATACCAAGCTACTGTGTGAAAGCGGGTGTATTTCGGACCGTCTAGTGTCGCAGAGCGTCTAGTATGTCACAGCGTCGAGTTCTCAAACCATCTAGTTCTCTGTGTCAGGTGGTCTAGATTTGCAGACCCTCTAGTTTCCAGCGTTACGCTGTCGCAGAGCGTCTAGTGTTCAAACCGTCCAGTTCTCACTTCGTCTAGTATACTCGGTTCCAATTAAAGTGGACTCCTCTCGCTACGCCCAGCACAGTGGCGTTCAATTTCGCCATAAGATATGATTCAGTATTTCCCATCACTTCTGTCTCAATTAGCATAGAACAAGCTATTAGATTGATTTGTCAATGATTTGATTACAACTCTAATGATAAGGTCCAATATAATAAGTGTCCCAATCTCAATTAATTAATACAAGGTAAAAGATTGATTTTTTAACGAATTGATAACAACTCTGATGATAGGGTCCAATAACAAGAATTCTCTATTGAACTTGAAATTTCTTGTATAAATTAGCCTAGAAATACACAAAATTTTATTCCAAGACTAGAGATGAGGCGTATTTACTGGGACAGGTATTTTTACTGAGTATTTGAACGTACGGACTAGCACCTAGTATTCGAAGTACAAAATACTCAGATATCTGTGAGTATTTCTAGAAACTAGTAAACTACGCGACTTCAAGTCCCCACTCCAATTTACGGAGTGGGAGTGGAGCTTTGTAATTTGCAGTTGTACAGTAGCTATTAATAGCTCATTTCTCGTTATAGAACTATTCAACTACTCACTCACTCTTTCTCACTCACTCTCACACTCTCTCTCTATTCACTATACTCGATTGTAGGCGCATGCGTCTAGATTGTCTTTGGTTGCGTATGGCGTACGCGTGTACTTTTCCAGTACAAATACTTCTTGAGTACGGGTACTAAAAAGTAGTTTGTTACTCAAGCGTCTCAAGGTCTTGCCGTCCGCGTCTCATTTTGCTACAGCACATTTGAGAGCAACTCAATAATTAGATTCGTGCTGTATTTAACACGAGTGATAACGATTCGTGCTGTATTTAACGTGAGAAACAGTACCAGTACCGCAGTACGATACTCATTCTCTTTTCTTTTTTTTCTTTTCTATTTCATAAGTCCATTGTACAATTTGTTTCCCAGTTATTCATTTTTATTTTTACTTCTTTTTTTTGCTACATACATTTCATGAGTTATGTTTTATCATTAGCAAATATATATTTTTTTCTTTTAATTAATCTTTTTAGTTTATTTCAACTATAATTACTTAATGTAATGTAATATTTTATATTTTAGGATATATTTATTAGTGTTTGCCATAGGTCTTACTGGACCTGGCAACGTAAGATGTTATAAATAAATAAAAATATCTTGTACGTGTACTCTTGTACGTCTACTCTGGCAAACTGGCTAATATAAAATACTACCTAGTATTTTGGAACAGGTATTTGGAATAGGTATTAGAACGTACTAGTACTCGGAATACTTAGTATCAGAAAAACCTAGTACGACCCATCTCTATCCAAGACCATCCTTCTGACGGAATACTCATGGCAGTTCTTTTAAAAATATAACTACAGCATATCAATAAATTACTCAATTGATCAAACTGAACAAAATAGATTATTTTCGTAAAAATTATGAGAAACAAACTGTTTGAAAATAACTACTGTGTTATCAATATCTGCTATTCCTTTTAACTTTGTTTCAATAAATCACAAGTATACTGAATTGTTTCTTCTGTTTAGGCTATTCCTAATCAATCCAATTCACATCATCATCATTTCAATGTAGCCTAAATCACAAATCATGAGTTACAACCTACTTATTTGGAATTTTTAAGAATTCATTGCATAAATCGAGCTTGAAACAATGAAAAAGGTTAAATTAAATGATCAATATGACTAAAACATTCATGAAATATGAATAGGTTTATCAGTGATGTTAAAGCTTCTACGATCATATTTCCATCAAATGAAAGAGTTAAAACGTATTGTCAAATTGCTTTATAGAGTCCTTCAAATTGCTTTAAATGCTGTTCAATATACTTGGGCATCCGGAAAGTAATACCCGTTTTGAAATTTGAAAAAACAAAGTCTTTTTGACGAACATGCTTCACATATAAACTCAAGGACTTTTTGGCAGGATATATTTTGAAAGTGACGAAGAACTGGAAGCAGCTATCATTACATTACCTCAACACTTGAGTTGAGTGACTTCTTATACAAGGGTGGTCCCAGCTCTAAATTTGAGGGGGGGGGGGGGTCATGAATGAGTTTTTGCTGACCTTTTTTGCGAGATTCCCCTCCACCCTCTCTTTCCCACCGCCCGTAAGCGTGACCAGAAATTTCTAGTGAGGGGGGTACAAACTAGCCCTCCCCCCTCACTAACAACAATGATAATGTACTACCTCAATCAGATATTATCTTTGACTCCATTCCAAGACTCGCCACTTAAATTCATTCTAAAAATATGTTTCTTGTTGAATTACAATGCTTTTATCAAAGTAATAAATTATCATGTGAATGTATGTCACAAAAGATAAAAGAAGTGAATTCGAACACAATACTATAACTTGGTGAAAGGTTCCGATAAGCCTGCCCTTAATTGTGACAGACAAACTCTATAGTCTACCTTCGCAGTAGGCCCATATCTCAAAGCTGTCTTTTCACAATTATGATGAAAAATATGTGGCTCTCATGCTCAAAAGGGGGTCTAGGGGCCCTCCCTCCGAAAAAATAACCCATCTATAGCCACATTTTGATCGTTTCTAGACTTAAAGTCCACCTATTTTAACTCATTTCACGGGTTAAAGTTAATAGTGCTTGATAACTGTGAAAACTGTGCTTGAGTCATCGCCAAGGGGGGAGGGATCGGGACCGTGGAGGGATAGTGAAATGAGAGAAGCTCATATTTACTAATCTATAAAATAGAATGGGGTGAAAAATGTAGTCATAGGCTTTACTGAGGTCAGCTAGAACGATCAGATTCAACTCTTACCCATCCAATGCCCTACGAGTATCATCAGTGACTCTCAGAAGGGTACTAAGTCCCTCTCTAAAACCAGACTGAAAGTCACTGATCAAACCTTCTTTAGCAATGAACTTACTCATCTGGTCATGAACAAGAATTTCTAAAACTTTGGTAAGCACTATAGGAGTTACTGATAGGCCTATAATCAGAAAGAGAAATAGGATTAGGAACTTCGTTCAAGGGGATAACAATTGAGAATTTCCAATCATCAGGGAAAACAGTCGTGAGCAGGGAAGTGTTGATTTTTTTTAAATCGATAACCAATTTTAAATAAATTTCAACTGGTTTTAATCGGTTTTAAACCCGATTTGATAACTTGGAAACTGTCCATCGCCAAGGGGAAAGGGATCGGGATCTGGGGAGACCAGCTTCGCCCTTATGTCTCTTCCAGTAAATAAACGCAATCTTATCCCCCCTCTCCTGGGACCTTTCTTGCTCAAATTGGTTAGGGCTAGCCTTGAATTGATATGAAACATTCTTCTACTTATATAAAGATTCAAAATAAGTTACAATAGCCCATTTTGACATTTTTTGGATTGGTGGGGAAAATATTTTTTGTCAATAATTTACAGTACATCGAATATTATCCAGCTGATTGCACTAGGCTATCAGTATTATGGTTTATATATGGGAATTCGCCCATCAAATTCTGAATCTAAATAAAGGTGCTGATTCGATAATTGTCTTGAATACTTTTGAATGTCTCGCATAATTATTATTCAGCTGATTGTATCATGCCTTTCTATCAAGTGTAACAAAAAATATCGTACATAACACGGCTGTAAACTTTTGCCGGTTCTTGCATATTCACGTTTCTGCACTCGGCTGCGCCTCGTGCATAAACTTTCATATGCTCGATCGGCAAAACGTTACTTTCCAGCCTAGTAACGTAATATACTAATTTGAAACTGAAGTGAGAAGATTCAGAAGTACTCATAACTTCATAAAATGTGTATCGCGACACAATTCAAGTCACTGTGATGATAGACTTGACTTCCTGGAAAAACTGAGTCTCAGCTCAAAAAATTGAAGTGACTTCAACCTCCTGACTGCACACAGTAAAACTCTAGACTAGACAGTTGAATAGGAGGCTATTAGATTAGATTGGAATGGATTTTAATAATATAAGGTACTCCAAGTCTCAAGTTATCTGGGTAGTGTAAGCTGTACATGCATGGGAATTTTGCAATTTCCTATGAAATTCGATTTCAAAATAGTTCATAATAAACTATGAGCATACTTACTATTATAAAAATTAAGAAAAATTAAACTAGGCAGGAAAGTGATTTTATTTATTCCACTTGATTTTTTTGTGAGGCTCAGATTTTGGGGGGTCATGACCCCCCTGGGACCGCCCTTGGTTACGTTTACGTGATACCACGTCGAATTTGGCTTTTCTCCCGTTATCTCAATAACGCCTTCCATCTTGGTATATATACACTCACAACTTGCGAAAATTCCAGAAAAAGACTCGAAATTGCCTGCACAGCCTTCTTGCTGTACTAGCAGCAGCAACTGATGCTAAATTTTGGTATGAGATTGAAAAACAGTATTTGAGAAATAGAGAGGGGATGAACTAGACAGGAAATGAGCAATGACCGGCGCGACAGCCCGGCGACACTAAACAAATATTGCCGTATCGAGACTATATCTAAGCCTCCATTTAAACAATACTGAATTCTTAAGTTGAATTGGCCTATAGCCATTTTTATATAAATAATTCTACAAACTTTGTGTGTGACTCATCCTTTCCACCCAAACCTAAATCGCGCAAAAAAGGGAGAAATTCAGATTCCAGATTCGTGGCCACACACTAGGCCATTTATCTAAAATACTCGAAATTGAGGAAGTTCTCTTTATTAGCTATGAAATGTATGTGTTTCAACCTTTCACCCAATAAAAAAGACATTCTAGAGTGGCAGAAAAATATTTCTAGTACTGTATTATTATAACTTATTCACATTCTAATAATATATGGAAAATTTCCACCATAGAATAACATCATTATTAAATGGAAGAAATGAACCGAGCTCCGCTCAGGGAGGCTGTGTTTCAAGTGTTTCATAGAAAAACATTGGACAAAACCAATTTCATTTTGCATTTGAAATAATTTCTGACTCACAAATGTTGTGCTAATCTTAAATTTTGGATAGAAATACGGTATACAGATACAGAAATTGCTCACTTAATATAATAGGATTTTACTCTTGCTACCTAGGTTCTTGATTCACTTGAATAAAACTACATCCTTCATTTTTTCTATCATTGAGATCCACTGAAATACTGTATCACAAACTCATAAAAAAGTTATCAAAACAGTTTGTTCCTTTTTACTTGTTCGTTACCTTTGCGCAACGAAGTCGGTGGGGGCCTTATCAGCTGTCAATTTTCCATGGTCTCAATATTCAGTTCAATGAAAGTTATATAGAGCTCACTGTGATTTCGTAAAACAAATACAGTATGACTTAGTTATAACATCATTTATTGTCAATATTATTGACGCTGTATCAGAGTGAAACTGTAGAAGGGTTTCCTTCCTACCAATTCATCAATAACACAGGAGAAATAAAAAGTTACAATTTTTCATTAAATACATACTTTATTCAATTACCTACTCAATATGTTGAATTCGATTTGAGATTTTTCATTTCGAGTCTTCCTTCATGAACACAATCTAGCAGAAACAGGATTCTACAAACATTTCATTTATTAAAAAAATCACCAAAACTCTTGGTAAAAAATCATACTGGCTTAGATTCAGACATAATAATTATGAGCTAATTATGGGCTATTGTGCTTCTATAATAATTTTTCATCATTGCACATCGCTGTACAATTCAGAAAAACATGTAGCCTACAATAGTTTTTGGATTTAGACAAAGAAAATAGGGAACTTGTGCTTGCTTGTACAGAATGATTCATCATGAATCCTTGTCCTACTTGTCTAGCCTGTGTACCGAGCTTTAGACTTCTACATTCCGGGGGTCCGGTCCACTCAAAATTCCTTGAATGGTAAATGAAATAAATTCACTTGAAAACACCACCGATTAATATCAAGAACTTATTTTTGAGTAGTGGATGGTTCTATGATTGCTAACGTGCTCTACCCAACGATTTCTATAGGGCTACATAAATATTTATGTACCGTATAGAAATCGTTGGGTCTTCCTAGCAATAGAAGATAAGTCACTTAATACTCGTGACAGCGGTTAAAACGGTGACCGTTTGACTGTTTTCAACTTTTCCAGCTGCTCTGATATTGTTTACAGCCATTTTTACCTTCGTAGCAGAGACTGTAGGTTCTCTCATCTTTCATCAACATCAATCACATTACACACGCACAAGCTTTAAACTTTTGTGGATACTATCCTCCGCAAAAAAAACTGCTAAAAATCAGTTTTTGAGAGTTCATTTCCCAAAACTTTCCCCCCAATCCCTCTCCTATTGATTGCAGTAGATACAACGAACTCCATAACTCGAATTTGAATTTCTCAAAAATGGAGTACATGTCCATAAAAAAACTGGACAAAATTTGCGACATTTTCCTGTTAAGACATGATATAGAATTATAGATATTCATTATGGCAATGATAGTGAAAACATAATTTCCAATGTCTATTGATTTTGAAATCAAATGATTTATGTACATACAACTTCCATAATTCGTGAAATTTTTTGAGAAGAAAACCCTGCATGTTCAAAAATAATTAAAAATGAGACTTGATGGAAATATTCGTGCAGTATGGATAGATTAATAAAAAATAAAGAGCATGAATTAGGAATTATGAAATCAATAAGAAATATTTCTTAATGTAGAGTTTATCCAAAGCTACTCGTGTTTGAAAAATCTATTTGAATTTATGATTTTCAGTTAGAGCTGAAATCAAAGTAATTCAATTCTGACATATGATATAGAATATATGTCTCTAACTGACTAACCAAAGGCAGGCTCAACGGAGCCTTTCCCTTAATTGTAAGTTATTATAACATAAATAGTTATTATTGTAAGTTATTGAAAGTATTTGCAGTATATTTATCCAGTGTATAGGATAGTAATTATCCACTGCATTGTATATTTCTGTTATAAATTAAGCTAAATATTACTGTAGGCCTATATTGAAAACGTTGTATACTGTACATCAAAATGAAAGTTTGTAAATATAGCACTATAGTAATTAATAACATTGAAAGAATAACAGTGAATAACTGTAGAAGAAAAACTAAATTGTTAAACAACTTGAAAGGAACTAAGTACTTAGTTTTATTTATCCAACTTGTAAACTCTGCTCCTAATTCAAAGAGAAGAAGGTTCCTTATAGAGATAAAAGTTTGAAATATAAACTCAAGATAAGATCTCTATCTACAACTTTCCCACTTTAAAACTTTCCATGAAAATGGGAAAAATTCTCTATTAGAGTTTGTTTTCAGTTCACATTTCAAAATTTTTGAAACATTTTAAAAGCTGAACGACTGCTTCAAATTGATGTTTTTTTTGCATTGTTGGGATCACGTAATACCATTTGTCAAGTGTACCAAATTTATTTCTTTTTCGTTGGCATTCAGATAGTGAAATGGCATTGTGAAACGATATGGAATAATTAGAACGGGTGATTACAGCTGGCGGGCTCTATTTTAGTCGGTAGCTGACTGTACCGGCCTGGCTACTATGGAACCTAGTCGATATGAATTATAGAGGAAGTGAGACACTAGTCGATATGAAAACTAGACGATCTGAGACGATCAGCGCATGATACTTCCAGCCGTCTCACATACTCCAGATTCGTTCTAAAATAGCACCTAGACGATCTGAAATCTAGACGATCTGAAATCTAGACGATGTGAGACACTCCCGTGAAAGCTTATGATTACACCTATATATACATGCCTAGCATTCGTATGATCTATATATCTTGAATGGCGGAACAGGTTCTTATAGTTGATTTCTTTATATTTTATGGGTAATATTTGTGGTCTGTTCTCATACTTGTTTCTGTTTCTAATACTTGTTTTTTCTCCTTGTTCAGGTGATGATCTACCGTTTTGTGACACGCAACTCGGTGGAGGAGCGAGTGACGCAGGTGGCCAAGCGCAAGATGATGCTGACGCATCTGGTGGTGCGGCCGGGCATGGGCGGCAAGCAGGCCAACTTCACCAAACAGGAGTTGGACGACATCCTACGGTTCGGCACTGAGGAACTGTTCAAGGAGGAAGAGGTCAGTTACAGTTCCTAAAACTAACTAGTAGTTCTGTGAACAGTAGACCTCAAGCCCAAGAATAAGGGTGCTTGCACAGAGGAACATACTCCATGTACTCAATGATAATCACCATCGCAAAACTAAACACAAGCATCAGACCTAATTCTTGATTCAATTCGCGTAGTCTATTTCGTATCTGTCTTCCACAAAAGGACACTCTGTATCATATCAACAAGGCTGTGTTTTCTGTTTGTGAAACAGCCGATTGCCCAAAACATTTGTGTGTAATTTACTTAGTAATCACTTAATTGAAATATTAGAAATGATTTGTTTCTCATTAAGCAAAAATGTTATTCTCATGAATGATAACTTGATTCATATGAATAAGGCTCAACCAGACGAATAAACTTAATTGGAATCCCTTTGGCCGTGATTCCTGCAGACCAATATTCAGGAACTTGAGACTACTGACGATTCCAGCTCTCTACTACTTGGAAGCGGTTTTGTTTGTTATTAGAAATGGGCATAAATTTGATTCAAACAGAGCCCAACATTCATATGGCACTCGACATGGAACCTCCTTACTGTACTGTCCGGTTCACAGAACAACTTTGTATGAAAGGGGATGATTCGAGGGGCTCTTGAAATGCCTCTATTCTAAATGCATTACATTTCAAGAGTCCCTCGAATCAAGAGACACCGAAGGAACGTTCATAAATACGGCACTTAAAGTCTTACTTGAAGCAACGATCAAACTGAGCGAGTTTAAGCAATCCAGTGAGATAATGCAAAATACGCACATCTTGAAAAAACAATTTAATAAGAAAAACTGAATGCTCAGTTTATCAATCCCTCGATGTCTTCTCATTAATATTGTTATTAATATTATAATTATTTGTTTCTCACATGCTTTTATGGTGTTCTTGACCGAACGAAGGGAGGACTCTGTTAAAAGTCAACCATTTTGCATTTGTCTGTCTGTAACGCATTTATGGCTAAACGCGTAGATCAAATTTAATGAAATTTTGCATGGATCTTCCTCTAAGGAATGCCCAGCGATGCATGTGTAAGGATTTTTTCTAAATCTATGGAATCCTTTAAATATTTTTTGATTTCACTACGCATCCCTGGTAGCAGAGTTCCAAGCTCCTACTGGGAACTAATTATTTTTCATAATATGACGAAGTATGTGAGAACATCTTACAGCATAGAGTAGTAGAGAGCCGATATGCGTGAGGCAAATTCATACAACTGCCAAGAATGAGCTGACAAGATCGACTTATTTTTTCTGAATCCTTTCATTGTAATGAATTGTATTAAATCGAAAATTACAATGAAAGGATTCAGAAAAAATAAGTCGATCTTGTCAGCTCATTCTTGGCAGTTGTATGAATTTGCCTCACGCATATCGGCTCTCTACTACTCTATGCTGTAAGATGTCTTCTAACACGATTACAACAATTGTGTTTGTTACATTGGGTGGTGTGAATAAAGTTGAGTGACTCGTATTTTTGATTCGGCGCTTTGGATTCTTGTTATTTGATGTGAATAAAAATTGAGTCAATCACAGCTGTTTCTCACGCCTTCCTATCGGACTCCCGTCGACTCCAGTCACTCAACAAAGTCCATACACTCAACTTTCTCATCTCTATTCACACCACCCTATGTCTTATAATTTTGAGGAACATAAGATGATTTGATTTGATCAATTTTCAAAGAATTATGGAAAGGGTTAGATAATGGATTACTTTGGAGTATCTATGCCCAACTGCATAGTGTAGTTTTATTTTTTTATTTCAGTATGTGTAAATTAATCTACTTTTCCTACAACTGCTCGTAGTGATGTAAAATTCCCGGGAATTTAAGATTGAGGAAATATTCCCAGGGAATTTGAGGGAAATATTACCAAAATTCATAAATTCCCGGGAATTTATGATTTCCGTGTAAAATGACTAAAAAATGTCTTTTTTATTCCTCCAAGTGGCAGTCACATGTTATACAACAGTTATGTAATAAAAATGATTAGGATAAATAACTTGAAAACTGTAATAAGTTCAAAGAATACAGTAATCTAAAGTAAGAATGATCATTTTCATGAAAGGTGTAAGGAGGAATGAGCACTCATTTCCAATTTTTCAATCATTTAATTGTATACCACTATTATCATGCTACTTTTATGTCTTGAAAGTTAAATCTGTTTTCTATTAAATGTCTGTCAGTCAGGTAACCATAGTCAACAAAATGTTGGTTGTACTTCCACTTGTATTGCACAACCAGTTTAATGGTATAATAATGATAATGATAAATCATCTATTACTTTGCAAAAAATAAGCCTACAATAATTTAAACCCAAACATCCAAAATAAAGAACAAAGTAGAATATAAATTCAAAAACTATAAATAATAAAATACAACAAAATATAAGTAAACCAAGAACATACCATACTTGAGTTGAATTAAATATTAAAAAGAAAACTCATAAACAATCTCAAAAACTTTTAAGAGTCCCTAAGGCTTACTCAACTTGAAAAAAGAACATTCATCTTTTTGGGTACAAAAGCTTTTTTCATTTTGCGTCAAATGATATAGGACAATAACAAAAATAGACATAGTTTTGAGAAGCAAACTTACAAATGGTTGTTGAACCCTATGCCTAAGCACCATTGAATTTTTTTCAATGTCATTTCTGAAGTCATAATTTTATTATTATGTATCAAAATTATATGCATAGATGTGTGAGCTATTTACTCTGCTTCTACTTGCAAACAAAATTAAACACCAATTTATTATTTATTTTGAAAATTGAAGTGCATTAACATTTCTATCAGATATTTTCTTAGTTATTACGTACATTACCTACAAGCTACATTCATTGCCTGTTGCTACAAAACTTTTCATGTTTTTTTTCAAAATAAAGAATTATTATTTAATATGATTTATAATACTCCTTTATTACTATTTATTATTATTATTCACTGTCTTCAAAAACTATATAGTTTTTATAGATGACAATATGGTATACAGTTACTATACTATAATATATGTATAGTATTATATATATATATATATATATATGAATGTCTGTCTGTATGTATGTTCCCTATAGACTTCAAAACTACTTGACAGATCGGCATGAAACTTTGGGAATATGTTGTGTGAATATTGGGGATGGTTTCTGACCAAAAATTTTAATAGGGGGGGCTAATAATTATTAATAATTAATCCATTTTACAGACCTAACCTTGTAACCTACTAAACTTGACGGCCATTAGGCTACAAAAATGATTGGAACGGAAAAAGGATCGTATGTAATTCAAAGTAACAAAAATTGGCATTATTACTCCATGCCTGAGTAGCCCAGTGGCTAGCACTCACGCGTCTGGCGCTAAAGGTTCCGGGCTCAAATCCAGTACCAGACAACTTTTTTTTTGTTAATGGTTTTCTACTCTAATTATTTTCTACGCTAGAATCATCAATGAATGAGTTATCGTTCTTATCATACATGTTTTATTGTTTCTTATAATACAAATAATTTATACATATATTATAAAAGTCGATATATGTATGTATGTTCCCAGTAAACTCCGAAACTGCTGAACCTTTTTTTATGAAATTTTCAGACATAATGTAGAATAGTCTCGAGATGGTTCCTGTCAAGTTTGGGAGTTCAAAAGTCCTCACTGAAGGACACAAAAAGGAGAAATCTATCCTTAAAGGAACAGCTGATAGAAGTTATTAGTGTTTAATCATATGGCAGGCCCCTTAGCGGTGTTGTTTACGCTGTCTGGAACGCAAAGATTTTGCATGTACCATGTAGTCGGAGCCTTGCAGTATGTAGGAAACATGACTGGGTATGATCAAATGTAATTATGCCGGGTTGATGACATCTGTTAACCAATGCAGCTAGAAATTTGAAATGCAGCCTCAGCGGGAGGTGGGGAATAATAAAATAAAAAACCTAGCTTCTACCCTTATAAGTCGTAGGAGGTTTAAATTTGAAATGTTTCTTCATTTAGAGGTGGTGATCAACAACGAAGAAAACAACGAAGGAGGCCTGTATGATCAGCTGGAAGAGCCACATGACTAACTTCTTTCCTAATTTAAAATGTAACCTCAGCGGGAGGTGGCGAATAATAAAATCAAGGAGAATTTTTATGAGAACGCAGCAACGCGCGTCGGGCCAGCTAGTACAGTATATATATGAAATTACTGCCTTCAGCTGGGTTGTTAAGGGAGAAAGACAACACAAACACAGCACATTTACACGCATACAATGATCATTTCTGTAAGATTATAAACACCTTCAACCTTTTTTTAACATCTCGATTAACTTCAGAGAGAGAAATTCATTCTGAGTCTGACATTTGTAAAATGGTATAATCCAACTTGATATTAATGGTTATAAAATTTCCCAAAGATCCTCTGTGCTCTCCTAGTCCTAAGTCCTAAGTAATTGGTCTTTTTGAAGATAGTTGCACAACACACAAACACTATATCAGTACAACAAACTAAACTATTATGATTACAATTAAGTATTATGATTATAAATACTAAATAATATATTCCATATGATCATATTATTGTGAATAATTGTTGATAATATCAATTTATAATATTGTGAATTAGTATTTTTTTAAATGAAATGGATGAATGGACCTAACCTGAGGTACTTCTACTTTTTAAAGTGAGCAAAAATAGACATATGAAAGGGTGTAGTACTTCCCTAATGTGATGAAAATGATTATTTTTTGATTATCACGTGAAATTTGACAATTTGAAAATTGATCAATTTGAACTATTTTTAAATTGAAAAACTATTTTTAAATTGAACTATTTTAAAGTTTATAAATTCCCAAAATTTCTTGCCCAGGGAAATATTCCCAAATCATAAGTTCCTTCCCACTGGGAATATTCCCGACCCACATCACTAACTGCTCGTAAAGAATTAGTTTATGTGCTGAAAACTAATCATAAAATAGGTATTGGTATAGGTATAGGTATTAGATTACTTTATTCATAATAAATTAACAATTTTTTTTTCAAATGTGCCTACATAGCCTACAATATTCTAACATCACATAGAAAATAGACCTGGTTGATACTATTCACATTTTGTTGGCAATATTAAAAGCTATCTAATGGATAGAGCTAATGAAATGAAATTCTAAGTGATGCATTTACATGAAAAGGCGAGGTTTGGACAAAAATTCGTCCATTCGAGCACTTAACCTCAAAACTGTTTACTGAGGTGTGAGCAGTAATGTACTTAACGCTTGCTTACGTTAACACTAAAGTTTGTCAGCTGATTATTGCCAGATCATAAACTCAACGATGGTGCATTGTATCCGGAAATGATAATGTCGTACAGTTATTAAATGGAAATCGAAAACTGCAGTTGTAGGAAGAATGTTGTATGTATTTTGGGTGTAATGATTCTTTATCGCTCTTACAAAATTACTTTGCTATGCATTGTGCAGTAACTATTTAACCCGACATGTTTTTCCTTTTTGTTCGTAAAGGGCAAAGGCGACGAAGCCATACACTACGACGACAAAGCTGTTGAAGATCTGCTGGACCGAAGCAAGATGGGCATTGAGCAGAAGGAGAATTGGAGCAACGAGTACTTGTCTTCGTTCAAGGTGGCCTCCTATGTCACCAAAGAGGAGGACGAGGAGGAGGAGGTGGGGACAGAGGTGATCAAACAGGAGGCCGAGAACACCGATCCCGCCTATTGGGTCAAATTGCTACGTCATCATTATGAGCAACAGCAGGAGGACATCAGTCGTACGCTGGGCAAGGGCAAACGGGTCAGGAAACAGGTGAGTTCAGTGCGATTTGATTTTTTAGGTCTGGGACCCGGTAATGAATTGGATGATGGTGATTGGACCTACAGTTCAAGGTAGGCTCCGAACCACCCGCAAGTGATTTTACAGCAGAGAACAGTCTCTTTTTTGCTGGCCAATCTAATCGGTCACTGTTACAAACAGGACCTACGAGAACGCAGCTTATCTCTATCTGATTTACCTGCTACGCCTCGCGGCTATCACTTCCCTAATTGTAGATCTATATCTATAATTATGTTATAAATCTATAAGAAAGATACTTAGATGTGGGAAAATAATTGTTATAAAAAACATAAATCGTGCCTATAAACGTTCGGACATCTTTTTCTCTTGTCAGAAAAAAAATAGAATAAATAAAACATTTCTTAATAATAATAATCAAATTTCAAGAATTATGAAATTTTAGCAAAACCAATACTCTCTCTAGAGCATAAAATGACCTTCCAAATGAGATATTGATTGTAATTTGAAGATTTTGAGATTAGATGAGCTATATGGATCAGAATTAACATGGGCGCACTCCAGCCGACCTTGAAAAGTAGCCGAGCCGGACTCTGGAAGTTCACGTTAGTGGTGATTTTCTTCCGAGTCTTGCTCGCTGAGCCAGACTCGCGAGTTTGGCTCGCGAGCCTTACTCGCTAGTGTGTGGGCCCTTAATTTTGGAAAAATTAGCTTTACCTTCTTTTTCGCTCATTAAATCCTTCAACCTTTCCTTTCTTCTACTTCTTCCTCCTACCGTAATATTATGAGAACCCCCCCTCCCCCTAGTACGTGGGCAACGCTAGTTGGATTTCCATCTCCACATGTATTAGTACAGTATTATTATTTTTAATTAGTTTATCGATTTCATTTTGTATATTATTGTATTTTAATATTTTACATTTTTTGCATGACTTGTATATGTATGTTTTGTATTTTATAAATAAATATAACTAAAATATATATGTATATATATATATATAATTTTTTTTAGGTGAATTACAACGATGGTGGCGTCGTAGATACACGAGAGAACATTGACTCAACCTGGCAGGAGAATCTTTCCGACTACAATTCAGACTTTTCTGCCCCGTCTGGTAATCCATTAATTTATTTATATTATTTATTTTTTAATACGGATTTTAATTTTGAATAGTACTACACGTAAAGTCAATTAAAATTCAATGATATATTGCCAACATCACAATACATAATATCTAATATTCATCTATCTAAATAAAAATAGCATCTTTTTCAGTAATAATGATAAATGAAATTTAATGAATAATAGAAAATAGTTTACATGAAAAAACAAATTCAAAAGATTTGTTGAATCCATCTCAAAGCAAAGTTCTAGGACTTTATTTATGAACCTACCTTGACGCATCTCTATCTCAAGGGAATCTTGAAAAGCTTTTCGATGAAGGACTTCTCAATCCATCCTTAAGATAAGTGAACCTCAAGGTAGGATAATGAATATTGACTCTAGGGACTCTTGAAATGCCTATATAAATGCAAGTGTCCCTCGAGTCAAGAGTGTATTTATATAGGCATTTCAAGAGTCCCACGAGTCAAGAGACACTCGAGGAACGTTCATAAATACGAGCACTAGTGTTTTTGAGCCTATCTTCAAACAAAAAGTAATTTTTTTCAGTAGGTAGGTTCACTTTGACTAGAAATTGTTGAAAGCCTTCATGTGTGTTATTTTTGTTTTTTTATATTCATTTTAGTTTTTTTTTAAGACCTTCATTTATTTTAGTGTTTTAAAGCACACACAGTATTCAATTTTGTTCTAATTTTTTTTACAGATGATGATAAGGAAGATGACGACTTTGATGAGAAGAATGATGGTGAGTTGTTGAATAATTTTATTTATTTTAGTAATTATTTTTAAATATAATTTTTTAAAATTTTATTTATTGCTGATGATGCCCACATGAGTCTGGAGACTTGTGCGTGGGTAATGAGGTGAATGATGAGAAACATCAATGGCTGAATGAAATTCGAACCCAAGACTGCAGGAAACGAAGCCAGCCAGAGCCTTATCTTATCACAGACAAGTGCTCCAACCAACTGCGTTACCATAGCCGCCCGCAATTTAGTATTAGTATTGTACATAAAGTATATAATTATTAGTTTCACATATCTATCACTGAATTTCTAATTCCCTACAGCCTTTGCATTTAGATAGATATCATAAAAAATCCACATACACCTTAATTTTAGAGATATTTTTAATCCAAAGTCTTATATTTGCTATACTAATAGCAATATTTTGATAGAAAAGTTGATAAACAAATGAACAATGATAAGTTAGAGCCGTTCTGTACCAGCCGGGTAAATAGGATAAAAAAATGATCTAAAACAGTTATGGGCTCCAAACATGTGTATACCTTTGTGTACTTTGATATTGTTGATCTTGTTCACTCGCTTGGCTGATGTAATTTAGCCTTAATTGTGCTGTTGTTACTGCAGTGGCTCTGTAAAATAAGGCTCCAAACCGGTAGTGTCTCCCATCGTCTAGATTTCAGACCGTCTAGGTGCTATTTTAGAACGAATCTGGAGTATGTGAGACGGCTAGAAGTATCATGCAGTAGAGATCAGTAGAGTAGAGAGATGTAAAATTCTCGGGAATTTATTCTTGGAGGAAAATTCCCAGGGAACATTGCCGGGAATATTCCCTCAATTCATAAATTCCCGGGAGTTTGTGGGAATTTATGATTTTCTATTAAAAGCATAGGTCAGTGGGCACCCCAATATTTTTTTTTAATCCTTTACATCTAATATATTAATATGAACATATAAATCAATTCTTAGTTATATTCAAAAATAAAAATCATACGTCCTAATTCCTTCACATAAATTTCAAAGTTGTGATACTTGCATTCATCTTTAAATGTTATTGTATACCACATGATAGCTTGGTGGATCACTACCAACCATATTTTCTAGTATCAAAGGAAATGATCAAATTTTTAAACCTTTTATAAATTCTTGCATATTTTTTATGAAACAGTGCAAAATACTCGCAATTTACTAATAGGTTATTTTAACTTATTAAATTAAACTGTAAATTTAAATATTTGCATTTTTAATAATTTTGATTATTTAAATTAGATTTGATATTTTCACTATTCGTTTGGGTTAGGTCTTCAATAAAAATACAAATATGTCTGTATTAACACTTTATTGGATATTATACAATTGTACACAGTAAATGAATGTAGGCTAGTTGATATGGTGTTAATAATTCGTTTTCATCATCTTCATCTTCCATTGCATCATCATATTTGAAACTCAATTTCAGTTTCTTCTTCATTCATTCCTAACCTAAATTCCTCTTCCTCCTCATCTTCATCCTGGCCTTCCATCATTTCATCAGTGTTTTCCACTGCGGAGCTTCCCAAAGCTTTAGATCCACTTTTAGGCATTGAAGGCTGTGGCTACATGAGCTTCCAGTTGTGTGCTAGATAAGTCAGTTTAGCGTCTTTATTCCTTTTCTTACTATGAATCCATGAGAAGGTACTGAACGTCCTTTCTGTGGCTGTAGAGGTGACTGGAGCACCTTAGATTGTTATAGCTACATCTACCAATTCACAGGTTCCCCAGAGTGTCCTCCACCATAGCAATGGACTTATTTCGGTATTGGTGGATGTCATTCCTTCAAACCCTTCCCATAAGAACTTTCTCGCCCATAAGCCTTCTTTTTCCATATAGTTGGCCAAATTTTCTCGCACATTAGGTACATTGAATTTCATTTGTTGTGCAGTGTCACAAACAAAACTGATTGCATACAAAAGCTGGTCAGATTTTAAATTGCTGCCCTTAACTTTGGGGTTAAGCAAATTTGCAGCCATGTGAATTGATCCAATGGCAAAGTCTTTCCGTTTTGTGAATTTTGTCAGCACTTTCTTTTCTTCTGCTTTGGAAAGGGGAGACAATTGTAGCTTTACTTTTAGCACTGTTTCCAGTTCACCTAAGACAGTCACCTACAGTTCAGAGCTCAGGCCACAGGGCAACATAACCTCTTCCCTCCTCTTACTTTGAATTGTGGGTAGATCTTCACTACAGGCACTACTGAGATCAAGTTTCATCAGTAGTACATAGATTCAAAATGTACTTTGCGGGAAATTCAAAAGTTACAATGAACCATTTCCAATAAGGAAAAACAGAAGTGGTTTTAAACATTTCAATTATTCAAAACGAAATTAATATTTTTATGAATAAATTAGCTACTTAACAAGAATTTTCTTCAAAAATTATATCAGGTTTTTTCTGAGATTATAATAAAATTGATTTTGAGTCTCATCATCAAACACGTCTGCTCTCAAAATTTTTGTTATGGTACGGTTGAAATAGACGTTTTTGTCATGGTATATTGCAATATTTTTGATTATTTGGCTTTGTTATTGATCATTTAGAACCTATTGAGGTTCCAAAACTGTTTGAAACAAAATAAACCCCATTTAAATGAGTTATTTTATAAATTCCCTCATTTTGGGAACTTATAAAGCCTTTGGGAAGTTCCCTGGAAATATTCCCATTTATAAATTCCCTTCCCACTGGGAATATTCCCGACTCACATCACTAAGTAAAGTGTCTCAGATCGACTAGTTTTCACATCGACTAGTATCTCACTTCCTCTATATTTCGTATCGACTAGGTTCCATAGCAGCCAGGCCGGTACAGTCAGCTACGGACTAAAATAAAGCCCGCCGGCTGTAATCACCCATTCTAATTATTTATCCGTATCGTTTCATTCACAATGCCATTTCACTATCTCAGTGCTGACGAAATTGAAACTTCGTACACTTGACAAATGGTATCGCATGATTCCAACAATGCAAAAAAACATCAATTTGAAGCACTCGTTCAGCTTTTATAAGGGAATTTATCCAACAATATTTCAAAAATTTTATGTGACCTGAAAACAAACAGAATTTTTTCCATTTTCATGGTAGGAAAGTTTCGAAAGTGAGAAAATTGTAGATAAAGATCTTATCTTGAAATTATATTTCTAACTTTTTTCTCTAAGGTGGACCTTTCTCTTTGAATTCGCAAGAGAGTTTATAAGTAGAATAAAAATAAAACTAAGCACTCCATGCTTTTCAAGTGGTTTAACGATTTAATTTTCTTTTATAGTTATTCGCTGTTATTCTTTCAATCTTAGCCTATTAACTATTATAGTGCTATATTTACAAAGTTTCATTTTGATGTATACAACGTTTTCAGTAATTTTCAGTTTAATTTATAATAACAGAAATAAGTGTATACAGTAATATTTCAATACCTTACATCCTCTCCAATGCCGTGGATTATTATTATCCTATACACTGGATAACTATACTGCAAATACTTTCAATAACTTGAAATAAAAATAACTATATAAGTTATAATAGCTTACAATAATTGAGGTAAAGGCACCGTTGAGCCTGCCTTTGATTAGAGTCAGTTAGTCTGTCAGTTGTCAGAATTGAATGACTTTGATTTTGGCCCCAACTGAAAATCATAAATTCCAATTGATTTATCAAATACATGTAGGTTTGGATAAATTCTTCATTAAGAAATCTTTCTTATTGATTTCATTATTCCTATTTTAGATTTTGTAAGAAGAACCGTGAAGAACCGAAGATGAAGTGACTGGGGGACCAACTGGGCAATAAGAATGCATTTTAAAGTGTTTATCCAGTATTGAATATCAAACTTCAGGACTTCTATCAAGTCTCATTTTTGAACATGCAGGTTTTGTCTATTTTTGAAGATGCAGTTATGTCAGAAACGAAATAAACGAAATCTATCAGAAACGAAATTAATCAATAATGTTCAGCTTCAATAATGCAGCTTCAATATGCAATAATGCAGCTTCAATAATGCAGCTTCAATAATGAAGTTGCTATATTACTGTTCCAAAATTAATCACCAACTTTTAATAGGCCTATCAAATATTTAAAAAATAACTGTTCAATAGTTCAGAAAGAAACGTCTAAAACATAGTTCTGGAATCTTCAAGGTGAGGGTGAACAGGGGGAGTAAACAAAACATGCCCATTATCACTTTCATTGGAATTACTTATTGGCACAGCACAGAAAGGGAAGAGAAATATTTTTCTCTTTATTCTGGCGTTTCATAACAGTAAGTATTTCATGAAAAATCGTAACTTTTCATTTTCTCAAGAGTTATTGATCAATTAGTAACCCTTCTATAGTTTCACTCTGATACAGCGTCAATAATATTGACAATAAATTATGTTATATCTAAGGAGTGGCGCACTCAGGGGGGGTGTCTCACATTATGGCGTGACGGCCGTTTCACTCTGATGTTAAGAGCATCGTCAGACGACTTACAGCACTCTGATTTAAGGCATGAGTTTGAGGGTTATGGATGTTTGAGGGGGTGGGGTATAAGTAGGCGGGAGGTTTGAGATTATTTTGTCAAAGGGGGGGGGGGGGTTCAAAAAACACAAAACAACAACCTGGCAACATTTTAAATAATCTAATTAACTTATTCTCACACATCCTTTTTGACAAAATAATCCCAATAACCCCACCCCTCGCATTTCCAACATCCATAACCCTCAAACTCGTGCCTTGAATCAGTGTACTGTGGGTTGTCTGACGATGCTCTAAACATCAAAGTGAAGCGGCCGTCACGCCATAACTTGCGTCACAATTTCCACTTGAAAGTGTTTTTTAAGTTTTTATTGTATATATAGGTGTTCTGTCAGATTAGAAAAGCTTATTCCTTCGAAAACGCTTCATTACAGAAATAAAGATAGCGAAAGAGTGGCGAGCTATCTTTATCAATAAATTAGTACTCATTCAGAAATCTCTAGGCTTCTAGAGCTCTCTTTAAGGTGGTAAATTGAATACATTTGATGAGAAATGAGCTGAAAAATAAAATAAAACATTAACTACCGTTATTATTGAGAAATCCTATGAAATACACAAAAAAGCCAAAAGAAGGCGTTCAGATTGAAAGGTATGAACTTGGCTATTGATTGCGAAAACACACTCAGAGTTCATAAAATAAGAATTTAAATTATATAAAAACACACAAAAATAGGAAGTAAAAAGTATACGTGCAAATTTAGTGTGCTTTGATTCAATGATACTCGACTCGCGTTTTTGACTATTGAGTACATTCAGATTTCATTTCATAAAAGGAATTCACAAGTTTTGAAGGAGAAATTGATTTTTTTTGTTGGTTCATTGGAAATTAGTTTGATTAATCCACTATAGGCCTACAATGAAAAAAAGTGTTTTCCTACAACTGCTCGTAAAGTATTTCTTTACGTACTGGAAACTGATTGTAAAATACCTCTTTACCGCTCGTCAGCTGTGTTTGATGGCTTCTCATTGGTGGATCACGAAATCCATGTGATTTTTCATAACCTCAACAATGGCGCACGCTAACCAAATCCGCGCACGGTCTGTGATGTTACAAAATAAAAGTTTTTATTGTGTTGGAATCCAGAACTGCAGTTGTAGGAAAAAAATTGTATGTAATTCGCGCGTGAAACTTCTTTATCGCTCTCAAAATTACTGCGCTCCGCTATGCGTCGCGCAGTAACTGTTTTGGCTCGAGCGATAAAGTCGCGCTTCACGCTCTTAATACATAAATAACTATTTCATTATCATTTTATGAAGTTTTGTAAAATATCCCACTAATTCAAAGAGTATGTAATTTCAATTCGTGTTCAGACTGTCATGTTTCGTTCGCTTCATTACCCAAGTACCAGTCTCAAAATGATGTGGGCAACATAAAAATTTATGGTAGTAAATCCTGTAGCACGTTTCAGCTAATTTCAATTGAATTCACACCACCTACATGAAGGCCTTAGATATTTCTGAATGAATGATGAGGATAGCTGTAATCTTCCGCCCTCTTTATTTCTGAAACAATGCGTTTCCAGACCTACATTCATGTGTTTTTTTTATTTTCTGCAGTCTGAGAATTACCTTGAACTCTTGTAACACTGTATAAAAATAACACATGATGGACTCATTTTGTTTCCCCATAGCTGATTCCCATTAAAAAGTCAAATAATGAACCCTTCTCCCCCCACCATTAGCTTTATTGGGCAACAATCTTATAAAAATAGGTCTGCAAAATCCGAATTTCACCCCCCACCTCACTACCAAAATTTACCTAGTAATACGGGAAAGCCCTCCTCCCCCCAAACCAAAACTCTGGCTGTGCCCCTGTAAATAAGTTACACTGTAGTTGTTTTACGGAATCACAGTGGTTCTGTATAATTTTCATTGAACTGAATTGAGACCAAGGAAAGTTGACAGTTGATAAGGCTCCCACCGACTTCATGGCACGGGGGGGGGGGGGGGGGGGGAAACAGGTAAAAAGAAACAAACTGTTTAAATAACTTGTTTTACAAATTTGTGATTCAGTATTTCAGAGAATCTCAGAATCTGAAATGAGAATTTCTCTCTTCTTTTTTGCGCGATTTGGGTTTGGCTGGAAAGGATGAGTCATATATAAAGTTTGTAGAATTATTTATATAAAAATGTCTGGTTTCGATACGGCAATATCTGCTTAGTGACGCCGGGCTGTCACGCCGGTCATTGCTTCCTTCCTGTCTAGTACATCCCCTCTCTATTGCTTATCAACTCCATATTGTTTATCAACTTACTGATTTACATATCACAATTCGCTTTAAATATTGTCCAATATACTATACTTAGGGCATCCTGAAGTAATCCCTTTTTTTAAATAAAAATATTTAGCAAATATTTATGCCTGTTTCGGTCGAAAAGAACAAACTTTTTACTATTCTCCACTTAGTCATCTCGCAAATTTAAGCATTTCTCATAACGTGTGATGGGTTTTGAATCACAGATTCACACTCCTCTGCCGCCAGTGTATTGAGATAATCAGATAAGGTAGTGACAGTTGCTTCCAGTTTTTCGTCACTTTCAAGTTATATCCTGACAAAAAGTCCTTGAGTTTTTTTCCGAAGATGAAGCCCACATATGTCTGAGACCTGTGCGTGGGTAATGAATTGGATGATGGTGATTGATGAGCTGGACCTACAGTTTAAGGTGGGTTCCGAACCACCGGGAAGTGATTTTACAGCAGAGAACAGAGTCTTTTTTGCTGGACATTCCAATTGGTCACCCTTACAAAGAGCGCCCAGGAGTTTCGCGGCTAGTCTCTGATTGAACAGATACCTGCTACGGCACTCGGCTATCACTTCCCCTATTATATTTGAGGCATATTTGTCAAAAAGACTTGGTTTATTTTTAATTTGAAAACGGGTATTACTTTCCGGATGCCCCAAGTATTTTGTACAATATTTAAAACGATTTGAAGGACTCAAAAGCAATTTGACAATACTTTTTAACTCTTTTGTTTGATAGAAATTTGATCATGTACAAACGACTTAACACTGATAAACCTATTTATAATATTTATTATTTCATGAATGGTTTCAAGCTCGATTTATGGAGTGAAACATTTCCAAATTCTCTAAAAATTCCAAATAAGTAGGTAGTAATTTATGATTTGTGATTGAGGCTACATTGAAATGATGATGATGATGATGATGTGAATTGGATTGATTAGGAATAAACAGAAGAAACAATGCAGTATACTTGTGATCTATTGAAATAACCAGTTGATAGCAGATATTGACAATACAGTAGTTATTTTCAATCAGTTTGTTTCTCACATTTTCACAAAAATAATCTGTTTTGTTCTGTTAATCAATTGAGTAATTGAATTAGTCTAGTTATATTTTTAAAAGAAATGTCATGGGTATTTCGTCAGAAGGATGGTCTTAGAATGAAATTTGGTGTATTTCTAGGCTAATTTATACAAGAAATTTCAAGTACTTTAATAGAGAATTCTTATTATTGGACCTTATCTTCAGAGTTGTTATCAAATCATTAAGAAATCAATCTTTTACCTTGTATTAATTAATTGAGACACTTATTATATTGTGCCCTATCATTAGAGTTTTAATCAAATCAATCTATTAGCTTCTATTATGCTAATTGTGACAGAAATAACGGGAAATACTGAATCATTTCTTATGGCGAAATTGAACGCCACTGTGCTGGGCGTAGCAAGAGGAGTCCACTTTAATAGGAACCGAGACGAAGTGAGATCTGGACGGTTTGAACACTAGACGCTCTGCGACAGCGTAACGCTGGAAACTAGAGGGTCTGCAAATCTAGACCACCTGAGACAGAGAACTAGATGGTTTGAGAACTCGACGCTGTGAGATACTAGACGCTCTGCGACACTAGACGGTCCGAAATACACCCTCCAAACCAAATTTGATTACCCATGTCACACAATAATATATTATTTAATACTACTTATTTGTGTGTTTTTTATTCAATGTTGTTTGTTTTTGTGTATAATCAAGATGGCGTAGCCGTTCGCAGTAAGAAGAAACGTCCAGAGCGACGCGAAGAAAAGGATCGACCTCTGCCACCCCTACTGGCCCGAGTTGGAGGCAATATTGAGGTCAGTATAGATGCGATATTCAGGTCAATTGTCAATATTCAGACCATTTATCAATATTGAGGCCTTTATTACCTCTATTCTACTGTCGAGTTTCACAAACGTTTATAAAAAACTTTGTAAACGTCTTTTTAGAATGGTGAAAGTAATTGTGATAGTAATAAGTACCTAGTAATATTGAATAATTATTACAACATTCTCACATAAAATGTCATCAATGTTTATCAGGACAAAGAATGAACAAGAAGTGTAGCATTAGTTAATATAGTCTGGGGTTCGATTCTCATTGTTACTGAATTCATAATTAATTTTTAACAACTGTTCAAGTATATGCAAGTCCGCACAGAGAGCGTTTGCCAAGTGTGGAGTCGACTCCACGCTTCAAATAATTGACTGTCATTGTCTGAGCTGCTACAGTGAGTGACAGCCAAATATTTGAAGCGTGGAGTCTAGTCCACGCTTGGTAAACGCTCTATGTACGTTGATCATCTTGAAATAATTGTAATTTATAATAAAACAAATTTTAAAACAAAAAAAGAAATCGACTTCAGTGAAATGATACTCAAACATTAAATACTCACATACTAAAAAGTTTAAAATAAAGTATTTACTTTAAACTGAGATAAGTTTCAATTTCGTACAAGTAATCTTTTGAAGTCGGCACCAAATATTTTATGACTTTTTGAGGATGAAGCCCACATAGGTCTGAGACCTGTGCGTGGGTAATGAGTTGGATGATGGTGATTTGGACCTACAGTTTTAGGTGGGTTCCGAACCAACAGGAAGTGATTGATCATAAATTCTATCTAATATCAAAACTAACACAGTATTTCAATTAAATATGTGATTTACACTCACTTTTACAGAACTTCAGTGATTGATAAGAAATTCTATCTAATATCAAAACTAACACTGTATTTCAATTAAATTTGTGATTTACACTCACTTTTACTGGAATACAGTGTCGTTTTTGATATTCGATCGTTCAATTACTTCGTCATGGAAGACATCACAGAGTAATTCTGTTATACAGTAATTCTGTAATTCTGTATTTTAGAAGTTTATGGGAATTTGGCGCCGACTTCAAAAGATTACTTGTATGAAATTGAAACTTATCTCAGTTTAAAGTAAATACTTTATTTTAAACTTTTTAGTACATGAGTATTTAATGTTTGTGTATCATTTCACTGAAGTCGGTGTTTTTTTTTTTTGTTTTAAAATTTGTTTTATTCTAAGATTTTTAGTTGAATTTTCAAACTTTGAAAACATGAGAAATTTCTTAAAGCCTACATTATGACATATCTATCAAATTAGCAAGCCAATATAACATCCAAACTTGAGTAACTAAAATTCCACCTATAAGAAAAGATAAACTAAGGAAAATTCTACAACGCTTTATTTAATGTGTAATATTGTATTTAGGAAAATTATAATAGCGAAATGCTTCTTAAAAGTGAAATGGCTTTTGATTCATTTTGATGTGGTTACTTTCAGAATATACCTACACTGAAATAGTAGGCCTATATTACGTTACAAGTGCGGAAAATGGTGTTTACTGAAAGTATGATGAGTTAACGCAGGGGACGAAGTCGAGTGCGGTATTATCATACGAGTACGGTAAACATCTTCCCGGACGAGTTATGAACGATATTTTTCGTGATATTAGTCTTATATATTTTTTTAATATAAAAAACATAAACTTTGAGCTAGTACAACAAGCATCAAATCAAATAAAAATTTATTCAATCAATAACATAATAATTACAAAAATCCTTTTAGTTAAACTTCATAAATACAGAATATTTTATATCAGTAATTCACCTTTAGGAACCCCACTATAAAAAACTATGTGTTGGGGTATATGAGTCTGTTAATATTATTATTTTTTTTTTAGTGCTATATGATATATAGTTGAAATATTTTTCAAAAATGAAGTTAGATGTTAAAATGTTATGTTAAATGATAAATGTTAGTGCATATTATGTAATTAAACAAAATTAATAAATGTGAAAATTAAAAAAATATATAAAAAATCACCTAGAGTTATACAAAATAGCTACTTAATGATAATAATTTATTAAAATATCATGATAATACAAGAAAATTATAAATGCAAACAAAAATATAATAATTAATTGATATGAACTCTTAGTAATTTTCAAATTGCGTTACTTCCTGATCTATCATCCAATCTATTAATTTTCTTTTGAACCGATAAATAATTCTTTCTACTTTTATATCTACAGGAATAATGTTATACATTCTTGGTGCTATGTAAATAAACGATCCTTGCCCAAATGCCGTGTTCATTCTGGGAATAACAATATTTACATTTCTTAACCTAGTATGATGAATGTGATCTACAAATCTAAATTGTTCTGGTCTTTTCTTCAAGTATGAGAGCGCTGCCTGAATAAAAGGTTGTCTAACACTGAGTACTTTACTTTCTTTGAATAGTTCAATTGTTGGAAACTGATTATTTTTAAAATGTATTATTTTAAGTATACGTTTCTGAGTTACAGATAAAGGTTCAATATGAGTGTAATTTGTAGCTCCATAAACAATTTTGTTATATATTAGAATAGATTCTACTAACGAATAATAAACTGCTTTTAAAGTTTCATGGTTCAGGATCCTGCGAAACTGGTTGAATTTGAAAATTATTTTCTGATCCTTTTTACATTTTGAATGATATGACAATCCCACTTCAGATTATCGTCCACTAAATATTTTATTCTATCGACCCGTTGGAGTGTAGGGCAATCACACGGCTGGCTTATGTCTGTGCATTGATGCAGCTTAAGTGAAGTTCTTGATGGCTTTGTGTGATCCCTTGAAGAAAACGCTAGAAATTTTGTCTTGTTTGTATTTATTGTTAAAAGGTTATTCCTCAGCCATTTATTGATTATAGTTACTTCAGCTTCAGCTGTATTGAGAACCTCATCCCAGGTATTCCCTTCAAAGAGTAGAGCTGTATCATCGGCAAAAGCTATGACTCTCCCTCGAATTGGAATTGAGCACAGCTCATTTGCAAATACCAAGTACAAAATAGGTCCTAGAACCTTGAGGTATTCCAAATTTTATAGTTCTCTCTTCACTTAGATGGTTTTCAACTTTGACCTTTTGTTGCCGGTTACTGAGGTACGATTTAAACCACTCCAATGGAATTCCTCTTATCCCCATAGCTTCTAATTTCTTCAACAGCAAGCCATGAGTTACAGTGTTGAAAGCCTTGGCTAAATGTAGGAAAATTGCAGCGCATTTTTTATTATTATCCAATTTATTTATAACAAACTTTGACAATTCAATAACTGCATCCTCTGTACTCATTCCCTCACGAAAGCCAAACTGATTTGAAGACAATAAGTTGCTTTTCTCCAAGTAATTTACTAGACGTTTATTTACTAATTTCTCCAAAATTTAAAAAAAGTAGGCATCATCAAACATAACCTCAAAATAGCCTATTGTACGAACATGTATTTAATGGCGAATAAAAAATATTCTTAATCCATCACAGCAGTGAAACTAAAAATACTTGTGAGATCAGCTGTTTTTCCAAATTTACCAGGCTGATGAACAGGGTGTCTACTGGACAGGAAAAGTCGGGAAGTCGGGAAAAGGTCGGAAATTCTAATAGGTCGGGAAAAGTCGGGAATTTTGAAAATTTTTTGAATTTGGTCGGGAAAATAAGAAAGTTGATTGTAACACGTATTTTGACATACTTTTGTTTCGAGTGCATAATTAAATTGGCTAACAAGGAAACAAGAATAAATTCGATGTGTAGCTGGGAACATTTATGTATTTATTAAATAAATAAAAATTCGATGTGTAGCTGGGAACAATTAGTCAATAAATATTTGCAATAAAGTAATCAAATTCCATTTTGTACATAGTGTGTGTTTTGCTATTGTACTGTGATTCTCCATACCATTAGTTCAATTTATTTGACCTTATATATTTTTTGTCCAAGGTTGTAAAACTTGAATTAGGTAATTTAAACAAGTATAACTTAACGCATTTTTGCAAGCAACTGTTCAGTCTCAAGCTATCTATTTTTTTTCTAAACATTAATATGATAACAAAGCCAACTATGCCTTTTTTAATATAAGTAAACCTCAAATTGTGTGAAACAGGCCTTTATAACCTTCGATTACTGCAATTATTCCAGATGATAATGATGAAAGCTTACCAAAGAGACTTATAGAAAAGGCTCAGAACTCCCTGGGTTTAAAAATAATGTTATTTAGTAGAGTAAACTTTTAAACGATTTTCTTAAGTACAAGGTCTAAGTAAACTATTTAATGGCTTGAATTTCTAAACTGCCCTCTACTAATGTTAGAACAACATTCCTTAACAACTTGCAATATGTAGCTACTTGCTATTTTCATCTGCCTACATTGCCCTGAAGTGGGTGATTTTCTTTTAATTGGCAGGCCAATTCCCCCGAAGGGTGGCTGTTACATTTTTTTTTTTTTTTGTTGTGTTTTATAAGATTTTACTATTTTTTGTGTGAAAAAAAGAAAGCAGATGAAATGTTCCAATCATCTAATTATTAGTGACCTCTAGTAAAACGCAGTGGCGGATTCACCTTGGGGAGGGGAAATTCCCCCCCCCCCCCCAACGCAGAAGAAAAAGAAATAAAAGAAGAGTAAGGAAAAGAGAGAAAAGTAGAAAAAAAGGAAAAAGTAGAATTCTTAACGAATTGAAATAATAAAAAACAGTGAAGAAGTGGAAAAGAGATGACAATATGAAAAAGGATAGAAATTGGTAGGACAGAGATGAAAATTTAAAAATACGAAAAAGAGAAAAAATAAGGATAAAAAAGTAGAAGAAAAGAAAGGAGAGTTTTCAAAGTTGTTGACAAGGGAGGTAAATGAGAGCAATGCCTAACCAACAATTGATTTTCTATTGCAAATTATTGTTTACTTCAGTACTTGGTCTAAAAATGATGCCAGTTCTGAACGGTTTTTCTGGATTCTGCAGCTTATCAATACATGGCTGAGGACTACCATGGCAGAAAAAGCAGACTTGTTTTATTAGCACTACTTTACATTCACTCAGATCACCCTAGAGCCTAGATCCTGGAGCCTCAAATAATTGTTGGGAGATTTTGGCTGATTACAGAATAATTTTTCAATTGCGAATAATATACGTAATTTTTCTTGTGAATTTAATTTTTCATTAACAGTTTGTGCAGTGGCGTAACTATAGGAAGGAATTCCAACTTAAACCTATTTGAGTCTTTATCCATAGGCATATTCAAGAAAAAACACTCTTGCTATTATCACTCCTTGGATCGGATAACTCGGAGGAACTTATAGTGTCAGCCTACAGATAGGTTCATGTTTAAGTTCATTATCACTATTACAGCAGCATGTTTCGGTGCATCCGCGTATGGTTTGGGTTCCTCCTCTGGTTGATTTTCTGTCAATTTTTTATAATCTTTAGTCAATTTCACAACTTACAGTCAATTTTACTAAACTTTTTAGCCTATTTCTTGATAATTATATAAAATTCTCTTTTACAGATTAACTTTCTCTTGATTTTTTTTCCATTCCTTTTAAAGTAGTCAATTTCTATCGAGGTTCGCGCCTTTTCCTATTGGAGTCTGCTTTTGTCATCTTCTTCAAATTCTAATATTACTTTTATATATTACTAAATTTCAATATTATTGGTAACTACTCATTTTACATCCTCAACCTTTTTTTTCAAAATGTAGACAAATTGATTGTGAACTTATCTTCACTCACAGACCTTTATAGGTCCATGTGAAGATTAATTCCTGAACTAAGGCCTGTCAGTTCACATTCCTATTTATATCACTTTCTTTACTTTTTTTGGAGCTATCTCAATGTATCAATTTTTTTAAGTTCCATATATTATTGAAATAATCTGAGTGTCATATTTTTGTTTGACTATCTCTATATTTAAGTTACTATTGAACTGTTTATGAATTTATTCTAACTGTTAAGTAATTAACTGTTTCATCTGAAAATAAATGAATAAGTTTATATTTTTCAAGTTGATGTTGAACTGATAGAAATCATTATTTATTTTGTTATTGTGAACGAAATGAGGAATAAAGAATTTTTGAGTTGTGTTGAGTTGAATCAGGGGGATATTACCCCCCTCCCCTCCACCAGACAAAAATAGATGGAATTTTTGAAGGCCATTGTCAGGAATCGCTACAATGTGGTTTTGTATAAATTGTTATTATAGAAACGTTTTCAAGGAATACACCTCAATTTTTTGGAAATAAATGTTCAAGTATCCTTCGTTACTCTACGGTTCACCAATCAGGAGCAGTGAGGGATCAAGTATAGAAAAGTGGAAGCTTCAAGTAATGTCCGATCTCCCATTGATAATTATACAAGAACTAGATAACATTTGCATTGACCCATAACGTGTGTTGAAGTGTTAAGTTAGAAGAATTAATGCCTAGAATCACTTGAAATGTGGCTTTAGATAGGTAATTTTCAAAACTTTTCTCGGGGATTACCCCGAACCCTCGTTTTGGAATAAATAGCCAAGTATATTGCTTCAATTTATCTTAAGAGGACTACTACTCCAAATTAAAAATAATTATTGTACCGAGAGTCTGTCTAACTCTCCCAGCAACATCATTGGTCATCCTCCACCCTAGACTGACCCTGTGGTTATGCTACTGCTTCGTGTGATGTAACGATGCACATTAAAAGAAGGTTATTAAATTTTGTGTTTTTTATAATTTTTATACTTTCTAGGTCAAGTACCTCATAATGTAATTATTTTTCGAATAAATCTCTATTGTTCATCGAACAATAGTTTTATAGCAGACAGTAGACAGTCAAGTGTCCCACATTTTGGACTAAGGATTTAAGGTGATCAATGATTGTGTTATCTGGGTGAATGTAAAACAGGGCTAAAAGGGAACAATGGTTGTCCATGGAAACAAGAACTCTGCCCAATGATAAATTTAAAAAGAGGACAAAGGGATTTTTTAGAAATAATTTTTCTGTGTGAAATCTAGTCAGCTCCCAGGAAGATAATATTATTATCTATTCATAGAATATCATCTTTCAATTCAATTGATAGCTGCTGTCTTAACCAATAACATAATTTTTTTTGTAGTTAAGTTCATATTATGAATATAAACGGGGTAACATTGTGATATTCCCACTTAATGTTTATGTAAGATACAAACATTAAATTATGCGTTGAACTTGAAATTTTTGTTACATTGATTGCTCTATTTACTCTCAGAAATTGACTTATATTCTATTTACACCCATTAGTTGAAGTTTCTGGTTTTTTTGGCAGTATAGGGCATTTAATCATGATTAATTTTGTATTAACAGTATAATATATCATTACAGGCAATAGGTGAACAATTACATTTGGAAAGTTGGTTTCATTTCACCTTAAATTGCTTCAAATTCACGATTTTAGGCCTCATTTTAAAACACCCCAGGCCACCACCACCCCCCTCAAATGGTGCCTGGTGATACATACCCACTCAGGTATGAACTTCACCTGAAGTAAATTTGGTTTAATAGAACTTTAGAGGTCGGGAATTTTGGAAATGTGGTCGGGAAAAAGTCGGGAATTTTACAATTAGAAACTAGTAACCCATGGTAAAGTGGCGAGTTTGACGAAAAATTAATAACTTTGAAGAATATTGTTCAATTATTTTTTTGAAATTAACGATTTCAAAAACATTTTTCACTCGAACTCATGATTGAAACTAAGGCCCATGTTATACGAGCAGCTTTGACGCGACAGATAAAACGCTGACGCTGATCATAAAAAACGGAGCTGTTATACGAGCAGAAAAAACGCCGCGTCGTCGAAGCAAACGCTCAATGGTGGAGCTAAAACGAAACTTGACGAAGGTCACAACAATAAAATTATGCTGTCTACGTGAACCTGCGAACTCACGTGAATACGCCAGAGGGATAATAATAATTTAATAATTATAATAATAATTTCTCTGGATGATACTACGAAACATACAGACGAGTTTATTAAAAAAAAACAAAAACAAACATACAGATATTAAAGAGAATCCAGACTCTTAAAATTGCTACTAAATATAATTTTATTCCTAATTATGATACCCCACTATAATAATATGTGTCGGGGTGATCATAATAATATACAGGGTGTCCCACGAATAACCCGACAAACTTCTAAGGTGGTTTCCTCTCATCAAAATAATGAAAAAAGTTTATATAAACATATGTCCGGAAAAGCTTTGTTACAGAGTTACGGCTAGTGAAAGATTTCCCCCAATTTTCTAGGAAAGGATGGAAATAAAGCCAAACTGATTTTTTTATGGCTTCAAGTTAAGTGTTACATCTATTGGATTTTATGTAAAATGAACTGAAAAATTGAATAAAACACGTCCCAGACCTCTAGAATCACCCATATTTGAGATATCAGACAAAATATGCAAAATTCTGTCTCGAAAAACATGCTTCATTTAGATTTGATCCACATTAACTTCGTTAAATGGGTAATAAACACGGAAACTTTATTAATAAAACTTGCAGTAAATTTAATTCTGAAGAGAATGGTGTAAAATAGGTTTATAATAAACAAACAGAAAGTTTAAAAAATTAATTTTTAATTAAATCAACACATAGATTTTGAACTCTTTGTAAATGATATGGATAAAAGTTGTTTTCTTTCAATGTTCTCCAGACTGAGGTATTATGTTTAATCTATTAGAAAGTCGACGAGTACTAAGTTGAGGACTACGCTGTATCATGTCATTCATATTCTCTTGTTTGCGTACAGCCTGTATTACAGCCACAGGACGTTCACTTGAACAAGTAACAAATGGAAAAGATCCATTTGTTCTTGAGTTATTGGATACCGATACAAGTGTTTCGTAGGCCTAAGTAGGTGTTCTTCTATTCGGAAATCGTCTTTCAAATTCAAGTTTAGCTGCCCGACTATTTCCATTGGCAAAACCATAGACAAAAACAATATCTGCATACTATTGATTTGAAAATGTGAATGGCATCTTTTCATTAAAAAAAAACCATGAATAAAGTACAAATATCACAAACCTCACATGCACTGCACAAATCACAGTTGACAGACTAGTTATTGCGACTGCTGTATCATTGTACGTCTGTACAATAACTTGGATTCATGTATTGTTGCAGAAGTGCTGCAAATTCTTGATTTTCAATAAACTAAAAGCATTTCACTGCTGTATTTTTATCATCTTATTTCTCAACCAACAACTTTTTTATACTGTGAATTTTTTGTCATTATTTAATTGAATGAATACTGTAATTGCGAATAAACCGTATGCCTTAAAATGTACAGTTTCGCAACATCTTAAATAGTTTTGTTGAATTTTTGTTTTGCTGTTGTCTTATTTTCGTATGTGTTGATTTAATTGAAAATTAATTTTTTAAACTTTCAGTTTGTTTATTATAAACCTATTTTACACCATTCTCTTCAGAATTAAATTTACTGCAAGTTTTATTAATAAAGTTTCCATGTTTATTACCCATTTAACGAAGTTAATGTGGATCAAATCTAAATGAAGCATGTTTGTCGAGACAGAATTTTGCATATTTTGTCTGATATCTCAAATATGGGTGATTCTAGAGGTCTGGGACGTGTTTTATTCAATTTTTCAGTTCATTTTACATAAAATCCAATAGATGTAACACCTAACTTGAAGCCATAAAAAAATCAGTTTGGCTTTATTTCCATCCTTTCCTAGAAAATTGGGGAAAATCTTTCACTAGCCGTAACTCTGTAACAAAGCTTTTCCGGACATATGTTTATATAAACTTTTTTCATTATTTTGATGAGAGGAAACCACCTTAGAAGTTTGTCGGGTTACTCGTGGGACACCCTGTATAATTATTGAATGTGTGGTGAGCAGTGGTCACCATAATTACTGCAAACTTCAAATAAATAAGTGGCAACAATGGTGGTTTGCTGAGGTAGCAGATCTGCCGCGTCAAAGCTGCCCGTATAATAGCAACGGCGTCATTTCTGTCGCGTTTTCGCTGACCATTTTACCGGTCTGGACGCGTTGTCGACGCTGACGCTGACTTTACAGGGTCTAACGCGACAGATATAACGCTCGTATAACTTGCACATAGGGAAGTCCATTGCCCGGTTGGCCTTGGCGTGTACGCGACGTAAAATCTGTCGCGTCAAAGCTGCTCGTATAACATGGGCCTAAACCTTATTCCTATGACTCCATAACATCAACTAAATTATTTACAATTTTCATATGAACAGAAATATTATATTCTTCTTACTCTCAATTCAAATTAAGTTCACGTGATTGGTCAAAACGGGACATTACAGGTTTGTTTAATACTGAACCAGCTTTGGGTAACCTATGTCGTTTACCCGGCATAATTGCATTGCATCATATGATTTCGAAAACCGTCTAGATGTGAAGCGCTCCATATGATACAATGATCAGCCTGGTAAACGATGTACAAAATATAAATGATTGATGTCGAATATAGAACCTTGTTCTTTTTGGAAGTCGGTTAAAAAGAAGAAACACCTGCTTTTGAATATGGCTTATTATGTAGTGATGTAGTGGGTTGATTGCCTGTTATATGAATATAATTTATAAAATTAAAAAATTATCAATTATTCTAATAAAAATATTATTTAACCACTTATTAGATAATTTGAGCAGCAAAACTTCGCTAACAATGACGTCGATTCTAACCTGTCCACTCTGTGTCTCAGCTTGCTCTATAACATCTTGCATTTTGAGCGAAGGTGGTCAGGATGGAGTTAGCGTCATCATTAACGAGGTTTTGGTCAAATTCTATTGATTTGAATGCCATGAATTATACTAATTATGAGATATTCAAATACTTTATTCACTCAAATAAAAAATAATCTAAAAAACCATTGAATACAAGAAAATTTCAAGTGCATTCCTCATTAGGCTAAGCCTGCGTGGAGGAATGACTCGTCTTGTAATACATATTAATATGTATGTTTTTGTAGTTCTCCATCTTCAAATAGTTCTTATTTCACTGATACTTGTTTTCGTTCTAATCTAGTTTTGTTTTTTTCTGTTTAGGTTCTGGGTTTTAATGCCAGACAGCGTAAGGCGTTCCTTAATGCTATCATGCGATACGGTATGCCCCCACAGGATGCTTTCAATTCGCAATGGTAAGCAGTTAGTTTGCCAATAATTATTATTTTTTTCTGTTTATTGTGTTGTATACTAAAGATTTACCCGTGCTTTGCAACAGGATTTTTAAATTAAAAATGTGATATATGGATTTCAACCACCAATGCCAATACAATTCCAAAAAGGGAATGAGGAGCTGAAATATTGATACAGGACAAATGCTTTGCTTTGATTTGTGACTTGATAGTATATTTGATCATACTTACAAATGATGCATCAGCCATCCATCTCGGGACTATTCTGCATTGTGCCTGAAAATTTCATAAAAATCGGTTCAGAGGTTTCGGAGTTTACTGGGAACATACATACATACATACACACACACATTGCTTTTTATATGAGAGATAATATCTCACATAATATAACATATTATGTTATATATTTTTATTTGTTGCAGGTTGGTGCGCGACCTAAGGGGCAAATCGGAGAAGAACTTCAAGGCGTACGTTTCACTGTTTATGCGCCATCTTTGCGAGCCGGGCGCCGATAACGCGGAAACATTTGCTGACGGTGTACCGCGCGAAGGCTTAAGCAGGCAGCATGTATTGACTCGTATTGGAGTTATGTCACTGATCAGGAAAAAGGTCATTATTAATTTATTTTCTAGCAGGTTGCTCGAATCAGTTGAATGAGGATATCTAGAATGTGAATATTAAGAAATTTATACTTACTTACTCCATGGCGCCTCTTCAGGTCCCTGGCCACGCTGGCTCCTTTAAGGCTGTGCGCAGGGTTTTTGGTCATAATTTTTTTTCGAAGTTTCTTGTATTGAATATTATTAGGGCCTTGAAATGTTATAAAATTATTGCTGTGAGAAAAAATAGGTTTCTTCTATTATTTTGTGAAACATGGAGGCTCAAAGTTGAAATTTTTCGGTTTTGGGGGCAATTGATCTCAGCTACGAGTGATTTTATAATCTTGATAAATTTTCTATAATTAAGACACCTAGAGGAATAAAATGACATATTTTTTATTTCAACAAATAGTTTTTCAAAATAAATTATAAAAAAATGAAGTTTTTTAGATTTTTAAAAATTTATTTTGAAAAAACTATTTCTAAGATTGAAATAAAAACTATGTCATTTTATTCCTTGAGTTGTCTTATTAGTTATAGAACATTTATCAAAAGTTTAAAATGTTATAGAGAAATTTTATAGTATATTCCTCTTCCCCTTCTTCGTCACCAACTCCTCTCTCCTCCTCTTCTATTTTCTTTTTCTCCTCCTGCTCCTCCTCCATCTTATTCCTTTTCTCCTTCAGATTGTTCTTCTTTTTCTTCCTCCGTACCCAGTATACCGCTACAGCATTAGGAATAATGCGTTCTATAATATTCATAGAATCATTTTGAAGTGAACGAAAGTGCCTTTTATTTCATATGTAATTTATCTACGGCTATGTTACAAGTGGAAATAACCGGTTAGAAAGTGGTGTCTTTACAGCTAACTATTCGATGTCTTATTAAACCAGTTGCATAATGAAGCTGATTTAACCCTACTTTCACTTGTCAGTACAGGAGAACAATCAGAACTCAGAATTTCTTCTGGTGAGGATGAGAAAGTGATAGTCAATTGGATTTTATTTACAGCTACGTTATAAGGTAGACACAATAAGTTGGAAAGCGATTTCAATACAGAGCTCTTTCGATGGATTATCAAACTAGTGTTTAAGTGGAGCTGTTTAAACACTACTGTCACTTTTCTTTATAAATTTAGATCAATCAGAATTCAGGATTTCTTCGAAACAGTGTCGAATTTAATAATATGCAATATTAACTAATTTGAAAATTTTGATATCGATTTCAATTTCAATTTAGAATGAATAACAATAAACACAGATTTTAGGTTATGTTAGTGTGGGAAAGTTATTCGATTGTTTGGTATGTTAATTTAAATGGAATATATCGGTAGTCTATGATCAATAATGTATGCAACAATTGTATTAGGACTGCCTATTTAAGACATTCGTGAGATGTTTAGGACACTTGTCTCACTTACATCTAACTTGTGGCTTAAAGGCAGTCCTAATACAATCCTTGCATAAACTGCTATTCGAAAAAATAATTGACCGTCACTGTTTTAAGTCGACCGTTTTGCATTCTGTCTGTAACGCATTTACGGCTGAACGCGTGAACCGATTTATTTGAAATTTGGGATGAATGTTCCTTCTAGTAATGCGCAGCGATGAATGTATAAGGTATTTTTAATTTTGTTGCATATAAAGGATATTTAAAAGGAAACAAGTATGGCCATAGTAAGTACATATGATTTTTAAAATGAGCTTCTCCATCATATGCAATTGGAATCAGATTCATAGCACTCGGGCCGTAGCATCTGGTTATTCATCTCTTTGAGCTTTATTCATATGAATAATGTTATCATTCATATTTGCTTCATATCTAATATTTTAATTAAGTATAATAACAAGTGATTACTAAGTAATTGATATACTAATTTGATTAATATTTTAAAAACTCATTCACCAGACATCTGAAATCTAATTTGAGCAATCAGCTGTTTCGCAAATAAAGAACACAGCATTGTTGATGTGATACAGATTGATTTTGTTGTGGAAAACAGACATGAAATAATAGACTATTACGCAAATTGAATCAAGGGTTAGGTGTGATGGTTGTGTTTAATTTTGCGGTGGTGACTATCATTGAATACATGGAGTATGTTACTCTGTGCAAGCACTCCTATTCTTGGGCGTGAAATCTACTGTTCACAGAACTACTAGTTTTCCATTTCATTTCTTAATTTTTTTGCTTTTTGTCGTATAACAGGTGCAAGAGTTTGAGCACATCAATGGCTACTACAGCATGCCTGAGTTGATTAGGAAGCCGGTAGAGCCAGTGATGTCCGTGGGAGGAGCGGGGGTGAACAAAGATGGCGGCGGCAGCAGCAGCAGTACATCGGCCGCTCCTTCTCCGGCCCCCACCCCCACTCCTACTCCAGCAGCATCAACAGCAACAACCAGCACCAGTACTCAGGGCGACGAAGAGAAGGCTGCCACAAAGGATAAGGTGGTAAGCGGGGAGTTGGGGTGGAAGAAAAATTTTCAATTTAGTCAATTAGATCAATAATTATTCTTAGTCGTTCAATAAAAGCATTCAGTAGCGACCCAAATTCTTGTCTCGCACATTCTCGGTAGTCGGGTAACCGGTGTTGTTTGCCCAGCTTTAGCCATACAAAACAAAGCTTAAAATTAACGTTGTAGCGTCTCGCAGAGTTATAATCAAATAATTAAATAATATTCATGTTAATTCTCAAAATTGAGTTTTATTCTCAAGCTTTCACTTCACTTCACATTTCACTTCCAGGCTAAGAACGAAAACGAAAACTAACTTGTTTATTTAAAGCTTGATAAACCAGAAATATTACTTTCTTCTTCTTTATTAAATAATTATCATGTACATTAAATTTGGTTCAGCTTTCCGATCAGATATATCTGGTACGTCTAATCAGAGGAGTTATTATTTCGTTCAACTCACCTGAATGACCAAAATAGGACATTACAACGTTTTATGGTAAATTTAACCACACTAAACTTTTCGATCACTTACAAAAACCACAATAATTCTTCTAACCAAACACCGACATCGACGCTGTTGAAAATGAATACTATTAGGGCCGGTTTATGAGCTCGGGTTTATCTCTAGTCCGAGTCTAAACTCCAGAAATAATCGGTTTTTGCGCTGCAGTTTAAAAATTGGCTTTATGAGCTCGAGTTTAACAAATCCCAGGCATAAACGATAAACGCCGGGCAATTAACGGGCAATTATCGCAGGGATAAACTCGAGTTTAAAAAGTTGGCTTTATGAGATCAACAACAGATCAACTCGAGTCTAAAAGATAAACTCGGTGGGCTTATGAGTCGATGTTCGAGCGTAAATGACATAATCTCGGGCGTAAAAATGATGTTTTTAATCTCCAACTTAAACCTGCTAGAGGTCCGGGATTAAGTCATTAACTCGTTACTGTTTCGATTTTAACAAAAGCGAATGTTATATTGAGGGTCGTCTTTGAATTCTGAACAATTTCATTATCTCAAAGCCATATTAATTTTTTTTCATTGATGTTTAAAAATAAACTAAATAAATTAAATAAAAATAAACGCCAGAAAATGCAAGAAACCAACCTCAAACGACCAAAAAATTATCCATTACAATTATTTATCACAATATATGATAAGTTAGTGGCATTCTAATAAATAAATATTGTTTGGTGGCCCATTCGTGAACCCCTCTTTTATTACAATAAAACGATAAACTATTATGCCAAAAATTAAATAATTATATAGGTAATAGTTCGGAACCCACCTAAAACTGTAGGTTCAACTCATCAATCACCATCATCCAACTCATTACTCATTACCCACACACAGGTCTCAGACCTATGTGGGCTTCATCCTCAAAAAAAAATTTATATATTGAAATTACTATGAAGATAGAAGTAACTTCTTTAGTTGTGCAAACCTGTGGAAAATTTCAGTGCATAAATATTATAAGAAAGTGAGGGATAATTTTTACAAGGAATTGGTATATTCTTATTGTTTTCCAATGGCTTTTGATCTGCAAACATTTCATCCATCTCCATGCCCTCCTCTGCTACATGTGATGGAGGCCCTTCTCCAGTCCGGAATTTGCTCCTCCTTTCTGTGACTTACAATCCTTTTTTGCGCATTTCCATGCATCTTTCAACTGTTCAAGACCTCTTTGAGTGTTCAACCCTGCAGTGTTGAATTCTACTAGCCAATTTTCGCATCTCTTCTGTCTTCTGATCGTACACTTTTTTCTATTATTGGTCGTTTTAGAACCAATGTTTTTAGTAATTTTAATTCTGTTTGTGTGAAATCAACTCTTCTTTAAGTCCAGAAAAATGAAAATATGGTCTGCTTTTAGTAAATATAATTGAAATTCAATACGATTACACTACACTATTCAAGTCACTGCACTATGCTAAATAAATCTAGATTGCTATAATACGTTAAATAAACAAACTTGAAAACAGGACCCTCAAAACAGGACACTTAATTAATAAAATTGATGACTGAGGGTAGCGAGGACGAAGACGAAGAATATTTAATTGCTGACAGTGACATGCTAGATGCTTCCAAGTGGCTGTTGCCAACCTCCCAACAAAAATTCTCTGTGATTCCCTGCCGTTTAGCCTCGGTCTAAGTTGCGCTCGGCTAAAGATAAACCGTGGTCTAACTAGCCTACGCTCTGTCTCATAAAGCCATTTTTTAGTCCTCGACTACGTTAGTCCGGGATTAACGATAAACGCGGACTATGAAAACCCGAGCTCATAAACCGGCCCTTAGTGTTCTTGAAGAATATGTAATAAAGTATATTGACTATTAATCTCCACGATTCGATAACGTTTCAGCCTTCGTGAGTAAAAATATTATTTATTCTCAATTAAAATTGACTGCAAGCCTTTTAATTTACCATAAAAAGTTATTATCAACTACGCAAATCGTTATGGAACAAGTAATCCAAGAAAGATTGATACTATGCACTATATAAACGTCTTCATGCAATCTTTGTCACCGAAACTCTTGTATCCAGTTCGTCAGTCGTTCATTTAGAAATCAATGGTTGAGTTCCTGGGAGCTTTACCGGTAACTGGTAAATGTTACCGGTGGCGTCTGATTGGTCTCTTCAAATCAATCTCAATCAAACTAAAACTAAAGTACAGAGAAGCTTAATATATACTGAACATTGAATGGTACTATTGGCTAAGCGAGAAAGAGGCTGACCTTCATCAAAGGTTGTGATCGACTGATAAGTCACGCCCCCTGGTGGGAGGAGTAAAAAGCAAAAAAAAACGAGTCATTCAATAACTAAAAACTGTGAACATCTAGAAAGCAACAAAGAAGAAAAAATATAGGTAATAAAGCTAGAATTGAATCAAATTAAAGCTAAAAAATTAGTAGCTCACTGAAATGCAGTCAAGGCCAACCGAGAGATACACAAAAGAACTGTTTTTTAAATGTAGGCTGGAATTATGATGAAACCAAGTTAGTAGTATTGAATTGGTTAAAATAAATTTGGTCATTTAAACTAGTATTGGAATCGTTTTTTACCAAAATTGATTGCTAGTCTTCTACTCATTTTATTTAAAATTTTATCGACAATGATCTCCTCATATGCATTTGTAATAGCTATCTGATTAATCTTACTAATCTCTTTTTCAAAGTGATGTTTGCTCATTGGAATAGTTAAAGTTCTAAAAATCATACTCTTGAAAGCTGCAAGTTTGTGGGACATGAGTGATGAGGTATGATTACATCGGTATGAGTTACTTTTCTGAAAATAGAGAAATTGTGGACTCCTGTGCTATGGTCTATTCTTAAATCTAGAAAGTTTAAAACACTATTCTCTTCTAACTCTATGGTCAATTTAATCTTATGGTGTAAACTATTCAAATAGCTAAGGAAATTATGTAATTGTCTATTACTACCCTTCAAATAATATCTACATAATTATCTAAAGCAATAGCAATCCTATCCTTAGAATTATTATTTTAAAAAATTCAAGGCTATCCATGAATAATTCAGCTAGTAGTGGTGAAAGGGGTGAACCCATCGCTAACCCATCTTTCTGTTCATAAAATTTATTGTCAAACTTGAAATAGTTGTTATATTCAGTACATAACTTCATCAATCCTAACAACTCAGCTCTAATAATAGGATCGTTAATTGTAGTTTCAATGATTTCTTCAGCTCTGTTAAGGCTTTCTTCGGTTGGTATATTTGTAAAAAGATTAGTTACATCAAAAGAAACAAGTTTATAAGACGAATGAACAGGAATTTTTTTTATTTTATTGACTGTCTCCAATGAATTTTTGATTCCAAATTTGGGTTTGAATCCCATTAACGATCTGAAGCTACTATTAAGTTTGTGGGCCAATTTCGAACATGAAGAATTAATAAATGACACTACTGGTCTTATGGGGATATTATTCTTGTGGAGTTTGGGCTGACCAAATAAACTGGGTGGGTATGGGTTCATAACTGTTAGATATTTGATTTCCTGCTTATCAATTGACTTTAAATTAACGTTAAATTAACTTTGTGATTTTTTTGCTTGTTACTCCTCCCGCCAGGGGGCGTGACTTGTCAGCCAATTACAACCTTTGATGAAGGTCAGCCTCTTTCTCGCTTAGCCAATAGTACCATTCAATGTTCAGTGTATATTAAGCTTCTCTGTACTTTAGTTTTAGTCTGATTTAGATTGATGATGGTATAACAACCGAAACTAGTTTCTCAAATTTCTTAATAAATGTGGTTATGACAATTTCGTCTAATTATTCATTAAAATGGTCATTTGACGCCTTGGAAGTGGCACTGCAGCGCGACTTGCACACTCGCGTACATTGCACTTCAAATAGACACGCGAATTGTCGCTGGAGGTCACCCGATAGAAAAATCCATCGTCAATATTGTGCAGTGTTGAATTGCGTAACGATACGATTTCCTTAATTACATCCATGACGAAATTCAATCAACTACTGAACTCGCAACGCAAACGCGGAGTTAAAGCATCCTCGTAGGGGGGAGGCAAACAATACTAACCAAATACATATTTTTCGAGGAAGGGTATGTGGAAAACACATGTAAAATATTTCCTGCCGCCAAAGTGCAATAATTTCCGCCTGGCACTAAAATTTTCAGAAATAGAAGCGTTTGGTTCTCTCTGTTTTTATGCTTCAGTGAACATAGTCTATTAGTTGGGTATTCTACTACCTGAGCCCACCAACCATTGGTTCACTAACCGGGTCGTCCCAAAAGTACCTAACGGAAAACATTTTTCTTGTGGTATAATTGATGGAATCCCTAGTCCCTAAATATTCATTGCACTTATGTAAATTTGAATGTTTATTAACTCGTCGTTCTGAAGGTTATTGCTCAGTTGAATCAGAGCTACGATTAAAAAGATGATTTCATCGAATTTTTCACATTCTAACTTTGCCTTATAGTTAAGCGGTATTAAGCAAAAAGGAACCAAGCCACAAAACAAAAATTTTGAGTTATGGAACATCAAAGCATCTCATGATAAATCCAATTTTATTTCAAATCTGTTAACTCCATACTAGCATTATTAAAGTTATTTTTTAGTAGTAAAATAACGTTCTTGGACTATCAGTTTCATTAGATATTATTTTAATAGGGTAGGCTCCTTTTTGTGAATTGAATAACAGCTGCTTTGTCTTTAAGCATAAAGGAACCAGACAGCTGGTTCTGTTCTCTGAAATTAATTGTAAACAGTAATATTGCAGCTTTTGTAAGGGAACCATTGAGAGTTGGTTCTATTGTATGAAATTGGCTAATTGGAAACAGTATAGGTTAATAATTATTTTTGAAAAGGAAGCTAGTGTAGTGGAAATGAATAAAAAAAGAGATATTGGTAAAAATCTTTATATATTTTAAGATTATTCTTATAATTAATTTATCTTATTAGAGAATCAGATTATCATTTCAAATTATTATTATTTTCAAAGGACCAAGGTTCATTGGTTCCTTTCTGCTGTATTTGAGTGTACATTTTCTCTTTTCAAATGTAGAACCAACTACACTCGGTTCGATTCTGTTGAAATAACAAGTTCAGTTTCTAACACAATAAAATAGGAACCAATAATACTGAAACCATAAGCTTAAATCAGAATTCAAGAAATTTTTCCAACTCTTTTTTGACAGGGTTTCTTTCATTTCTGGGCTGGTTCCTTTCAGCTGAATATTGAAAATCATAACCAGATGCATAGTATCTCATAATATAACATTTTTAGGGTTGGTTCCTTTTTGCTTAATACCGCTCAGTTATAGTCAACATCCATTAGCAAAACCCAATCTATAGTATCAACAATAGCCACAACATTAACGCCACAACTCAACTGCCAAAAATGAATAAAATTGAAAATTGCCCCGCCCCCCCTGCGTTCCTCACACAACCCGGTAGAATTTTTTTCTGAAATCTACATAATTCGTTGAGCTGAACAAAAACGTTCTCTGTCATTTTTCGATTTAAAGTACGGCAGATATTTGACCTGATAGGATTGTCTAAAAGACAAAAATACTTTGTCAGGAAAAATCTAAAAGTTGAATTTGGACTTTGAAAAATATTATAAAATTTCTTACATGTGATGTATGAAATATAACCGCCTTGGTGCGCTGAGAAGAATGAGCCCAATTTCATTCTAATCCGACTATGTGTTGAAACGTTGAGGTGGTTTTAAGGGTAAATTTTCCAAATTAAGGGCCGCCATCTTGAAACTGGGCCAAATTTCAAAATTTTATATACATACTTCGTTTGGCTATTGTTCAAAGTTTCTTCATATCAAATTTCAGGAAAATCGGTCAATCCGTTCGGTTTAAACAGCGGAACATACACACACGCTCGGTCAATTATCTCCATTTCTCATATTGTATTCATAGACTAATATTCATGATGTTTAAGATAATTTTCAACATTTTTTCTAACATGAATTAGATTGTAAAAAATATATTGTGATGTTCTAGTTTATTATTGAATGAACTCCATATTTCAAATAATCATTTTATTTAACATCTAGTATATTATTTTGTAAATTCACAATATACCTAAGTCACTATTTTGCACGTCCTATTTTTATACGTCTCCCAATCCAACTCCCAATAAAAAACTTGTTTTTCTCTCGCCTCCCTTGGCAACCATATGATTTTCGTTTCATTACAATATAAAGATGGCAGAGTCGAAACCAAGTTTTGTAAAGTGAAACTTACATGACTCTCTCTGGGAAAGATCAAATAGATCTTGAGTATATATCTTTCTAGTATAGCTCTAATGGCCCTTTTCTGCCAGATAAACACTTTTTTGTTTGATGAGCAGTTACCCAACATTCTTATGCCATAACTTAAATGAGTATGAAAAAGACCATAGTAACTCATCATCAGTACTTTAAAGCTGTCCGATGTCTTTAGTTGCTTAAGAAGGTAAGCTACTCTGACGAGACGTTTACATAGATTCATTAGATATAGTCTAGAGTATTTAGAATACAGTCTAGATAAATTTCAATTTCAATTTACATTACAGACTCAACTGAACAAAAAATTCAATATTTCAACCTTTGGCTAAAAATATGGCTAAAAAATCGAAATTTGTCTATTTCAGACGTATTTTTGGTATGTTTTAAAAACCCTTTCTTAGCACACATCCAAGGCGTCAACTGATCATTTTTACCAAATTTAAACTTTTTTGGCAATGTGGTTTTCAAGAAATGGTGATAAATAAGTCAGTGGTAGGCTATTTGGTTTTTATATATTTTGTTTTATATTAGATACATAATAACATTATTCTTTCGGGCTGTAGACTGAATGTATACATAATATATTATGATTAAAATACAGCACACATTCAATTTACTAAAACAAATGAAATGCCTTCATGTTCAGTTGTAGGCAACACGCGAACTTGCTCCTGTGAGAACTTGTCCCAATGAAACTGCATATAATTTTAAAACTGTCACCTTGTATCTATGAGAACTTGCTTCTGTGACACTGCCACTTTTAGAACTACTTGATTCTACGACACCTTGTCCCTATGACACTACTATCGTTTAAAAGCACAACTTGTCTCTGTGACACGTACTCTATTGAACGATTGAAAAACTAGGCATTAATCAATTAGAATAATGGAAATGAATACTGATTTTATTGCCATTCTGGTACAAAATGAATAAAAACAGACATTCCCTTTTAACTATAGTTAATGCCACCAAATTAAGCGGCTCTGAAAAATTGTGTTGTTGCCAGTTGAGGGACCAGTAGCTGATAGTGGAAAATCACCAACCCCAATTCACGCGAATTGACAACACTAGTACCGTGTTGCCTAGTCTAAAAGTCATACAACTGCCAAGAATGTGTTGACGTGCTATAATACAATGGTGGGTATTGTAATATATTATGTCAAGTGTATTCGATTTTCATAATTTTTTTTAGGTGGAAGAAGTTGTATCTAAAGAGGAAAGTGGCGATTCTAAGGATACAAAGGATGCGGCCGCCAAGGATGACGACAAGGTAAAGGATAAGGATAAAGAAGGAGAAGATGAGGAAAAGGAGGAGGCAGGAGAAACGTCTAAGGAGAAGGAAAGCAGCGCTCCTGAAGATGCTACGGTGGACTTGTCAACTAAAAAGAGCTCCTCCACTGAACAGGTCTCTGAAAAGGTAAACAATGTTGCTTTTGTATTATATATTAGCATTTGACCCGGTCTTCCTCGGGTATCAAGTTTGGAGTTCCTCTTTTTTGGTAGATAACTTATGGTAGCGGTCACAAAATTATGAAATTGTAAAGGGTGCGCGAAATACCATATCATACAGTTGATCTGTTTCAAAGAGAAGTTCACAAATAAAATGATGTAAATTTTTATAAATAAACTACAGGGTGTCTACTGGTCGGGAAGTCGAGAAAAGGTCGGGAATTCCAATAGGTCGGGAAAAACCGGGAAAAGGTCGGGAATTTTGAATTTTTTTTTAAATTTGGTCAGGAAAATGAGAAAATTGATTGTAACACGTATTTTGACATAATTTTGTTACGATTGCATAATTAAATTAGCTAACAAGGAAACAAAAATAATTCAAATTTTTGCAATAAAATAATCAAATGCCATTTTGTACATAGTGTGTGTTTTGCTATTGTACTGTGATTCTCCATAACATTAGTTCAATTTATTTGACCTTATATATTTTTTGTTCAAGGTTTTAAAACTTGAATTAGGTAAGTGTAACGCATTTTTTCAACTAACTGTTCAGTCTCAAGCTATCTAATTTTTTCTAAACATGAATATGATTACAAAGCCAACTATGCCTTTTTTAATATAAGTAAACCTCAAATTGTGTGAAATAGGCCTTTACCACCTTCGATTGCTGCAATTATCCCAGATGATAATGATGAAAGCTTACCAAAGAGACTTATAGCTCAGAACTCCCTGGGTTTAAAAATAATGTTATTTAGTAGAGTAAAATTTTAAACTATTTTCTTAAGTACAAGTTCTAAGTAAACTATTTAATGGCTTGAAATTTCTAAACTGCCCTCTACTAATGTTAGAACAACATTCCTTAACAACTTGCAATATGTAGCTACTTGCTATTTTGATGGAGTCATCAGCCTACATTGCCCTGAAGTGGGTGATTTTCTTGTAACTGGCTGGTCAATTTCCCCGAAGGGTGGCTGTTAGGCTACATTTTTTTGTTGTTGTGTTTTATAAGATTTTATTATTTTTTGTGTGAGAAAAAGAAAGCAGATGAAATGTTCCAATCATCTAATTATTAGTGACCTCTAGTATACGCAGTGGCGGATTCACCTTGGGGAGGGGAAATTCCCCCCCCCCCCCCCAACGCAGAAGAAAAAGAAATAAAAGAAGAGGAAGGAAAAGAGAGAAAAGTAGAAAAAAAGGAAAAAAGTAGAATTCTTAACGAATGGAAACAATAAAAAACAGTGTAGAAGTGGAAAAGAGATGACAATATGAAAAAGGATAGAAATTGGTAGGACAGAGATGAAAATTAAAAAATACGAGAAAGAAAATGAGAAAAAATAAGGATAAAAAGTAGAAGAAAATAAAGGAGAGTTTTTAAAGTTGCTGACAAGGAGGAAAATGAGACAGCAATGCCCAACCAACAATTGATTTTCTATTGCAAATTATTGTGTACTTCAGTACTTGGTCTAAAAATGATGCCAGTTCTGAACGGGTTTTCTGGATTCTGCAGCTTATCAATACATGGCTGAGGACTACTATGGCAGAAAAAGCAGACTTGTTTTATTAGCACTACTTTACATTCACTGAGATCACCCTAGAGCCTAGATCCTGGAGCCTCAAATAATTGTTGGGAGATTTTGGCTGATTACAGAATAATTTTTCAATTGCGAATAATATACGTAATTTTTCTTGTGAATTTAATTTTTCATTAACAGTTTGTGCAGTGGCGTAACTATAGGAAGGAATTCCAACTTAAACCTATTTGAGTCTTTATCCATAGGCATATTCAAGAAAAAACACTCTTGCTATTATCACTCCTTGGATCGGATAACTCGGAGGAACTTATAGTGTCAGCCTACAGATAGGTTAATGTTTAAGTTCATTATCACTATTACAGCAGCATGTTTCGGTGCATCCGCGTATGGGAGAAAAAGCAGACTTGTTTTATTAGCACTACTTTTCATTCACTCAGATAATCACCGTAGAGCCTAGATCCAGGGAATCAGGAATCAGGGGGATATTACCCCTTCCCCAGACAAAAAAAATGTAATTTTTGAAGGCCATTGTGAGACAATTTTTGGCAAGAGTCGAAGAAGATGTCAGGAATCGCTAAAATATGAATTGTTATTATAATAACGTTTTCAAGGAGTACACCCCTTTTTTGTTTGAAATAAATGTTCAAGTATCCTTCGGTACTCTACGGTACCCCAATCAGGAGCAGTGAGGGACCAAGTATAGAAAAGTAGAAGCTTCAAGTAATGTCCGATCTCCCATTGATAATTATACAAGAACTAGATAAAATTTGCATTGACCCATAATATGTGTTGAAGTGTTAAGTTAAAAGAATTAATCCCTAGAATCACTTGAAATGTGGCTTTAGAGAGGTAATTTTCAAAGTTTCCCACGGATTACCCCGAACCCTCGTTTTGGAATAAATAGCCATGTATATTGCTTCAATTTATCTTAAGAGGACTACTACTCCAAATTAAAAATTACTATTGTACCGAGAGTCTAACTCTCCAATTGCTCTCATTGGTCATCCTCTACCCTAGACTGACCCTGTAGTAATGCTACTGCTTTGTGTGATGTAACGATGCACATTAAAAGAAGGTTATTAAAATTTGTGTTTCGTAAATTTTTATACTTTCTAGGTCAAGTACCTCATACTGTAATTATTTTTCGAATAAATCTCTATTGTTCATTGAACAATAGTTTTATAGCAGACAGTAGACAGTCAAGAGTCTCACATTTTTGGATTAAGGATTTTGGGTGATCAATGATTGTGTTATCTGGGTGAATGTAAAGCAGGGCTTAAAGGAAACAATGGTTGTCCCTGGAAACAAGAACTCAGCCCAATGATAAATTTAAAAAGAGGACGAAGGGATTTTTTAGAAACAATTCTTATGTGTGAAATCTAGTTAGCTCCCAGGATTCATAATATCTATTCATAGATTATCATCTTTCAATTCAATTGATAGCTGCTGTCTAAACCAATAAAATATTTTTTTTGTAGTAAAGTTCATATTATGAACATTTCATTGTGATATTCCTACTTAATGTTTATGTGAGATACAAACATCAAATTATGCATTGAACTTGAAAATGTTGCTACATTGTTTGCTCTATTTACACTCAGAAATTAACTTATTACCCCCATTAGTTAAAGTTTCTGGGTTTTTTGGCAGTATATGACGTAAAGGCATTTAATCATGAATAATTTTGTATTAACAGTATAATATTATGTCATTACAGGCAATAGGTGAACAATTGCATTTGGAAAGTTGGTTTCATTTCACCTTAAATTGCTTCAAATTCACGATTTTAGGCCTCATTTTAAAACACCCCAGGCCACCACCACCCCCCTCAAATGGTGCCTGGTGATACATACCCACTCAGGTATGAACTTCACCTGAAGTAAATTTGGTTTAATAGAACTTTAGAGGTCGGGAATTTTGGAAATGTGGTCGGGAAAAAGTCGGGAATTTTACAATTAGGAACTAGTAGACACCCTGAACTACATTTTTAGCAACCTTGCAGCTCTTCCCTTCTTCCTGTTTAGTTCTTTAGAGTATTGTATTACTGGGAAATCTCAATACGTACAATAAGTAGGCTCACATGACGCTGGGTAATCAGCAGCTGTAATATTGATACAGAGCTAATATGTTGCTTTGTCTTGTGACATATCGGCGGCGTATCATCTATATCCGCATCATAGTGACGTATCATCTATCAGCTGCTGCATGAGTATGTGTAATTTAGTGTGCAGAGTAGCACTTTGCAGCACGAGAGAAATGCATTATGGACGAGCCGCAAACAAATGCGGAATTGTCTCGAGTGTGTATGCGTTGCACATTACATTTTTCCTATAGCTATCTAAGAAAGCGGCTATTTATGCACTCATTATAGTACGCAAAAAAGCTGATTCCTGCATTATTTTACTGTTCTGCACTCCAGCTGACTTTGCCGCACTCATTTTACTTTGTCGCACTCCAGGTGTACTAACTGTAGGAAAAATCTAATGTGTAACGCTTGCTGAAAGTATCTTTACTGCACTTAAGAACCTATTCCGCACTCGCCTTCAGCTCGTGCGTAATGCATTTCTCTCATGCAGCAAAGAGCTACTTTGCGCACTAGTTACACAAATAACTATTTCCTACAGTTTCAGCAAAGTCAGTTGGAGTCTGGCAAAGTAAAATATTGCAGGAATCAGCTGTTTTGCGTATTATAATGAGTGCATAATTAGCCAATTTGTTGGGTAGCTGTAGGCAAATGGAATTCGTTTTATTGGAGTTTTATAATCACTCTTATTTGTTTAATGGGGTTTGATTTTATTCTGATTTATATGTGTGCTTTGATGCAATCATGTTATTGTTCAATTCCTTTTTTTTCTAGATGAGTGTAGAAGCAGAAGAAGCCGATAAGGAGAAGGAGGGAAAGGAGGAGACAGAGAAGGAGAAGAACACAAAAGGAGAAGGCGTGGAAGGTGAAGGAGAGGAAACCAAAGACAAGAAGAAGGAAGTGGAAGGAGACGGCGGTGATGAAGAGAAGAAGAAGGAAGAGGAGGATGAAGTTGTGGAGGTGAAGGAGGAGCCGATGGATACAAGCGAAAGTAAGGAAAAGGATTCTAAAGATGGCGGAAAAGACACAAAGGATGCTGCTGTTAAGGATGAGCCTGCCCCAGACGTTAAAGAGGAAAAGGATGTCAAGGAGGTTAAAGAGGAGAAGAAAGAGGTTAGTCAGGAGTTTAAAATTGATTTATCTTTTTAAGAATAATTGTTGAGTTCATAGGAGCCCTACCGGTGACCAATAAATGTTACCCATGGTGTTTGATTGATCTATTCAAATTCATAGACGTTGAAAAAATTGAACAGACCAATCAGACGCCAGTAAAGCTCCCATGAATTGTCATTGAACCATTGTTGAAAATGGCAGATTTCGATAATTTACTAGAGTTTTTTCTAATGTGGGAGAGAGAGGGCTTTAAGGTGCTTGCACATTGGAGCATCCAATACTCGATGATGATCACCATCGTAAAATCAAGCACATGTGGAAAGGTTGCCGCTGCTGCAATCTGCCATACATTGTTCCATAGCATGGATTTGATTTTGCGATGGTGATTATCATCGAGTATTGGATGCTCCACTGTGTAAGCATCTTAAAGCCTTCGATTTCTCATCGTTAGGACGGGCGTCTAGTGTATTAGCTCAATTGTGCACACCAAGGCATGTAGCATTTTGGCAGTTCCTAGTCTCTTCAAAACAATCTTAGTTTTTTGTTATTATTTTGGTACAACTTGAATCAATAATACGTTCGCAGCGAGAACTTCAGTTTTAGGTGGATTCCGACCTAATAGGCCGTGCGAACAAATACGTGTTTTTTGATAATCATATTTACAGTATTTCTTTATGTTTTAGAATAAATTTATTAGGGAAATATTGCATTTTTTAACTACACTCCAGATGTCTTAAAACCCGGTTACTCAGTGGTTCAGTAAATCATTCAGTAGCTATTGATTTAATAGTGGTCCTATGGCTTGTTTCACACATACCCGGCAATCGGTTAACCGGTGTTGTTAACCCAGCTGTAGGGACATAATTATGGAGCGCTTCACACTAACCCGATTTTTGAAGTCATGTAGTACAATTTCCCTACAGCTGGGTAAACAACACCGTTACCCGACTGCCGGGGTATGTGTGATACAAGCCTTAGGACCGGTACTGAATTATTTACTGAACACGTCTGAAAAGTCATATGTTTTTTCTCCACAGTCAGTTGTTTTTGTGCTGCACCGCAACTTCTTCCAACTTTTTTCAATAGTACATAGTTTGTAGTGATTGTATTGTGACTGCCTTTAATCCACAAGTCTTATTTAAGTTGGAAAACGATTGTCCTAAACATCGCACATGTGGCTAAGACTATTTTTATATTTTGAATACTTGAATACTGTTGTAGAATTTCCTGTCAATATAACTAGGTTTTTGATCGAATAAGCTACTATTGTGACTCACCAAGTAAATAATCTCCTTGGCTTCGTGTATTATAAATATGTACATCAAGATTTTTGTTTATATCGCTTTTTACATTAATGTAACTTCATACACATATAATCAGGGTACAGTTAGGAGACCTTGGGCCGCATTTATGAACGATTCTTATCAAAGAAAGACTTGCATAAGTCATACTTAGCGGCAATAAGTCTTTCATACACTTACAGGTTCATGAAGTGATAAGCCAGCGAGTAGATGTAACACTTGAAGCCAACCCAGCTCCCCCAACAAATGTCCGACTCCTGATAAATAATACGTAAACAGTACTGTAGTCTGAAAATTTACATATGGTACATTGTCTTCATCTTTTCTTTTATGTTAAATTATGTTTGTTTGAAATTACGTTTCTAGGTTAGGTCAGCTTGTGACCACGCTCAATGTAATAGAGCCTTTTTAAGTCGTTCTTAGATAAGTTACGTTCATAAATACGGCCCCAAGTTACTTGAACAACGGCCTACATGAATCTAACGGGTGTATTTCGGACCGTCTAGTGTCGCAGAGCGTCTAGTATGTCACAGCGTCCAGTTTTCAAACCATCTAGTTCTCTGTGTCAGGTGGTCTAGATTGCAGACCCTCTAGTTTCTTGCGGTACGCTGTCGCAGAGCGTCTAGTTTTCAAACCGTCCAGTTCTCACTTCGTCTAGTATGCTCGGTTCCAATTAAAGTGGACTCCTCTCGCTACGCCCAGCACAGTGGCGTTCAATTTCGCCATAAGATATGATTCAGTATTTCCCATCACTTCTGTTTCAATTAGCATAAAACAAGCTGATAGATTGATTTGAATTGAATTAAATTGAATTTATTGCCACATAAAAAAACAGAAACATTACAAATGTCATTGTACAAAATAATTATTTGTCAATGATTTGATTACAACTCTAATGATAAGGTCCAATATAATAAGTGTCCCAATCTCAATTAATTAATACAAGGTAGAAGATTGATTTCTTAATGAATTGTTAACAACTCTGATGATAGGGTCCAATAACAAGAATTCTCTATTGAAGTTCTTGAAATTTCTTGTATAAATTAGCCTAGTAATACACAAAATTTTATTCCAAGACCATCCTCCTGACGGAATACTCATGGCAGTTCTTTTAAAAATATAACTACAGCATATCAATAAATTGCTCAATTGATCAAACTGAACAAAATGGATTATTTTTGTAAAAATTATGAGAAGCAAACTGTTTGAAAATAACTAATGTGTAGTTATTTCAATATCTGCTATTCCTTTTAACTTTGTTTCATAAAATCACAAGTATACTGAATTGTTTCTTCTGTTTATTCCTAATCAATCCAATTCACATCATCATCATTTCAATGTAGCCTAAATCACAAATCATGAGTTACAACCTACTTATTTGGAATTTTCAAAAGTTCATTGCATAAATCGAGCTTGAAACAATGAAAAAGGTTAAATTAAATGATCAATATGACTAAAACATTCATGAAATATGAATAGGTTTATCAGTGTTAAAGCTTCTACGATCTTATTTCCATCAAATGAAAGAGTTAAAGCGTATTGTCAAATTGCTTTACAGAGTCCTTCAAATTTCTTTAAATGCTGTTCAATATACTTAGGCATCCGGAAAGTAATACCCGTTTTGAAATTTGAAAAAACCAAGTCTTTTTGACAAACATATGCTTCACATATAAACTGAAGGACTTTTTGGCAGGATATATTTTGAAAGTGACAAAGAACTGGAAGCAGCTATCACTACACTACCTCAACACTTGAGATGAGTGACTTCTTATCTTATACAAGGGTGGTCCCAGCTCTAAGGGGGGGGGGGGGTGGTCATGAATGAGTTTTTGCTGACCTTTTTTGCGAAAATTCCCCTCCACCCTCTCTTTCCCACCGCCCGTAAGCGTGACCAGAAATTTCTAGTGAGGGGGGTACAAACTAGCCCTCCCCCCTCACTAACAACAATGATGTACTACCTCAATCAGATATTATCTTTCATTCTTCATTCCAAGACTCGCCACTTAAATTCATTCTAAAAATATGTTTCTTGTTGAATTACAATGCTTTTATCAAAGTAATAAATTATCATATGAATGTATGTCACAAAAGATAAAAGAAGTGAATTCGAACACAATACTATAACTTGGTGAACGGTTCCGATAAGCCTGCCCTTAATTGTGACAGACAAACTCTATAGTCTACCTTCACAGTAGGCCCATATCTCAAAGCTGTCTTTTCACAATTATGATGAAAAATATGTGGCTCTCATGCTCAAAAGGGGGTCCAGGGGCCCTCCCACCGAAAAAGTAACCTATCTATAGCCACATTTTGATCGTTTCTAGACTTAAAATCCTCCTATTTCAACTCATTTCACGGGTTAAAGTTAATAGTGCTTGATAACTGTGAAAACTGTGCTTGAGTCATCGCCAAGGAGGTAGGGATCGGGACCGTGGAGGGATAGTGAAATGAGAGACGCTCATATTTACTAATCTATAAAATAGAATGGGGTGAAAAATGTAGTCATAGGCTTTACTGAGGTCAACTAGAATGATCAGATTCAACTCTTACCCATCCAATGCCCTACGAATATCATCAGTGACTCTCAGAAGGGTACTAAGTCCCTCTCTAAAACCAGACTGAAAGTCACTGATCAAACCTTATCTAGCAATGAACTTACTCATCTGGTCATGAACAAGAATTTCTAAAACTTTGGTAAGCACTAGGAGATACTAAAAGACCTATAATCAGAAAGAGAAATAGGATTAGGAACTTCGTTCAAGGGGATAACAAAAATTATTAAACAAAAATTATTAAAAATAAATTTAAACTGGTTTTAATCGGTTTTAAACTCGATTTGATAACTTGGAAACTGTCCATCGCCAAGGGGAAAGGGATCGGGATCTGGGGAGACCAGCTTCGCCCTTATGTCTCTTCCAGTAGATAAACGCAATTTTATCCCCCCCCCCCCATCCTGGGACCTTTCTTGCTCAAATTGGTTACGGCTACCCTTGAATTGATATGAAACATTCTTATATTTACATAAAGAATCAAAATAAATTACAATAGCCCATTTCGACATTTCTTGGATTGGTGGGGAAAATATTTTTGTCAATAATTCACAGACTCACAATTGCCTGCACAGCCTTATTGCTGTACTAGCAGCAGTAACTGATGCTAAATTTTGGTATGAGATTGAAAAACAGTATTTGAGAGAGAGAGGGGATGAACTAGACAGGAAATAAGCAATTACCGGCGCGTCAGCCCGGCGACACTAAACAAATATTGCCGTATCGAGACTAGCCATTTTTATATAAATAATTCTACAAACTTTATGTATGAGTCATCCTTTCCACCCGAACCTAAATCGCGCAAAAAAGAAGAAATTCAGATTCCAGATTCGTGGCCACACACCAGCCCATTTATCTAAAATACTCGAAATTGAGGAAGTTCTCTTTATTAGCTGTGAAATGTATGTGTTTCAACCTTTCACCCAATAAAAAAGACATTGTAGAGTGGCAGAAAAATATTTCTAGTACTGTATTATTATAACTTAATCACATTATATATGGAAAATTTCCACCATAGAATAGCATCATTATTAAATGGAAGAAATGAACCGAGCTCCGCTCAGGGAGGCTGTGTTTCAAGTGTTTCATAGAAAAACATTGGACAAAACCAATTCCATTTTGCATTTGAAATCATTTCTGACTCACAAATGTTGTGCTAATCTTAAATTTTGGATAGAAATACGGTATGCAGATACAGAAATTGCTCACTTAATGTAATAGGATTTTACTCTTGCTACCTAGGTTTTTGATTCACTTGAATAAAACTACATCCTTCATTTTTTCTATCATTGAGATCCACTGAAATACTGTATCACAAACTCATAAAAAAGTTATCAAAACAGTTTGTTCCTTTTTACTTGTTCGTTACCTTTGCGCAACGGGGTCGGTGGGGGCCTTATCAACTGTCAATTTTCCATGGTCTCAATATTCAGTTCAATGAAAGTTATATAGAGCTCACTGTGATTCCGTAAAACAAATACAGTATGACTTAGTTATAACATCATTTATTGTCAATATTATTGACGCTGTATCAGAGTGAAACTGTAGAAGGGCTACCAATTCATCAATAACACAGGAGAAATAAAAAGTTACGATTTTTCATTAAATACATACTTTAATTCAAATACCGACTCAATATGTTGAATTCGATTTGAGGGTTTTCATTTCGAGTCTTCCTTCATATGAACACAATCTAGCAGAAACAGGATTCTACAAACATTTCATTTATTAAAAAATTCACCAAAACTCTTGGTAAAAAATCATACTGGCTTAAATTCAGACATAATAATTATGAGCTAATTATAGGCAATTGTGCTTCTATAATAATTTTTCATCATTGCACATCGCTGTACAATCCAGAAAAACATGTAGCCTACAATAGTTTTTGGATTTAGACAAAGAAGATAGGGAACTTGTGCTTGCTTGTACAGAATGATTCATCATGAATCCTTGTCCTACTTGTCTAGCCTGTGTACCGAGACTTCTCCATTCCGGGGGTCCGGTCCACTCAAAATTCCTTGAATGGTAAATGAAATAAATTCACTTGAAAACACTACCGACTCATATCAAGAACTTATTTTTGAGTAGTGGATGGTTCTATGATTGCTAACGTGTTCTACTCAACGATTTCTATGGGGCTACATAAATATTTATGTATAGAAATCGTTGGGTCTTCCTAGCAATAGAAGATAAGTCACGTAATACTCGTGACAGCGGTTAAAACGGTGACCGTTTGACTGTTTTCAACTTTTCCAGCTGCTCTGATATTGTTTACAGCCATTTACCTTTGTAGCTGAGACTGTAGATTCTCTCATCTTTCATCAACATCAATCACATTACACACGCACAAGCTTTAAACTTTTGTGGATACTATCCTCCGCAAAAAACTGCTAAAAATCAGTTTTTGAGAGTTCATTTCCCAAAACTTTCCCCCCCAAACCCTCTCCTATTGATTGCAGTGGACACAGCGAACTCGAATTTGAATTTCACAAAAATGGAGTACATGTCCATAAAAAAAAACTGGACAAAATTTGCGACATTTTCCTGTTAAGACATGATATAGATATTCATTATGGCAATGATAGTAAAAACATAATTTCCAATGTCTATTGATTTTGAAATCAAATGATTTATGTACGTACAGCTTCCATAATTCGTGAAATTTTTTGAGAAGAAAACCCTGCATGTTCAAAAATAATTAAAAATGAGACTTGATAGACAAATATTCCTGCAATATGGATAGATTAATAAAAAATAAAGAGCATGAATTAGGAATTATGAAATCAATAAGAAATATTTCTTTATGTAGAGTTTATCCAAAGCTACTCGTATTTGAAAAATCGATTTGAATTTATGATTTTCTGTATGATGTTGTAGATCCATCTTGTTTCCACTAATATGTAATATAAACTTAAAAAAACACTTTTAAATGGAAATTAACTCACGTTATGGCGTGACGGCCGTTTCGCTCTGTTGTCTAGAGCATCGTCAGACGACCCACAGTACACTGACTTAATACCTTCTCAAACTCATACCTTAAGTCAGTGTACTGTGGGTCGTCTGACGATGCTCTAGACAACAGAGCGAAACGGCCGTCACGCCATAACGTGAGTTAATTTCCATTTAAAAGTGTTTTTTTAAGTTTATATTATGATTTTCAGTTAGAGCTGAAATCAACGTAATTCAATTCTGACATATGATATAGAATATAATGTCTCTAACTGACTCTAACCAAAGGCAGGCTCAACGGAGCCTTTCCCTTAATTGTAAGTTATTATAACATAAATAGTTATTCTTATTGTAAGTTATTGAAAGTATTTGCAGTATATTTATCCAGTGTAGGCTATAGGATAGTAATTATCCACGGCATTGTATATTTCTGTTATAAATTAAGCTAAATATTGCTGTAGGCCTATATTGAAAACGTTGTATACTGTACATCAAAATGAAACTTTGTAAATATAGCACTATAGCAATTAATAACATTGAAAGAATAACAGTGAATAACTGTAGAAGAAAAACTAAATCGTTAAACAACTTGAAGTGCTAAGTGCTTAGTTTTATTTATCCAACTTGTAAACTCTGCTCCTAATTCAAAGAGAAGAAGGTTCACCTTATAGAGATAAAAGTTTGAAATATAAACTCAAGATAAGATCTCTATCTACAACTTTCCCACTTTTAAAACTTTCCATGAAAATGGGAAAAATTCTCTATTAGAGTTTTTTTTCAGTTCACATTTCAAAATTTTTGAAACATTTTAAAAGCTGAACGACTGCTTCAAATTGATGTTTTTTTGCATTGTTGGGATCACGTAATACCATTTGTCAAGTGTACCAAAATTATTTTTTTTTCGTTGGAATTCAGATAGTGAAATGGCATTGTGAAACGATATGGAATAATTAGAACGTGTGATTACAGCTGGCGGGCTCTATTTTAGTCGGTAGCTGACTGTACCGGCCTGGCTGCTATGGAACCTAGTCGATATGAAATATAGAGGAAGTGAGACGCTAGTCGATGTGAATACTAGACGATCTGAGACGATCAGCGCATGAAACTTCCAGCCGTCTCACATACTCCAGATTCGTTTTAAAATAGCACCTAGACGATCTGAAATCTAGACGATGTGAGATACTCCCAATCTAACCTGTTTGCTCTTTTCTTAAACCTAGCATCCTTCTTTTGGATCTTGAACACCCGATCAAGGTTTTGTTTTGATTCTAATTTTGATGAATTGTTGATCTAGGTGAAGACAGAAACATCTGAAGCTGCATCAGTTGATGAAGATAAGAAGAAGCCTCTGGTGAAGAAAGAGAAGGTGATTCCTGGTCTGGAGTGCGTGGACGACGAGAAGGCCAAACGCAAGTTTATGTTCAACATTGCAGATGGCGGATTCACCGAGCTGCACACTCTCTGGGTCAACGAGGAGAAGGCTGCCGTTCCCGGGAGGGACTACGAGATATGGCATCGCAGGTACGCGGCCATCTTACTTACTTCAACATTGTCTCATATGCTTGTTTCTCAGTCGAACAGTAGCTATTGATTCAATAGGCAGTCTGGATAATGGATGGTGTAAATAAAGTTGAGTGGCGAGAGTCCTATAGGAAAGCGTGAGAAACAGCTGTGATTGACTGATCAAAATAACTAGATAATAACATTAAGGCCCGTATTTATGAACGTGACTTACGTTGATCTAAGCACGACTCATCTAAGTTTGATTTGGAAAGGCTCTATTACATTGAACGTGGTCATAAGCTAACCTAAAATTGTGTCGTATTATCAGGCACTATAAAACATAAAATAATAATAATAATATCGTGTGACCTGGCTGGCTCAGGTCTGGTGTCAGAGTTATCAGGTCGCACCTGAATAAGTTCAGGGCCTCTGACGTGACTTAACGACTGTTTTTTAGGCAGCCGGGACCGACAGCTTAACGTGTCCTCAGATAAAGATACTGCACTGCATGTAAATTTACAGTTCCTGTTACATAATAATTACCATGCCAACATCTTTCAAATCATTATTTTCTGTTTCCCGAATGTTAGGTCAGCTGTATATATATTCGTATTTTGTCAGGGCAATGAAATTAGTATATCAGTGTAGTGAACGCTATCTGCCAGCAGACCTAAGAACTTCATCCATTCTATTTCGTAGAAAGAGAATTCTATTCTAGTGCCAAAAAAATGTATAGGTTAGAACTAGATTTATACTAGTGAGCCCATCGGGCTGGAGAACTCGCTTGCAAACAACTAATTTAGGAAAGAGAAACTCATCGTAGGGGAAGGTGGTAACGAAAAACGGCTGTTTTGAAGATACTGATTTAGATAAAATTCACAAGACATCATCACTTGAAGTTCAAGTTTATCGTTGCTCTGATACACAGATTTATTTTCCACAAAAAAGACGTACCGTACTAATATACCTATATATCAGGGAAGCCTGATCGCATTTATTCACCTACAGCTGATGATAACTCAAAATATATTTTGAAATCTATTGCGAATTCCATATGGTGAAAACAACTATTTTATATATATTATAGTAATATATAGATATATTGATGAAGGGCTGAGAACCTATCATTTTGTTTCGCCTCTAAAAGGATGAAGGAGTCGGTTAATTTTATTGGCCAACGAACTTGACCTGTCTAAAGATAACAAGAATCTGTGTTTCAAATTTGAAGTTGATTGATAAAGGCGTTCGAAAGATATTGTGGAACATACAAACACACCACGCCTCGAGCCTCAAGTCAAAAGGAAGAACTCGCTTCGCTCGTTCAATAAAATAAGTAGAAATAATTTCAATAAGTAAAATACACAGTGAATTACATTGCAATGATGCAAAAATTGAATATAATGATTTTATTTTATTATTATGAGCCGATGCTATACTAAAATATGATGCAACACAACAATCTAAGAACGGCTTCAAGTCAGCTCTGTACCTAGCTTGGCTGAGAACGGATTTGAGACACCAATTATAAGCACGACTTTACTTTTAAGTTGAGAAGATGTTTAAGTAAGGTTCATAAATACGAACTTTAGTCTAGCATTACTTATATTGGGTGAGTTTACTAACTGAAAAGTGAAGTTATAAGCCGACCCAGTTGTCCCTGCAACATTCACGTAGTGTAAATTAGAGTTGTTTAATGTAAATTATTAATGTTGAATTATCAGGAGTCAGATCTTTGTTGTGGGAGCTGGGTTGGCTTTTAGGGTTACAGCTGCTCGCTGGCTTGAACCTGTTAGTGTAAGTAGACTTATTGCTGCTAAGTCTGACTTATCCGATCTGTCTTAAGCTGGCGAGCGTAAAGTACTTTACCGCTTGCGGAGCAGTAAAGAGGTATTTTACAATTAGTTTTCAGTACGTAAAGGGCTACTTTACGAGCAGTTGTAGGAAAAGTATTTTATGATTGTGTTTGTATTAACACTACCTTGACTAAACTGTGTGTGTGTGTGTGTGGTTTGTAGACACGACTACTGGCTGTTGGCGGGGATAGTGACACATGGCTACGGTCGGTGGCAGGATATACAGAACGACCTGCGCTTCGCCATCATTAACGAGCCCTTCAAAATGGACGTCGGAAAGGGAAACTTCCTCGAAATCAAGAACAAATTCCTTGCGCGCCGATTCAAACTGCTTGAACAGGTCGGTAGGAAATTCAAATTTTTTTTTTTTAATATAGATACCCCAAGAAAGTAGTGCAATGAAATGAATCTGATTGATTGATTGAAGATTTATTTCCTCATAAATTTGTACAAACAATACAATCTAGACAAAAAATAATAATAATCTATACCCGTCTTTATGAACGGTTCGTTGTATCTTGACTCGAGGGATTCTTGAAGTGTAATTTATTCATATAGGCATTTCAAGAGTCCTTCGAGTCAAGAGAAACTGAAGAAACGTCCATAAAGCCTGTTTCTTAGAACGCGGATTGAACTAAATGGACAGCTTATAGGATCGCGTGCAATACAATATATAAACTATTTCGAAATATAGTTTACAATAATATAATCTTATTATAGTATTTATAGTCTTCACTCCCCCTAATAAAGAATTAACTGGAGTCTCCGAGAAGTAATCTGCAAAAAAATATCATGATTGCCAATCCAACAACACAACTAATGTTGGTCTAATAATCCCAAGTTTTTATCTTTTTTAAATAAAAAACTTATAGTGCCCGAATTGTGTATTGACGATGCATAATAGTTGTTATATTCATCAAATCAAATCGTTCATTGCACAAAATCTGAATACAAATAATCTACAATAATATTATAACACAATTTCAGTTACAAAAAGAAATACATGATTTTAGAATTTATGTACAAATGCATATGCGAACAAAGTGGCATATGTTAAACAGTGGCTGGATCACAATACTTTGAGTATGAATACAACTAAAACTAAATATATTGCTTTTTCCCCTAATATAGTTGGACAACCACCTGAGGTTATGAAACTAAAGATTCATTCTAACTGTGATTTTGACAACTGGAAGGAATGTGCATGCCCTCAACTAAAAAATGAGAGATCTGTTAAGTACCTTGGTATTGTAGTTGACTGTAACCTTAGATGGGAGCCTCATGTGGAATTTATTTGTAAAAAAATGAAGTTTTATATTACATATTTTATAAAGTACGTAAAATATTGAATATGGAAGAAATAAAAATCCTGTACTACGCTTATGTTCAGTCTGTACTTCAATATGGGTTGGTGGTATGGGGTGGGACGTATGATTTCTTCATGGATAGGATTTTTGTTGTTCAAAAAATGATCATTAAAACTATTTTAAACAAGCCAAGAACCCATCCCAGTAGGGAAACTTTTGATCAATTCAGGGTTATGACTGTACGCCAATTATATATAAAGAAAATACTCTGCTACATCTGGTACAACAGAGATAGGTTTACAGTGAGAAATAATAGTAATTTATATAACTTTAGATCCGATGCTCATAATACTTACAACATTAACCATTCTAATCTAACAATAGTACGCAGACAATTAGGCTACCTCAGTTCTAAATTAATAAACCTTATACCCAGCACATTAAATGGTTTTCTCTTTGAGGGTAGATTGAGGATAGGGCAGCAATTAAATAATTGGATTTCGGAAAATTTTTTCTTCGAAATTAGCGATTTATTATGATTTTTCTTTTTTCCCTTTGTGTTTTTTGAGTTTGAAGAGTTTATTGTGAGTTGTGATTTGATTATTTATTGTAATAAAATTTGGAACTGGTACTCTCGCCTAGCGGTCAGGATTTTTCCTATGCTGGGTGATGCCAAGAGATTTTTATTTTTCTTGTAAATTCTTATACTGTATTTGTAATAATTATTAAATATTTATTGTAATGCTTATATATTCTTTGGCAAATAAAATAAATTGAAATTGAATTGAAAGTAATTGGATTTCTAATTGTATTTTCTGTAAATTAATTGAATGTGATTCGGTTTAGGCGCTGGTGATTGAGGAGCAACTACGGAGAGCTGCCTACTTGAATCTGACACAGGACCCCAATCATCCGGCCATGTCGCTTAATGCCAGGTTCGCCGAAGTGGAGTGTCTGGCCGAGTCACATCAGCACCTCTCCAAGGAAAGTCTGGCTGGAAACAAGCCCGCCAATGCTGTTCTCCACAAGGTAACCTCCTCACAACTAAAATAATTGACCGAACGAAGATAGGTCTCTGTTTCTATCAGTCTGTTTTTAACGCATTTACGGCTAAACGCGTGGGCCATATTCTATGAAATCTTCCTTTAAGATATGCCCAGCGATGTAAGTGTAAGGGTTTTCAGAATTTGAAATGATAATTATGCAAATTAAATTGATATTTTCTTATAGATTCATTCATCAGACATGTGAAATCTGATCTGATTTGAGCAATCAGCTGTCTGGAGCAACATAAGTACATAAGTTGCTGGATAAAAATATCAACGCAGCCTTGACGTGATACAGAGTGACGTTTTGTGGAAAACAGACAAGAAATAGACTTGCATTTAAATTATCTTTTAAATAAAAAAGGAAAGGCACTCAATCTTCATTTTATAGGGAACAAATGATTTTTAAAATGAGCCTATCCATCATATGCAATTAGAATCAGATCCATTGATAGCTCTGAGGGCCCCCTTATTCATCCGGTTGAGCTTTATTCATATGAATAAAGTTATCATTCATAGAATAACCTAATTGTTTGAGAGAAACAAATCATTTTTAATATTAGAAAGAAGTATAATAGCAAATGATTATTGATTAAATGATAATTATATATACAAATTCAATTAATATTGTTTTATAAACTCATTAATCAGACATCTGAAATCTAATTTGAGCAATCAGCTGTCTCGCAAATAGAAAACACAGCCTTGTTGATGTGATACAGATTGATTTTTTTGTGGAAAACAGAAATGAAATAATAGACTATTACGTAAATTGAATCAAGGGTTAAGTGTTATGATTGTGTTTAATTTTGAGATTGTGATTAACATTGAGTACATGGAGTAAGTTCCTCTGTGCAAGCACCCTTATTCTTAGGCGTGAAATCTACTGTTCACAGAACAGAAGTAGTACCTAGTATAACAAAAAAAACTACTTGTTTATTAATTTTTGTTTCTGTGTGCTTTGTGTTATTAAAGGTGCTGAATCAGCTGGAAGAGCTGTTGTCGGACATGAAGTCTGACGTAAGTCGGCTCCCGGCTACACTGGCGCGAATTCCGCCCGTTGCACAACGCCTCCAAATGTCCGAGCGTTCCATTCTGTCGAGGCTGGCTGCCACAACTTCTTCCGGATCAGGTTAGCTCACCAATTTAATTTCTATTTTATTTTTACTAGCATTTTAAAATAAATAGTTAAAATTGTCAATAATTTAAGTTAACATTAACAAGTAACATTTCTAAATAAAATACTTTTCACAAAAAAAATCCCTGTAAATACTATTGCTATCTAGTCTTGAGACTAATGAGCAAATTTGTTCTATCCTACCTTAATAATCTTAGAATAATATAGTGAGACCCTCATTAGAATTTCTTACTGCTAATGATAATTATGTACACCTATTTAACTGCACTAAAAGCTAGGTTTCACACAATCACACCTTCACCGTTTCACAAATAATTACTAAATAAATACAAAGTTCAATCGAAATAAATTATGAAAGAATAAAAAACTCTTGACTAAATAAAAAGGTTTTTAGGTCCCCCGAGAAACCCGTATGGGACACCACCATCACACTAAATAGACCTATCTTTTACTAATTAACATAAAACATAGAGCTGAGCTAGAGCTGATCATGTTTGCTTAAGTAAAGCATAAACGAAAATACGTCCAGTAAAATAAACCTTTCTAACCTTCTTCCATCAAACTATAACATAAATTTTCATTCAGTTAAATAAAAAACATATATGATTTTAAATTGTAATTAAAGATCTCTCTTTTATTATAAACTTGTGAAATAGTTGCATTGAAAATAACTTAACTGCAAATTATTATAAATTGAAAATGTATGATTGTTCTCATATTTTCGTTTCTTAAATACAGTACCAGTATCATCGTAGTCATGAATTTATTGTTCTGTCTTAGTTATTAAAATAATTTTGACTTGTTCTAGCTGATTGAAGCATCTAATTCTTTTATAATTTGAATCATAATCTCACATACTTACTTGCACCTTCTCAGTTTTTAAAGTATCTCTAGAGATTGATAAACAATAGAATAAATTACTTTATCATTATATTCTACAGAAAATTTTTACTTTAATAAATAGAAAAACATTTCATTTGTAAAAGATGTTTCGAGACTAATAATATATATTATGATTTTTAATCGATATTAGAGTCATGCAATTTGCTTTTCTAATTTTGAGTAGCAGAACTCTCTATTTAACCCGATCTTTTCCGGGGATTGGGATGGGTGAGTGAAATTGCCATGTTGCTAGCCGTACAGTTCAACTGTTTGAAAAGAGAAGAGAAGTTTGAAAAGAGAAGAAGAGATGAACTGTTTTTTGCACCGATAATGTTAGTTTTTAGTGTTTTTATAAGTAAACTACATTTTTGGCAAGTTTGCAGTTCTACCCACCTGTCTAGATTTAAGTTCTTACATTAATGTCCTATTACAGGACATTCATTACAGGTTATAGGTTATATCCAAGTTCAACTAGAAATTTCACTTTGAAGTCAACTACTAATTCTTGCCAAAACAAGAATAAGTTCTTAATAAATTTAGATGTTTACTTTTAAAACGAAGCACTGGAATAGTTCAATAGTCCAAAGAAAGTTGACATAGTTTTGAATAAATGCTGAATACACACAATAAGAAAGCTCGCATGTCGCTGGGTAATTAGCAGCTGCTACATTGAAACAGAACAAATGTGTAGCTTGGGCTTGTGACATATCGGCGTATCATCTGTATTAACATCATGTTGACGTATCATATTATATATCAGTTGTTCAATTAGTTTCCTGCATCTAACCCATTTTACAAAAATTCTGAAATTCTATAAAAAAGACAAATAGAAAATGAGAAATCAGGCTTCAAGGTGCACTGAATCGAGTTTAGAGGATGCTTTGGGACAAATTTGGTGTTCCAAATCGTTGGCGTTTTTGTGATATCCGTAAGACACACACACACACACCTACTCTCTCTTATTATATGGATGGTGTGATGGTATAAAAGTGGGACAGATAATGAACCATCATTATGGTAGGACGTTTGTGCAACCGGGGTAAGTGTGCTACATCTTTGGATTCATTGTACTTTTACCTCAAGAAATAAATAATACCATTTTTGTATAAAATACCATTTTTTGGTAATACAATTGATGCTTTTTAATGGCTCTTTTTTATCTTGGTTATATTGTTTAATGTATATTTCAATTGTAATCTAACTTTCGCCATTGTGTGTAACAGGAGGCGGGTCGTCAGGTCCAGGCTCGTCTTCGGCATCTCCGCTTTCGAGCCAATTTCCGGCCGGCTTTCAGCAGCAGCCGAATTTCGCCAATTTCCGGCCACAGTACTCGGTTCCCGGTCAGGCGCAGGCGCAAAATCAATCCCAGCAGTCATCATCGGCGTCCTCGCAACAACAGCAACAGCAGGCCTTTTCCGGTTGGTGAAATTAATTCAATCACTTAGGTTGCCCGATTCTATTGACCAATATGTTGTACTATAGTCCGTGCTTGCAATACAGAGTCTCATGGCAATGGTATTCTATACATGGGAGTTTTTTCGTTGATATTTTTGTGCCACTGACTAGGCTTGCCCGACCACTAAGCGAAATGGCTGCACTTTATCCCATATCAAATTAATTTTTTCTTCAAATGTGCAACTTTTACGAATAATAAGACTTTAAGTTGTCTCGGTTGTTATACCATTATCAATCTCAAACAACTCAATAATGGTGTAACAACTGAAACTAGTATCTCACGGTTTTCATTAAATGTGGTTGTAACAACTTCGTCTTATTATTCATTATGGATATCTTCCTCAATATCACCCTCGCTACTACAAAAAAAATTAAATAAACTTACCACAAATTGTTGGAAAAATAAAATATATAATGAAATTTAAGTATTATTTCCTTTCTAAAATATTTCAAATTACATTTGAAGACACTGCAAGGCCTTAGAGCCTGCATTGGGTTCCATACATAGAACAAAGTCCAAATAAGGTATAGTATGCACAACAACTAAGCTACAAAAACTTAAAAATAATTCAAAGTAGATAAAACATAATATGTAGAAAAAACATAATTGAATATAAGCGTAATCAGGACCTAAAGTTGAGGCCCTTATTATACAGAGCCAGTCACATCAGCCGGGTAAATTTATTAAAAAAGATCAGCTGATGGTTTAAAAATGTTACTTGCTTCATATACTGTGACATTGTCAGCTCGACCAGATGCGGCCAGATGATGTAATTTAGCCTAAATTGTGGCTTCTTCTTTTCAAGTCAAGTCTAAGGAACCCCCAAGTTGGGTTCATCAAGTGCAAAGCTTCACGTTGACTGCTTTACTTAGCTACTGTTAATTTCGTAGTAATTTTTTTTTATTAGACTGATTTTGTTCTAAATTTTTGTTACAGTAAATTGAACTGGAGATGGCAGTGGCTGAAAGAAAACTACATCTGAGTGCAACCATTCAATTTTTTAAAGATATTTTTCCAATAATAATCGTAATGATAAATTAATGTACTTTTAATTATTATTCAATTATGTCAGCTATTTATTTTTCGACTGTTTAGTATCTAAATTTGATTCTTGTTGTTCATTTTCTCTATTTAGGTACTCCATCAAATTTCCTTGTATGTCCACTTCCCTCTTAGATGGACTTACATACTTATAATTTTAAGTTAGATAAGTTGCAAAAACATTATTTTATTAAGTAATGATGGCGAAGATGTTTTTTATTTCGATAGTGTTTTATGTGAGATGATAAAATGAAAAATAATTCGAAAAATTCTCCTCTCTGTATTATTGCAATGTCTGCAAAATGGTGATAATATTAATAGTTGTTTCTATGAACGATTATTTCCCTAAGTTGTTTTCTTAATTTCTTTGTAAGCGATTTGTAATGATTGATGAAAACAGAAATGATTTGTCAAACTTATGATGGTGATTTTATTTTGGTTGATACCCGAACATGTGATATCATAATATCACACTTACTCTGAGTAATTTATTGGTTAATTTTGAGTAGACAACTCTGCTTTCATAAGCTGAAATCGGAATTACCTCTTAATACAGCGTTTTACCACAGTCTCAAAAACGCAACTTCTGATGCGTTTTTTGTATTTGCAACACTTATTTTTTTCTGTGCTCTTTTGTTTTACACAATATTAAATGTGAATTTCAAGAAAATCCGAGGTGACCCACATTTTCTTTAGAAATACCTTATATTTCAACGAATTTCAGTGATAAAAAATATAATATTGCATTCCAATTGAATAACAACATAATTTTGAGCGTTTATAAAAATTTGAAATTGGCCGCATCACATGAATATGTTATCAGCACACCTCGACTCCTCCTTGAGTAGTGACTGATTGATATCAGGATTCTCTCCTGGTTGACTAGACTCAGTCGGGAAATGGGGGGGGGGGGGGGTGGTTAGGAAAAGAGGACACACTCTTCGTAGGCTTATCCTGCTTCTTAGCAGCTCTATCCTGGCCTACTTCTTCTTTCCTTCGTCCGGGGGCTTCTGCTCGCGGACAGGGCGAGCTGTCACTCGGTAAGGAAGGAATGGTTGGTTCAGTTATGAAACGAGGAGTACTTGGACGGGGTTGGAACACGCGTCGCTGTCTGTGAACCGCTTGGCGTGGGTGTAGGTGACAAGCTTTGGCTGTCTGCAACCACCGAGCTCTTGGAGGATCCACTTCTCAATCTGAGAAGTGCTTTGGAAGGGTATAGGACCGAACGCTCGCAGTCTGCAACCGCTCAATTTGGCGGCCACACTCTTCGCTGGTCTAAACCGCTCCGAGAAGGAGGAGGAAAGGATACTTGCAGTCTGCAACCGCAAAAAGGAGATCGTTGCATGTCTGTAACCGCATGAGAGGATGGAGGAAGGGTTATATGCAGTCTGGAACTGCACAAGGGGCTCGCTGCGAGTCTGTAACCGTGACAAGAAGGTGTAGGAGTTGATGGGTTGTGAGGGTAGAGGGCCAAACGCTCGCAGTCTGAAACCGATCAATTCGGGGGCAGTACTCTTCACTGGTCTGTAACCGCTTCGAGCAGGAAGAGGAAAGGATATTTGCAGTCTGAAACCACAAGGGGACTCGTTGCATGTCTGTAACTGTGACGAGAAAGGTATAGGAGATGGATATGCAGTCTGGAACTGCACAAGGGGCTCGCTGTGAGTCTGCAACCGCAATGAGAAGGTCGAGGAATGGGAGAGTGCAGTCCGCAACCACACCAGAGGTTTCAAGGAAGTTGTTGTAGGGGTAGGAACGAACAGTCGCAGTCTGTAACCGCTAAATTTGGGGGTGGAAACTCTTCGCTGGTCTGGAACCACTCTGAGAGAGAGGAATGAATGTATGCAGTCAGTAACTACAAGGCTTGGGAAGGGTGTGGGAGTAATAGGTGGAATGCATGGGGGACCTATAGTGACAAAGGTAGTCGTTCTGACTACGTATTCAGGCTAATTGGCCCTCGAGTGGACTCACTTGGAATACGAGTAGAAACGAACTATGAGCCGGCCGCAATTCAAGTCCCTGATTCAATCGGCGCTGGCCGTTTTATAGGCCAGTGTGTAGGCAGGATGCGGGAGAGGAGTAATTAATTAGGTGGTGGTAGATTACAGGTAGACCGCCACGCCCAAGTGGCGCGTACGGTACCATCTTACCACCCCCCTATTCCCCCCGCCGCTGCTACTCAGTTGAGCGTCGCTCACTCCCTTTTTGAAATTAACGATTTAATTTAAAAAAATCCTGCCATCACAAAACCCTTTGTGGCAATGTAAATTTTAAATTCACTAGTAAAGAATTTTTAAATATCATCAAAGGGAAAAAGTAACTTGATATGGCACTGCAACACCAAAGAAAATATATGTACTGTATGAATAAATAAATATATTATATTTTCATGTACCAGTACCACATGTTTTGAAATACAGTAGTAGGCTCCTATATAAATTCATATTGAAAAGCCCAAGAATGCTCACCACTGCCACTGCATTTCATAGATATAGCAAATCAAGCAAAGTTATTGAAAGTTATTATGGTATATCACGAGTAATTAATGCTTACCATAGAACAAGATTGAAGTGATGAATATGGTATTACATTATTTTTAATTTAAAAAAAAGAAACAAAAGTAAGGAAACAAAAACTTATAAAAAATCTTATAAAGCTACGCTTACACATAGACAATAAAAGGTTGAAATTACTTGTTTGAAAAGAAATATTTCCACCAGACATGCACTGATTGGTACATCCATAATCACTACATGAAACAACCATGTTAAAAAATCATTTCACATCACAAAACAAGTCATTTAATGGGGGGTTTCCATTACCGCTATACTAATTTCCCCAATGTTGCCCGATTTAGAAGTAGGCAACACTAGCGCTGAGGCTTCACAGCAGATACCGGAGTTATGCATCTAGTAATATTATATCAATGCACTGTACTATTAAACATTCAGGGCCATATTTATGAACATGACTTACAATCATCTAAGAACGACTTGGGAAAGCTCTACTAGTCGACCCAGGTGTCCCTGCAACATTTATGAATTGTAAATTCTTATATTGGTGTAAATTTGAGTTTTTTGGTGTAAATTATTAATGTTAAATTATTTATCAGGAGTCAGGTCTTTGTTTAGAGAGCTGGGTTGGCTTTTAGTGTTACAGCTGCTCGCTGGCTTGTCACGTCATGAACCTGTAAGTGTAAGTAAGACTTATTGCCACTAAGTATTACTTATACAGTCGTTCTTTGATAAGAAACGTTCATAAATACGGCCCTCAAATTCAAATCTTCAAATGAATACGATTGTGAAGTAATATACAATGAAGCCAAATAATAATCATAAGGAAATATAACTATAACTAATAGAATGCAACTAGATGAGCGATTTCAGATCTTTCGAAGAGATTTGTCCTGAACTGTTCAGCTATATGCAGCTATAGCTCATGAGAAGACAAGTTATTGGAGATTCAAACATCAAGCATTTTTTCTCACACCGGTCACAATGGAGTTACAGAAAATGGAATCAGTAGGATTTAGGGGAATTGTACTGGACTTTTATCGGTCATACTTGTATTTGAGGTCACAAGCAGTTAAAATTGATGACACAATTGGCAGTAGTATGAGAGTTTTCTTACTTGTTTTCCATGACTGGTCGGTCGGTTGGCCGTTTGTTCGTCTATATATTCTCTTTTTTTCTTTTTATTTTATTTACAACTTAACTTTTAATTACATTTAACTGAATTTCGAAGAGATTGAAGATTCAATCATGCATTGCAATGATAATGAAACAATAGAAGTAATAATGATTTCTTTTCTTTTGACCCACTGTATTATCACAATCAGGTGGGTAAACTTTTTAACATTGTACATATTAATATACGTAGCATTGCCAAAAACTTTGATGAATTTCTCTATTATATAAGCAATAGTAAAGTAAAGTAAGTATAATAGTAAAGTAAGGGCTTGAAAGTGTTCCTTGTAACGTTGTTTGAATGTGCGGCCTGTTTGTCCTATGTAGAATTTGTTACAATCAGAGCAGTTTAGTTTGTAGATCATAGGACAAACAGGCCGCACATTCAAACAACGTTACAAGGAACACTTTCAAGCCCTGACATCCAAAGCTGAATCGAATTTTGCCGACCATATCATTCAAACTGGACACACTTTTACCGACATCAGTACCAACCTACACATTCTACACATAAAATCTAAAGGACACGAACTCAACACCTTGGAACAATTTGAAATATACAAACACACCACACACAATAAACAAAACATTCTCAATGAACAACTAAATTTTAAATCTCACAAACTTTTTGATCATATTTTACAAAAACCACAACACTTCTAACCAAAAAACTGACATGATGATCTAGGAGCCTCTGATGATGGATCTCATAGATTCGAAAGTACTCGGCCAGTTTAAGTGAGTTATTATACTTATTCTTAACAAATATTTGACTGCATGTCGTTAAATTTCACATGAAAAGTTAAGATAAAATGGCTAGGCAACTCAAAAAACAACCTTTTAATGCAGTGTTAAAGACCAATATAACAATTACAGGAACACCTTGAACAACATTGTAAGAAATGCAAAAATAGAATATTTTAATAATAAATTCCAATTGAACAGGGGTAACACAAAAAAGACATGGGAAAATATTAGGGACATTTTGGAAATCAAGAAAAAATCCAAGACGGAACCGGACTTAGATGCTGAAATATTTAATGAGTGCTTTGTAAACGTTGGGAAAAATTATGCAGAAGCACTAAATAGTAATAAAAATATAACTTCTCCAATGTCATCATCCATACCTCCTATAGATAGTTTGTATCTGAAATTTGCAGCTGAAATCGCATCCATCATAACTACCTTAAAAAACGATGCTTCCCCTGGAGAGGATAAATTTACAGGTCACTGTCTGAAACAGATTGCTCCATACATTGCTGGCTCACTCGAAATCATAATAAATAAATGCTTTAGTGAAGGATACTTTCCTAAACGTTTTAAAGTGGCTAAACTAATATTAATTCATAAAGCAGGTGATAAACGTAATCCAGCAAACTATAGACCTATTAGCCTACTCATTAACTTTGCTAAAATAACAGAAAGGGTAATAAAAAAGAGGCTAGTTGACTTCCTGAATAAAAATAATTTTATTGCTGAAAATCAGTATGGCTTCCAGTCTGGAAAGTCAACAAAGGATGCTGTTATGCTATTAACAAACATAGTTAATAATAATTTCAATAAAAATATGAAAACTTTGGCCATATTCCTCAATTTAGCTAAAGATTTCGATACCATACCTCACGTGACATTTATTAATAAACTTGGCAGGTGTGGTATTCGTGGAGTGGCTAAAAAGCTGATCACCAACTATTTGCAGGATAGATTTCAAACTATGACCTTGAACAATAAACTGACACAAGAACTTTGACAAGTTTTGGCCTTCCTTAAGGAACTGTTTTATCGCCCATATTATTCTTAATTTACTTGAATGATCTCCTAAAATTAGATATCCCAAATATGCTACTAAAATATCCTTTGCTGATGATACAGTGTTGATTTTCGGCGGATCATCATGGAGAGAAGCATATGAAAAAGCAAACAAAGGTTTAATCATAACTAAATCATGGTTTGACAAACATACTCTCACTTTGAACCAGAGTAAGACTAGGTTTATAGCATTTGCTCCTACAAAGACTGGTGAACCGCCACCTGGTTTAGTTATAAAAATTCATAACCATGCGAATTAGCTTCCCCAATAACCGCTGATTGTCCTTGTGAGGCCATAGAAAAAGTAACATCTTTAAAATACCTTGGCATCATAGTGGACAGTCACTTAAAATGTTAAATGTCCAGTTAAGGAGTATAAGACAAGTCAGATCAACAATATGATACACTAGATACTGTACCATAATTACTACAATTAGTTGAGGTGAGGCTTAATTTTGATGTGAAAGGAACTCTTGTACACTATAAAAAGCTTTATCAACTAAATATTTCTTCAATTGTTTTTTAAATATTTCTATATTTTCAAGACTCTTCAAAAACTGCGGTAGCTTGTTGTAGAATTTCCTACCAATATAACTAGGTTTTTGTTTGAATAAGCTACTATTGTGACTCACCAAGTGATCTCCTCGGCTTCTTGTATTATAATCATGTACATCAAGATTTTGGTTAATATCATTCGTTTTTACATATAAAGTAGCTTCATACACATATAAGCAGGGTACAGTTAGGAGACCAAGTCTCTTGAACAACGGCCTACATGAATCTAATCTATTTACTCTTTCTATACACCTAACCGCTTTCTTTTGGATCTTAAACACCCTATCAAGATTTTGTTTTGATGAATTACCCCATACTAAGATAGCATACCTGATATGTGACAGTAAGAGCCCATGGTAAGCTGTAAAAAGTAACTTTTTGTCATTCAATCTAGCGAGCTGTCGCAGGACAAATACCCCAGATGAAATTTTACTACATATTTTCTCAATGTATGGAGTCCAGGTCAATCGTCTATCCAACATAACTCCTAGAAATGCAATTTTTTCTTCCTGGTCTAATTGATTATCGTTTACAAACACGTTTATAGCCCTATTTTCATTTAAATTATGTTTGTTTTTGAATTGAAGGTATTGGCATTTTTTACTATTTATAGTTAATTTCAACTGATTTAAAAATTGGACAATGGACTGCACACCTATATGGGCACTCATTTCTAAATTATCTAGAATGGAATTGCTGAAAATGAGTGATGTATCATCAGCAAATAAGACGGCTCTACCACTAATTAATTCTTTAGGTAAACGGTTGACATATAACAAAAAAAGCAATGGACCTAGTATTGACCCCTGAGGCACTCCAGCTTGCACCTCTAATTTATTAGATTTATTCTTTACTATACTATTACCAACTACTGTAGTTAGTTCTACACATTGTTTTCTCCCAATAAGATATGATTCAAACCATTTCAGTTCAACCCCATTTACACCTACATTTTGCAGTATTTCCAATAAAGTTCTATGATTAACACAATCAAATGCCTTTGACAGATCTAAGAAGATTGCAGTAGCTTTATCACCTGAATCTATTATATCTATTAGTTTTTCAACTAGAGAAACTATGGCTGTTTTTGTTGATCTCCCTTTCTGGAAGCCATGCTGTTCATCACAGATAAAGTTAGCTTCTTGAAGGTGCAGAAGTAACCTATTTAGAACTACTCTTTCAAAAATTTTACTTATTACATTTAAAATACTAATGGGCCTATAGTTTTCTACCTTTTATCTATCACCACTTTTGAAGATTGGCAAGATCTTCCCCTCTCTTAAGTTATCTGGAAAAACACCTTGTTCTAATGAATGATTGATCAGATGAATCAAAGGGTCTAACAATTGATCTTTACATTCTTTCAGAATTTTACTGGATACCCCATCCATTCCTACAGTTTTTTTTTATTATTTAAACTATCAATGATATTTGACAACTCGTCTTGGCATACTGGGTGGAATTTTAATTCGTTCTGAATCCCCTCAGTATTCCTCATGTTTGCATCACTAATACCTGTATTAAGAGATTTTTGAAGATCCTTAGCAACCAGTTGATAATATCTGTTAAAAAAATTACAAATGTCTACACTATCATCAATATATTTGTTATTTTCGTTAATTATTCTGGGGACACTAGTATAAGCATCTACATGAGCTACTTGCCTATTTTTGTTTATTACATCCCACACTGCTGTGTTAACACACTATTATTCAAAATTTCAGCTGTTTTCTTACATTTCGCTCTTTTCACTTCTCTTGTATAATTTTTCTTTAGAGCTTTGTAATTATCTTCACTTAACATATTTTTAGATAGTTTGAATTCATCATATGCATCTTTAACCCTATTTCTTTCTGCAAGGATATCATCAGTTATCCACTCTTCAATCTTGTCTAATTTGTTCTTTACAGGGACTTTTTTAACTGGACAACTCATAGTAATATGAAACCTTAAAATATTAATGAAACTATCATATTTGTCATTTAAACTATTGCTATTGTAAACCCTACTCCAGTTTTCTTGTAGCAGATTCTGCTTCAAACAATCGATATTCCCCTGTTCACATTGTTGAATTTCTTTCATTACTCTACTCTTTTTAATTGATTTATGACCTTGCAACCCCACCTCTAAGATTTGATAGTCATGATCAGATAGTTCCGAGCCGCCTAATATTGTTTTAGAGTAATCTATATTAGTAAGGATGTTATCAATTATTGTTTGTGATGTTCTTGTGACTCTGGTATATTCATGAACTTTTATTTCCAAGTTATTCATGCATATAATATCCTTTAAATCTTCTGTCATTTTATTCTGTGTTGCAAAGTCTGTATTGAAATCTCCCGCTACAATAACGTTTGTAAAACGAGTAGTAGTAATCTCTAAAAGCCTATTGAATAGTTCACAAAAATTGTTCCATTCCCCATTTGGTGACCTGTAAATACCTAACACCGCTACTTCGAAATTATTGTCGATTTTTACTCTCAAACCAGTAACTTCTAAATCCATTTCCACAGCAAATTTCTCTACATATTCTAAATTAAATGTTTGCATATTCTTAGCATTTTTAGTGAAGATAGCTACTCCCCCACTTCGATGAGATGTCCTGCAATACGACGTTTTCAATGAATAGTTTGGAATATTAAGTTGTGACAATTCATCTTCTTTTAAACCATGCTCTGTGAAAATAGCTATATCAGGAGCCTCTTCTTTAAAAAATACTTCAATTCTATCTATTTTGTTACGAATGTATTGAATATTCTGATGTAACACAGTGAGTACCGGTACTTCCCTATCATCCCTTATTACTTTATCGTTGCTTTTGCATATTGAAGTAGATTTACTTAATCTCTTAGAATCTTGAGAGCCTATCAGATTGCTACAAGAGTTCCTTCCACTAATGCTATCCTGATTTTTTGATCGATTAACGTCTTTTAATACAATTGAAGATATGAATTTATCATCTGAAACTAGTTTCCCTTCCCGGTTTTGAGCCACTTTACTAGAAAAGGTTCGTTAGATGATTGTTTAGGAGAATTATTGACAGTAGATTGCAAACGACTTTCAATCAGCTCTGCCAGCCTATTACAAAATATTACTTTGCCAGATTGATTTAGATGTAGACCATGATTAGTGAAGTTTTGTTTTTTCAGCCTTTCATTTAGAAAACAAATCCCCAACTGCTTAGAATTCTTATTTTTTAGGCTGTTGATTGTATTATGAATTGATTTATTTGTTGACTTAATGGCTTCATTTAGCTCTGGCCTATCAAACCTATACGGAATTGTACTTATTATTACATTAGTTTTTTGGCTGAGTGGCACAATCTCTTTAATTTTTTCATTTATTTCAGGAAGATGTTTTAGATTAGGTTCATTTATATTGTTTGAGCCACCCAGTACTATTAGAAAATCGTTTTTACCAAAATCTTTAGTTTGTTCCTGTGCTGACTACGATTGCGTTTATAGGGGCAATTGGTTTGAAAAAGCTCTGAACTTCATACTTATTTTTTAATAAGAGCAGCTTTAAGACGACCCAGATTGTATCCTAGCAAGTGCTTGTTCATTGAGTTTGGAGTTCCAACGTTGAGACAGGTCTTTGTCAAGAAAATTATAACACATACCGTACTAATAAAAATAAACAGCTTTTAACACTGAACACACTTTTACATAATTTACGACCGTCTTCACTCAATATTTACGATAGAACTTTCGCCAGATTATCTATAAATAAACATCAATTCACTTACTTTATGCAATATTACGCAAATAAAATTCCCAATCACTTTATTAACAATAGATTAACAAAGAAACTCATAGCGAAATAGAAGCATGGGTGAAAACAAACATTTACTTCAAATTAGGTTAATTCAACTCATAAGGAGCTTGTCTTGGTTTTTATGGCTCTGATCTCGCGGTTCCTTTTTCAGAGTAGTTGTGACTGACAATACATATCAAAATACTGGCAATGTTACTGTTTCGTAATTTATTTTTTTTGTAATTTTAATTTTACATCATTTACTTCCAACTATTAATGTATCTATTGACGGTTTCATAGTTAAGAATATAAATTTATCTATATTATATTTCTTTATTTAGATATATTTTATTGTCTATACTACATCTTATTTCAATTATTTAAATTAATTCGTTTGTTTTTATATCAAATGTTGTACGATTTTGAACTCACTACTGGCGAACAAGTTCGCTTATACCAGTAGTGCCACAATATGTAAATGTAACATCTATGAAGTGTATATATTGTATTGTTTCTTATGGCAAATAAATCATAAATCAAATCAATTTGACATATTAATGTTTTAATTAAACTAATTTCTCCATTAAGGGCATTTTTTAATTTACCGTAAATTGGTTTAAGAGGCCATTACTTAACTCAGTCACTTAATGGAGGGCAATGGTGGGCTATGGTCAATTTCCAAAATTACCATACAGTATTTGTGTCTTTCATGGGAGGTGAGGACCTTCTTTTTGTAATAAACCATCCCACCCACGAAATATATATTTCTTTAGTTGATATACCCCGAAAACAATGTCTTGGTACAACCCTGATATTGTAAAATTGTTACTCAGTCTTTTTTAATTGAATATTTTGTTGGTATCTTCTCTGCTAGTACAGTGATACAAGGCATTGTCCATTACAACCACAGATTCTGGCGGAAGGTTTGGAACAAATTTTTCCTTCACCCACTTTTCAAAATTTGTGTGATTCATTTGACCATGATAGTCCCCGGAAGTCAATCCAGCCCTGTAGATAAGTTCTGCACCGTTTAAAAATCCTGCTTCACTGCCGGCATGCAAAACTATTAATCTATTTCCAGCTGAATAATTTTCTGGTACACCAAAAACTTCATCAGATTGCCAACATTTTTCCACTGTTATATTGCTATCAATCCAAGTCTCATATCCAAATAAAAAATTGGTCTTCCACTTTCTCGCATACTTTTTATTTGAGTTAAATATTTGTAACACCAATTAATAATATTTGGGTTCTCAATCAGCAATCGCCGTCTACAGCAACACCTCCTCCATTTGAAGCCAATGTCTTTTAAAACCCTTAACAATGACTTTTCACCCCAGGGAAAGTGAATCCTATTCTTAACAATTGGTAAAAGCTTCCTGGCTGTAGGGACGACAGATTCATTCTTATAAAATTCTTGAACAATAGTTCGAATGACACATTTGTCAAAATCATCGACAATTACTCTCCTATTCTCCGAAGTCTTTCTTTTTTTGCCTGGGGTAACAAGTTTTTCCTCTGAACCCTGTTTTGATAATTTAAATTCTTTGCGTATTCTCTTTACCAAACAGTAGGCTTGCTGCTACTCTTCTCACCACTTTTGTCTATTTTTATGGCTAAATTAACCTATTCACATTCAATCAAGAATATGATCGATTAGAATAATTGAATAGACATACATGCTAAAATAGCATATTCATATTAATTTATACCATTACAATGAAAACTTGAGAGTATTCTTGCATTGCAGCAGTGACCTTATTTGAGTTTGCGGGCGCGTTTTGAACATCAGACTGTCAGTCTGCAACCAGCACCAAAGATGAAGGCATAGTTCGAAACGCGTCTGCAAACTCAAATGAGATCAATGCTACAATGCAAGAATACTATAAAGTTAAATTGTAATAGTTCATACTGTAGTTCACGAAAGAAAATGGATAACAACAATCATATTTATAAATAAATTAGCTTTTCATTATTTTGTAGCATACTCACACAATAAAAAGAAACACTGATACAATAATGAAACCGCACAAATTAGCTTCCACCAAAATAACACGTTGTAAAAGCAAAATAACTCAAACCACAAACTCAGAATAATTGGTATATACTTTTTAATGTTCTACTGCGGAGACAGACACACGACGCACGTTTACTATACGGTACTGGAGACGTGTTGAAGGAGAAAGATTTTTGTGAATAATTAATTATTTTAGATTCAATTGCATACTCAGATTCGTGCTCTATTTAGCGCAAGGCATAGTGGAGCTATTATGCCATTACTCGTTCCTTCGCCTCTCCCCTTCAGGCGTCAGGGGTCATGTTGTCAGTCCCCAGCAGTACGTTCTTCGTCTCTTCCCCTCAGCCGACAGGGGCATTTCCTCCTTCCAACCGACGCTACAACTGGCATTTTCGTTTTTGAGACGTCCCGTTTTTGAGAGGCATGCCCCGTTGTCCCCACCATCCTTGTCGGGACACCCAATTGATTGTCCCGTTTTTGCATTATTAGTTACTAATATTCTACTTAATGAAGTTTTTTTTCATTTATTGCTCTAAATGATCTAAAAGATAAACTTAAGTTCTAATTACAATGGAACCTTAGCTCCAAAATCCCTCATTATTATGAGCGGACTTTTATTATTCTTCGGTCATCTTCGGATGGTGAACATCGACGGCATTAAAAACTTCGGTCTCGTTTTAAAATAAGATGTGTGAGAATGACTACACAAATATCTTTGTATAGAAAAGAAATAACGTTTTTTCATATTTTCCGATCAATTTTCAAACAAATTTTTAATAGTGATTGAATATAATAAGCTAGTCTACAGAAAAAATATCAATCAAAAATATTACTTTCTTCTTCTTAAATTAAATAATTATCATATTGTACATTAAATTTGGTTCAGCTTTCCGATCAGATATATCTGGTACGTCTAATCAGATGAGTTATTATTTTGTTCAACTCACCTGATTGACCAAAATAGGACATTACCCTGTTCAAACAAATGAGATAATTAACGCTTTCCTGGGCCCTCTCTGTAAGGGTGACCGATTGGATTAGCCAGCAAAAAAGATTGTTCTCTGCTGTAAAATCACTTCCCGGTGGTTCGGAACCCACCTAAAACTGTAGGTCCAACTCATCAATCACCATCAACTCATTACCCATGCACAGGTATTAGACCTATGTGGGCTTCAATCTTCAGAAAAAATAATGAAAAACAAAATGAAACCATATTTAATTGAATCGAGCCACCTGCTATTACTCCATAAGATTAATATTGCACAGAATCTTTTGTAAGACTATAGTCACCACATAATTATATACTATAGAAAAATTACACCTCCTTCCAAACAATTTATTCAATTGCAATACAGCTGCTTAATTCATATACATATTATACTAAACAACATCAAACACTTACTCTACTGTATGAAGAATATAAAAATAGACAAATATATTTCAAATATACAACAAAATAATTTTTTCCAACTAACTACACACATAAGAAGAACCAAATTTCAATCAATAACAGAAAAATAGTTTACCAACAGAAGCCAAAAATATTTTAAATATTGAGAAAAAAATAACCCAAATTACAATTTATAATGATATTGTAGATAATTTATTAACGTAGGTAGAATATTTAATTTAAATAATATTTAATGTAAATAACTCATGTAGAAGTAATATTGGGAAGTTAATATTTCCTTCAAGATTTAGGAATGCATCGCAAATTTAAGAATAGCGTTACAAAAACTCTTTTAGCAAGTCTAGATAGAACTATTTTCTCTATACAATAGAGCAGACATTTCAATCCAGACTAATGTTGCAAGAATTGCGAGAGCTCTTACAGGAAGTTTAGATTGAAATATTTGCTCTACCGCAGAGCAATGTAGACTAATGCTACAAGAGTTGCGAGAGCTCTTTTAGCAAGTTTAGAAATATTTGCTCTACCTTAGAGCAGACTTATCAATATAGACTGATGTTGCAAGAACTCTTTAGTAAGTCTAGATTGAACTATTTGCTCTACAATAGAGCAGACATTTCAATCTATACTAATGTTGCAAGAGTTGCGAGTACTCTTTTAGCAAGTTAAGACTGAAATATATTCACTCTACAGCAATAAGTTACTTAATAAAATATCACATACAAGATATAAAGAAATAGAATAAAATAATAATTTTATGGCTTAAACGATGGTCATGGGATTGAGTAACTTTAATTACTTTAGAATAGTAAATTTTTCAACAAAATACAAGATATTTCGTTATTTTTGCCTTACATAACTTTAAAAATCCAGTAGCTTCTATTACATTGAAATAAAAAATTCTCCAACAAAAAATAATAAAGATATTAAATTTAAATCTTGGAATTAGTTCGATACCCCTACCTCCTTAACCCTAATAGTGGTGTCATACTATGAAAGAACTTAAAGTTATTTTAAAACTTAAAATTACTTAGTTACTAAGTAACTTAAACATAAGTTCCTGTATTTTTTTGAGTAACTTTCCCTCTTTGGTGGGTGACTCACTAGCAAGGTTGAACCTGTTTAAAAAAAGGGGAATTAATAAAATATAAAAAAATGGTTAAAAGCAAACTTGAACAAGAAAATACATTTATTGCTAACTGGTTAAAATGACAACAATGGTAACGTTTTGTCATACATCGGGTATTAAAACATTCTCTTTGCCGTAATAAATTAGCTGGTAGGCTAAAATATACAAGACGTATATAAATATTCATATCATAATAATTGTATTAAATGCATCAAAAAGCTACCTAGAGAATGAATGATCACAATATAACTATTTTTATTTACAACAGCATATATATATATATAAGCTATATATATCTCTATCTATAAAAGGATGATACCCTGACTCACTCATCAACACAGAGCCAAAACTACTAGGCCTATGAACTTGAAATTTCGTATGAACAATCCTTATAGGATTTCACCGTGCAATAAGAAAGGATTTTTCAAAATTCGCAATTTTAGGGGTGTTTTTAGGGGGTTAAAGTTTTGCCTATGCAAAGCACGGGTACATGGCTAGCTAGCTTACTGGGATCTTTTAATCATATGGAAAATAATTTGAAATTTTTCGATCTGCTGTACACGCTTTTTCGATGGACAAGCTGTTTGTGTGTTTTGCAAATCATCATTCTAAAAACAACGTCTGTCTATCAAACCGGTAAACGTATGTTTGCCAATCATCTGTAATGGTCATGGTTTTTCAGTACTCAGGTAATTTTTTGGGCATACGGGATTATACTGACTTTAACCAATAACAAATCTTTAAACACATGTTTTTAAAACAACGAAGGACCGGAAAACTGAAGGAAACTATGAAGGAAGCCTATGAGCTCTGGAAGAGCCCTAGGACTAACTTCTTCCATAATAGTCCTAGAAGGTTAAAATTCGAAATGTAACCTTTTTGGGAGGTGGCGAATCATAAAATTAAAAACTTAGTTTTCGCCCTAATAGTTGTAGGTGGTTTAAATTTGAAATGTTCATTCAGAGGTGGTGAGTAAGAAAACAACGAAGGAGGCCTCTCAGATCAGCTGGAAGAGCAATAGGACTAACTTCTTCCCTAATAGTCCTAAAAGGTTGAAATTTGAAGTGTAATCTCAGTGGGAGGTGGCGAATAAAAAATCAAGGAGAGTTTTTTATGAGAACGCAGCAACGCGCGTCGGGCCAGCTAGTATATATATATATATATATATATATATATATATATATATGCATAGATAATGGCCGATCCAGCAGACGAAGAGATTGCAAAGAGAAGTTGGATACAAAGATGTTGCACAAAAATATAAGTTGTACCTATATACAGGTATAATCATGTGCTTTCACATGTGATTTAAATGTAGTAGCTTGGTAAAAAAGTGGAATGAATGACGAACCTTCATAATGATAGGACGTTTATGCAACCGGGGTTATTATTATTATTGTTTTTTTTTTAAGGATGAAGCCCACATTGGACTGAGACCTGTGCGTGGATCTCAGTTGGACCTACAGTTTTAGGTGGGTTCCGAACCACCGGATTTGAACTAGGCTACTATTACCGGTTACCGGTAAAGCTCCTAAGAACACATTTATTACCTGAACAGAGCAATGGATGCTCTCTAATGCAGTTGCTGGAGTCCAGTGAGCGTGAATACAAACAGTAGTGCTGCAATAAGAGTCGCGGCGCTAGAGGCTAGTTGCATGCTGCCGGCAACTGCATCCGGTTTGTAATCACGGCATGGTGTCCGCTGTCTGACGAAATTCATGAGACTGTCAACGATGTTGGCCGGAGTCGGCTCCTTGCATTTGGTCAGCTCAGCCACCACACACTTTTGCACTTCGTTGATTTTACTGCAAAAAAGCCACCATCAAACGTTGTAAAAGATTTAATAGTAGTTTATGAAACGATTATATAACGCCTGCATTTTATATGACGCTTCGAAGTTTATTGTATTCTATGTTATTAGGGTTATGAAATGCTATCTATAGCTGTGAGAGTAAGGATTTTCATCAATTATTTTGTAAAATATGGGGGTTCAAAGTTGAAATTTTTCTGTTTTGGGGGGCAATTGATCACACCTACGAGTGATCTTAAACTTTTGATAAATTTTCTGTAACTGAAAGACACCTCCAGGAATAAAATTATATATTTTTTACTCCAATCAAGCAATTAATATTGTATCAAAATACATTTTTTTTAAATATTATGTAAAAAATTCAATTTTTCAAAAAAATATTTTGTAAAAATTATTTGTTAGATTGAAATAAAAAGTATTTCACTTTATTCCTCAAGGAGTCTTTTAGTTATGGAAAATTGATCAAAAGTTTAAAATCACTGAAAACAATCGTAGTATACAATATTTTTTTCCTAAAGTGACCCGATAAGTGCCTATTTTTGCACTAACTGTAGCACGCAAAATAGTCTTTTCCTGCACCAGAGCGGGAAAGTAAATTTCAGTGCGCGAAAATACTTTTCCTACAACTGTTCGTAAAGTGCACTTAAATGTTCTGGCAAATAAATCATTATTATTATTATTATTAGTAGTTCTTTACGAACTGAAAACTGATTGTAAAATACCTCTTTAGTGCTCAGCGAGCAGTAAAGTCAGCTGGCGAGCGTAAAAAGTACTTTACCACTCGCCAGCTGTGTTTGATGGCTTCTCATTGGTGGATCACGAAATCCGTGAAATTCTCATAACCCCAACAATGGCGCACGCTAACCAAATCCGCGCACGGTCTGTGATGTTACAAACTAAAAGTTTTTATTGTGTTGGAATCCAGAACTGCAGTTGTAGGAAAAATATTGAATGTAATTTGCGCGTGAAGCTTCTTTATCGCTCTCACAAAATTACTGCACTCCGCTATGCGTCGCGCAGTAACTGTTTTGGCTCGAGCGATAAAGTCACGCTTCACGCTCTTAATACATAAATAACTATTTCCGCACTCCAGATTTTCAACCTAACAACACAAAATAGTGAGCATGTAATACGCATTTCTCTCGTCCAGCAAAGAGCTAATTTGCACACTAGTTACACAAGTAACTAAAATCAACTGCAGCTTTGACTTACAGACACTCATCCTTTTCCAGTTTGAAGGTGGGCAGATTCTTCAGTTCAGGCATTTCTTCCATTGCTCCTGGAACCTGAATGTTGAATGTGGCATTGACGCAGTGCTGTATGGCCTCCAATTTGTCTGACAAACACTCTTTTCCACCTTCGCCAATGAATACTGCAAAAAATATTTATATCGTCAACAACATACAAATGATACTAATTGTAATACAACAATAAACCGATACACGATGGAGTATCCCAGAACTAACCGAATTTACACTAGTACATTGTCTAGATCAGATTTCACATGAATTTTTATAGAAAAATATTAATTGAATTAAATTTGTTGACCGAACGAACAGAGGTCTCTGTTTCAAAATGAATAATACGACTTGAAGTTGTCACAACCATATTTATTGAAAATTTTGGTTGTTACACCATTATCAACCTCAAACTAAAACTAAAGGACAGAGTAGTTTAATGTCTCTGTTTCAAGTAGTGTTTAAAAATACCCAGGTATTTAAAACTCAGGTAAATATCCTTGGTATTTACCTGGGTAAATACCCAAAATTCATATTTTGGGTATAAATACCCAAATATTTATGGGTGTTTATGGGTATTTACAAAATTAATATATATGGGTATTTTGGGTAAAAATACCCGGGTATTTTTGGAATTATGAAATTGATGAAGATTAATTGATGTTTACCCCTGATTATGTTATTATTATCATTGTATGATATATTGAGTTAGTCTATAACAACTTATTTACCATTTTTTCAATGACTTGGTGATTATTTTTAAACATTGCCCAAAGTTTGTAAATAAACAGGATTTTTTCGTTTCTAAAATCGGCATAAAGAGAACTAGGTAAATAAGCGGCCTTCACACGTTCAATCTTGAACGTGAGAAAGAAGACAATCCACTCAGAAGCGCGTTCAGAAATGTACGTGTGAAGGCAATGTTGGCGTGTGGTACGGCGTGTTGGTAGAACTGTCGGAAGTGTGTTGAAAATGCACGTTCAGGTGTCTGTCCAGGCGTGGCTCGCCATACCGAATGCAGTAGTCGTCGGTACAACGCGCCACGCCAGTTTTTCTTCTAGTTCTCAGTTCATAGTTCGTAAATTAAAATAGTTGGTTTTTAATATAAAATAGTTGGTATTTCAGTTTAGTAAGTGCAATTTTGTTCAAATTATTATTTTTTCGTATTATTTCTTTTGTGGAGGACTATGGCAGATACTCGTTGTTGGAATAAAGATTTTCTCACAGAATTCATAAACGAATAAAGGCTCCATCCTTGTCTATGGAAAGTGAAAAGTAAAGACTATAGCAACAAATATGTGAAGAACGACGAGTACGACAAACTAGTCATGCTTTGCAAAGGCAGCTTCCCCGAAGCTGATCGCGCCTTTGTAACAAAAAATCAAAGCTTACGCGGATCTTTTAGAAAAGTAGTGATATTCCAGTGCTAAATTTCAAATCTTCAAAAGAACGGCCAGTAGCTAAAAATCGTAGTGTAGCCTCGTAAAACGTTCCTCTGGTGAAATACATTTTCTCATCACTGTTTCTGTTTTCATAATACTACCTTTCACTAGATCTAATAACGCATTAAACGATGTAACATCCATTCTTAAATAATTAGTAACAAGTATTCTGTTGTTTGTGAATGGATGGTAGGAGGGTCCGGATTTTTTAAAAATTCAGTGGTGTAAAAAGCTAATCTAGACAACTTGTTGGGCTCTAAAGTTCAAAAGAAATTTTTGAAAAATTACAAGAACTTAGGTGGCCAGGTTTGATATACTAATATCTATGACTATTTTGAGTCAAAACCCTTGAATTGGAACTAACCATATTTAACCAATGTACTGAATCTCAAAATTAATACAATGATAATAAATTGCATTTCAAGTTTATAAAAATACAACTCAAATATACATGAAAAAAGGATAGGCCTACCGTTTTATAAGTTTCATATAATTTATGTCATTAGCCTAAAACGCAACCAACCCAAAGATCATGAAATCGGAATTTTTTTATCATAGCACACTGATTTTACACGCTTGCATAGAACTTGCATTTATTTGTGTGTTTTCATTTATAAAATCCCGATTTCATGAACTTTGGGTGCGTTTAGGCTAGTGGGTTATACTAAATTTTAACTTCAAAACTAAATTTTCTACAAGATGAGTTTATTCAAAAGGGTGATTTATCAATAATTAACAAAGTTAATCCACTTCAAACTTGAAAAATTGCGTTTTATTTAATGTAATATTTCAATAATTATGGTAGTCACAATTTCTAACATATTTTATTCGATTTAAATCAAAATTATCCATTTGAACACCTAAATAAAGAGTCTGCAAGTTTCTATATGAGTAAATATTGAGGAAATATTTGAAAAATACATTAATCTGACTATAACTGTAGCTATATTCTATTACACAATCAGGGTTTCTGTATTCTGTTCGTTATAATACTACAAAACAGATAGAACCCTTCGGCTTTAATAAGTCTTTTTTTTTTTTTTTTTTTTTTTTTTTTTAGGATGATGCCCACATAGGTCTGAGACCTGTGCGTGGGTAATGAAATGGATGATGTTGATTGATGAGTTGGACCTACAGTTTTAGGTGGGTTCCGAACCACCGGGAAGTGATTTTACAGCAGAGAACAGTGTCTTTTTTGCTGGCCAATCCAATCGGTCACCGTTACGAACACGACCTTCGAGAACGCAGCTTATCTCTCTGATTGAACAGATACCTGCTACGGCTCGCGGCTATCACTTCCCATCTATCTATTAGTTATCTGAGAATTTTTTATTTCTGAAATTTCGGGGGGGGGGGGCCTGGGCCCCATGGGCCCCCCTGGCTACGCCACTGGTCCTGCAGCTACACTTGCAGGAATGCGATGGTGATGTCTTTCCCGAGCGCGATACATTGTTGAACGATGAACGATTCGGAATTCCACACGCCATTCAGGTGCGCAGTCAAAAACGTGGGTAAACTGCGTTTAAACGGAGTGTCCCGTTCTTGCGCGCGTTCAAGAGTGAACGTGTGAAGGCCGCTTTAATTGTATTAGTGAGACTGCGACACACAACAAAAGTTAGTCGCTAGGAAGAAGGGGGGTAAGAAGGTGTGCAGTGAAGCACGCCAGTGATGCAATCCTAGATTGCCCAAAACTAAAAATCCCCTATGATATGAAATCAAGACAGCACCACATTAGAAAAATTGTGAACATACTTCTACTGTTATTAAGTTGTTATAATTTTTATTTTTAAAAATGGATTGGAAGTAGGCCTAACTGACATGTAGGGATAATATTAAAAGTAGTAAAAAATTTCAATGTAAATAAATATGCAGGTATTCAGTACTGCCTCTTAGCTCCAAACTGGATAAACCTATTTTGAAAAATTCCTTCTGTATTTTGGTCTCATTTTTAATTTAAAACTCTGTGTCATAGAGTTTATGTTTGTTCAAGTTATGTTTTGTATGAGTTCAAGTATGTTTTATTTTAGTACTGAACAAAAGATTTTGAAAAAAAAAAAAATTTAAAATAATTATTATTGAATCTTACCATCCTACAGACTGAATTTTTTATTTCCTTGGGTTAGTTTACACATACTAGGATACTAGGTCAAATTTTCATCTCTAAATAATAATTATTACTTTTATATGTTTTTGTAATTTTAAATAAAATCCCCACAAAAAACGAAGAAAATCATAAATATCCAGGACCTGCGTATTTATGTCGATCATTCTCAGAAGTAAAATGTTAGTGGGGACCATATGAAAAATTGTTAAACACATTTATCATCATTTTACTATCCTTACATGCAAAAAAACAACTCAATCTTCTCTAAATTCAATAAAAATTATAAATACCTAGTTTTTGGGTATTTATTCGGGCCTGGGATAAATACACAATTTATAAAAACCTACCCACTGGGAATTTACCTGGCCCACATCACTAGTTTCAAGTGATGAACACGTGAACCAAATTCTATGAAATTTTATAGATATTTAAAGAGAATCTGTACTCAATAAATTGTTATAAAATGTATTTTTCAATTAGGATACCCCACTATAATACTATGCGTCGGGGTGATCACAAAATTTCAAAAAAAAAAAAAATATTCTTCTTATACATTAACATGTAGAGCAATAATTTTAAAAATCAACTCCTTAATACTAGCCTACTGCTAATTAAAAAGACTACTAACATCACAGTGATATGCCTAAAAAAAATATCATACAAGAACATAAAGTGATATAATTATTCGATATAACTCATGTTACTCCCAACCACCATGACTTCCAAGATACTACTGTAAATAATACTACGCTAAAATACAATTTTGGTCATCAAACAATTATAATATAAGAATTGTCCTAATACAATTTTATTCAATGAGGTGTATTTTTTAAATTCTATTTACTTTTAGCTCCTCGCTCCGGTGGACTCCTATATCATGCAACTAATCCCTTACTCTTTTTTTAAATCTACTAATATTTTATTCTTCTTTAATTTGTTGTGGCATACTATTAAATATTTTTGGACCCAAATATTCTATCGATCTCTGTCCAAAAGCTGTGTTCATTCTCGGTACAATTTGAAAATTAAGATTTCTTAATTTAGTATTATGTCTATGGGTAATTACAGTATTTTCCGTTTCTGTTTTTCCTTATATAAATGAGTAAAATTAATACATATGCCTTACACTAAGTACTCTGTTCTCAATAAATAGTTCGCTGGTTGGAAAGCGATTTTTTTGTGTCCCATTACCTTTAGTACACGCTTTTGTGCTTTAAAAACTGAACCTACAAAGCTGTAATTTGCTGCTCCCTAAACCAAAAGTCCATATCTTAAAAGAGATTCTACCAATGGAAAATATACACTTTTAATCATACCGTTATTAAGTAAATTACGTAGCTGATGAAATTTATATATTAGCTTCCTTATTTTAGTAGTTGTGCATGACATGTACTTATCCCTTTTTAATAGATCATCTACAAGATTATACAAAGATATTTGACACTGTCAGAACGCTCTATCAGAGGACAATCACAACTGCTATCTACCCTGTAACAATGATGAAGCTTCACTGATGCCATGAGTGTGGTTTGGTGCCATCAGTTAGAGAAAACGATAGAAACTTTGTTTTTGTTGCATTCAATGTGAGCAGGTAGTTTCCCAGCCACCTGGTGACTTTAGAAAGTTCTGTTTCAAATACATCCTTCCGATCTTTTCCCTGAAAGAGGAGGGCTGTGTCATCAACGAAGGCTATAGCCCTACCCTGCATTCTCATAGAACACAGTTCATTAACAAAAATCAATTACAAAATTGGGCCCAAAACCGATCCTTATTCCAAACTTCATGGACCCTTCTGCGCTCATCTGTTTCCCAACTCTTGTCCTTTGTAGTCGGTTGCTAAGGTAAGACTTGAACCACTCCAGAGATTTATTTAAAGTTACATTCATGTGAGAGCAACAGATACATCGATCCATTTTGCTCCCATGACACATAGATAAAAGAAATTAAGACATGATGGACAGAATTCAATATGAAAAACTCTTTTATCCATATATTTCGTCTGTTGTGTGCATTTGAGAGTGTGTGTGGTTTGATAGCGTGTGTGAATGTTATGTGCGCATGCGTGAGAGACTGTGGGTGTGAAAGGCTGAAATATCAGACACTCGCTCATAGGTGTTAGAGGAGTCGACAAGGGAAAGTGTTTGAGATATTTCAATGAATACATTCAATCCTATAAAGTCCACTGGTATTCATTAACCTTTTCCATAAGGATTTTGGTTGCTCCGACCGGATCTCGTGAATCAAGTGCATATTTATTGAAATTGACTAAATAATTCGTACAAGTGGAACAAGTACTGTTCATTCATTTCGTGTGTGACAAAATCAGAACTGTGTCCAGCTTCGGAACGAACTGTTTAGTCATTAGCTTCCGAATTTCACTGCCGCACCCGTGTTCCTCCAGCCATCCAGCCGTCTCGAGCAGACCGAAGTCAAAGTCGTAAAATGTGTCGTAAACCTAAGGCGCCGTTCGTTAGTCCAAAGAACAGCTTAACTATTCTCTCTCGCTTATCCTTTCACTCCTTCCTTCGAAACTCTTGTTTTCATTTAATGTCATCGTATTCCTTTCCTCAACAATATAACTCACTCTACATACAATCCTACAAAACCTATTCTTTTCCTTTCTTTCATATCTTTGCATGCTTCTATAATATTTCAAAATGAGCATGGAGAGTGATAAAACAATTGATATTGTTTAACAAAGAGATGAATTGAAGAAGAAACGTAGATTGATAAAGAGCAGCATAACCAGATTTAGGACATTCTTTGAAAAAAGGTGTAATGCAGATTCCATTGGTCAATTGAAGCTGCGTTTTGAAGTTTTCAAAAATTATTTATCAGAATTTTCCGATGTGCAGTCAGAATTGGAAATGATCGATGAAAAAGGAGATTATGATGAACGTGATAGATTTGAAACAGCGTATTTTGAGCTAGTGGAAGAGGTTCAAAGGGTTATTGACAATAATGAATTGGGATGCAAAGTTTCTAATGTGATTAACCCTGTCAACAATATTCCAGTGAAACTTCCTCCTATTAATTTGCCTGTATTTTATGGGAATTTCGATGAGTATACTTCCTTTGCCAACATATTCCAGTCAATAATTGATGATAATGATTCTTTAACAGACGTTCAGCGATTTTTCTACCTTAAATCTGTATTGAAGGGTGAAGCTACATCAATTCTTCATTCTTTAGAGGGAACACCAGACTGTTATAAAACAGCACAGCTCCTCTAACACCTTCTTTGTTCACGTTTTGAAAATAAATGGTACCAAATAAATAAGCATGTGAAGGCTCTTTTCAATTTAGGTTGTAAATCAGAGAAGGAATCTGCAAGGTCTATAAGACATATTATGGACACCATGCAAAAACATCTTCATGCATTGGAACATCTTGGTGAACAGACACAGCACTGGGACACCATGATGATACATCTAGTTACACAGAATGTTGACACTAAAACGTTTGTGGAGTGGGAAGGGTCAATCAAGGGTGAAGAAAAACCAAAACTTTCCCAACTCATTACATTTCTTGAGCAAAGATGTCAATTATTAGAGTCAGTAGAAGACAGGAGTGGATTAAAAAAGGCATTGCAGCCTGTGAAACCCAAATTTTCTAACCCTTCAGGGAGCTATCTTACAACAACAAAAATGTGCAGCTTGTGTCCAAATCTTCAGCATCCAATCTATTTGTGTGACAAATTCAAAACTTCAACTGTGCAAGACCGTGTAGTCCATGTAAAAAAAACTGGGACTATGCTTCAACTGCTTATCTTCAACTGAGCATAAATCAAAGGACTGCAAGTCAGGTACCTGCAAGCATTGTGGGGAAAAACACAATAGTCTGTTGCATTATCAACTAAAGGTGAATCAAATAACATCAACAACTGCAACAAGTGGAAGGGAGCTTAGTGCAGTGCTCCTTTCAACTGCAGTGGTGAATATTTTAGATGGAAAAGGGTCTCAACATTTGTGTTGTATTCTGTTAGACAGTGGCTCACAGTCAAATTTCATAACTGAAAGGGCAGCAAGGCAACTAGGGTTACAGACATACCCAAGTGCTGTTGAAGTGAGTGGTATTGGGCAATCAGTCACTAAAACGTATTCAACTGTTCAATGTATTATTAAATCACATTACACATCATTTTCAGCAAATATTGACTGCATTGTGCTACCCATTATTACAAACAAACTACCAACATGCCATGTTGACATTTCTTCATGGCAGATTCCATCAAATCTTCATATGGCTGATCCATCTTTCAATAAACCTCAATCCATTGACCTCCTTCTTGGATGTGAATATTTTTATGATGTTCTATTGGAAGGAAGATTTAGACTATCAGACTCATCCCCAACTCTACAAAATAGTCAGTTTGGCTGGTTGATTGCAGGAAAAATGAAAGACAAAGTCACTCCAAACATAGTGTCATGTAAATTGTCAGTGTTTCATGAACTCAATGACAATATACAAAAATTTTGGGATATTGAAGAATGTCCAAGTGAGAAGCAGTTTACAGGTGATGACAAAATTTGTGAAGATCATTTTATGAAAACAATGGTGAGAGACACAAAGGGAAGATATAGTGTGAGTATTCCTCTGAAGGGGTGCATTGATGATCTTGGGGAGTCTAAACCTACTGCACTGAGAAGGTTGCAACATCTTGAGAGGCGTTTCTCAAGGAATCCCGAGCTCCATTCACAATATATTCAATTTATGAGAGAGTATGAGAAGTTGGGGCACATGCATCAAATTTCCAGTGAAGAAGCAGAGGCATCAAAGGCTTATTATATACCTCATCACCCAGTTCTCAAAGAGGATTCTCTAACAAACAAGTTACGAGTTGTGTTTGACTGCTCAGCAAAATCAACTTCAAACAAATCGCTCAACGATATATCCATTGTTGGCCCAACAGTCCAATCTGATTTGATCAGTAATAGCTAGATTCAGAACTCACTACTATTCAGAACTATGTGCGCATGCGTGAGAGGCTGTGAGTGTGAAAGGCTGAAATATCAGACACTCGCTCATAGGTGTTAGAGGAGTCGACAAGTGAAAGTGTTTGAGATATTTCAATAAATACATTCAATCCTATACAGTCCACTGGTATTCATTAACCTTATCCACATGATTATAAGAATTATTGTAAGTATAAAAATAAGAGTATGCAAGTAATAAACAATACGTACTTAACAAAATAATAAAAGCAGAAATATTGCTCAGAACAAAATAATTAATATGATAAGCTTACTCTCAGTAAAATTACAATAGTAGAAAAATGATGAAGAATTGTTTACTTTACTTTACTCCTTGGCGCTACAGGTCGATGTGACCCTTGGCCTCCTTAACATAGCCTCTCCATCTTTCCCGATCCTCTGCTTGCCCTCTCCAGTTACATATTCCAAGTACTCTCATATCACGCTCCACATCATCCGTCCATCTATTCCTCGGTCTACCTTTTCTTCTTCTATTAAATAATCTTTCCTTCCATATACACTTCGTCACCCTTCCATCATCCATCCTCACCACATGTCCAATCCATCTAATTCGTCCTGATTTAATAAACTTAACAATATCCTCATGATCCAGGAACCTTTCTATTTCACAGTTCCTTCTCCCCCTCCAAAATCCATTTACGCAGATAGGGCCAAGGATTCTTCTGCACACCTTTCTTTCAAAAACTCTTAGTCTTTGAATATCACCAGCAGTAAGCACCCATGTTTCAGACCCATAGCATACCACAGGTCTCACTAATGTTTTGTATAATTTTAATTTGGTTGCTCTTGATAGAAGTCGAGACTTGAACAATTTTATACCAGCATAGTACGACCTGTTACCCGCCATAATCCGCCTAAGTATCTCTGCTGAGACTTTCCCATCACCAGTTATAAGGGCTCCTAGGTATACAAATTCCTTAACCTGTTGAAATGTGTAGGCTCCAATGGTCATGTTTCTCATGTTTTCTCCGGCTGCTGTTGATGACACTGAGATATTTAGTTTTGACCTCATTTATTTCCAGCCCATTGGTACACTACTGCCCACTAGTAATGTGAAAGCCTCTCTTAAGGCTGGCACAGTTCTAGCTATTATGACCAGATCATCAGCGTATCCACAGACCTGCCACAATCTATTCACTACGGTATTTCCATGTGCGATATCTTTTACCGCTTCATGGAGAGCCAAATTGAACAGTAATGCTGACAGGGCATCACCTTGTCTTACACCATATTTCACAGGAAAACGCTTTCCAACATTCCTGCCCATCTTCACCCTAGAATAGGTTTCATTTAGTGTAACTGCCACCAGCTTAATCAATTTGGATAGCAAACCATTTTTGATTAGAGCCTCAACCAACTTTGTCCTGAATAGACTGTCGAACGCTCTTTTATAATCTATGAGAAGAATTGTTTATATAATAAAAATCAAATGATAATAAATATGATTCTTCCAGTAGCTATTGTTTCAATAGCGACCCTAAGGCTTGTTTCACATATACCCGGCAGGTAATCAGTGTCTTTTACCCAGCTGTATTGGCATTTTATGATATGATTTCAAAAATCAGGTAAGTGTGAAGTGCTGCTACGTATGATACAATGTCCCTACAGCTGAGTAAACAGCACCGGTCACACGACTACCGGGTATGTATGAAACAAGCCTTAGGGCCCCTACTGAATCAATAGCAACTGAACTATTTACTGAACGACTGAGAAACCGGGTAGACGACACATAATATACACGATCTAATATACAGCTACTTGAGATATTTAGACCTACACGTTTTGTGTGGACTCTGATCCGTCGAGTTGGTGTGATAAGGGGTTTTTTAAGGGTAAGATATTAGAACCTATAAGTTTAGGTGGACTACGAACTCACATGCAATTCTGTCGCCTTCCTTGTAGCAAATGAACTGCTCCAGTGCCTCTGTGATATTCATTATAATGTATTTGGAAATTTTTTCACTTTCATCCAAGCACGGCTCAATCGATGTGGTAAAGTTCCTAATGCAGCCTTTCAGTTTAGGTGTACTCCTGCACACAAACAAATCAATAAAAAATTAATTAGTTTCACATTAAAAATCCAATCCATTATGGATATCCATCCAGTAAAGATCCATTACTTATCACTTCCGAAGAGGGTTTTCAAATATCAGACAACTCTTACAACAAAATCTACAAAAATGAGTTTTTACGGACAATTTTTGCACATATTTCCTAGATTATTTCGGAAATTACTGCAGTTACCGATTTCTAACTTGTTTTATTCAATTTAACAGCCTATTTTACATTAAAACCTGACAAAATTACAAGTAAAATGAAGGTACTAAAAATATCTAAATGAGTAAATTACCTCAATGAGGAATTTAGCCTCATCAATTAGATAGGCCTACAGTAAATTGATAGGGCTAGTTGCTAACTTCCGCCATCTTCAACTCTGTAACGATGCATTTCCAAAATTACGTTTATATGAACTTTTTCATAATTTTTTTCGGAGCATGAATTCCACATTCTAAGTCTGAAACCTGTTCGTGAGTAATAAGTTGGATGACAGTGATTGATGATTGGTACCTACAATTTTTGGTGGGTTCTGAACCACCCGCAAGTGATTTTACAGCAGAGAACTGCTGGCCAATCCAATATGTCACCCTTACTGAGAGGGCCCAGGAGAGCGTTGCTTATCTAATTTGACTGAACAGATACCTGCTACAGATCAATACTATCACTTCCCTAAAATCCACAAGTGAAACGAGTGTGCTCAAGCCTCAGTTTCCCAGAACACGGATTTTGACTGAATGGCCAGCGGACAGGGCCGCATACACTACAATATATAAACTCGCGCTTCGCGTTCGGCAGGGGGTTGCACCCCCTGCACCCCTGCCACAGCGTCAGTGATATACATGCCGGTGATGGAATGCATGACTCCACTACAGATTTCTTTGTGCAATTTTCAAACACATTTTTTAGACTTTCTGCACATCTCTAGTTTTGAAAGGGGTGGGTTTGTTTTTTTTTTTTTTAAAGGCACTTAGAAGGGTTAAGCTTACTGAGGCCAAATCTGCTCTTAATATCAGCTGGTAATTTTAGAAAGTCTGAATTTTCTATTAACAAGAGAGTAACATTTTCAAAATTAAACTTTTTCAAAGATTTTGCACTTCATGCACCCCTTACTTAGAAGGGGATAGATTTTTCGAAAAACGTTCAATAACATTTTTCAGTTATTTTTTTATGCTTAACCAACCAACTATATAAAAGAGACCCGAAGAAACTAATCCATGTCTAATTATTAAATATAAGTAGGCTTACCATATTTTTCAAACCCCAATCACGGTATTTTTCCATAGAGTAAAAAAGGAGTATTAAATATTAAACAAGCTTGTTTTGGATGTATTTCTTTTCTACAAAAATAAAAATAAAACAATATTAAGTGCTTGTTTATATGAAATAATAATAGCCTAATAATAATAATAATGAACTCAAGATGAAGTTTTTCAGTAATTGTACACGTATATTTTTTTCTTTTTGGACCCATTGTAAGACCAAGCAAAAAAACTAAAACACCAAGTAAGAAAGCACACTTGACTGTCGTCAAAAAACTACTGAGCACTGTCTGCTGGCTGGTAGGTGTCTTTTCAGTCTTCAGCAAAAACACAGCTACATTGCAGCTAACAAATTAAAATATAGTATAGAGTATTGTTGCCAAGTTTTATGTGTACAGAAACCAACACCAATTAAATTGAGATTGAATTCCAGCCGTCTTGAGTAGGCTCCAGCATGTATACTAACAATGCTAGCGAACTTACATTTTAACTTTATTAAAACATTACAATATATAAATTTTTATAAAAAAAATATAGAAAATCTTTCCTTGTTTCACCATCTCTACTAAAAATCCCAAAGATAAATCAATCCCGGATTTTTTCCCGGACACACATGAATCCCGGAATTACCGGACTAATCCCGGAGAGATGGTAAGCCTAAATATAAGGAACCCAAGAAACCAAAATTGGTTAAACTTAATAAACCGCAAATTACTAAACCTATATGACTAATAGATGGATAAAATTCTCAATAAATAAACTTTTGAAAAGATCTAATTTTTAAACATCCTCCAAGTACTACCCCTATCAAGAAACTTGGAATTTATTATCTTTTCTGTTTCAGACTTGGTTTAAATAATATCATCCATTCAGAGAAAAATCAAATTTCTCATAAACAAAAACGTTGAAAATTATCAAAATTGCATAATTTCAAGATGTCTCACTTTGGGCACCTCTCACTCTGAAGGGGATGATTTTATCCGAAAATTATCAACAACACTTTTAAATTATTTTCTTATTCTTAATCAATTCCTGGGAATGGAATCATCAAAAAGTACACATTTGAAAAGATCAAATTTTTCAACATCCCCCATTATCCACCCCTATCCTGAAACTTGGAATTCTTCTAGATTTTTGTTTTAACCCTGGTTTTGATATCAGCCTCCAATCAGAACAAGATTAAATTTTTCATAAACAAAAAATTCAAAAATTTTCAAAATTACATTGTTTTAAGATGTTTTACTTTGGGCACCCCTTACTCAGGAGGGGACGTTTTTTTTTCAAAAAATATCCATGAATACTTCTTAGTTATTTTTTTATTTTCAATTAATCCTCATGTATAAAATTAAAATAAAATCAATATTTGAAAAAATCAAATCAATATTATTTGAAAAAATCAAATTTTAAAACATCCCCAAAAACTACCCTCATCGGAAAATTAGGAATTTATTTGGTTTCTATATCAACCTCGGTTTTAATATCAGCATCCTATCAGAAAAAGTTCAAATTTCTCATAAACAAAAAAGTCGAAAATTTTCAAAATTACATTTTTTCAAGGAGCAGCCCTCACTCTGAACCATATATATATATATATGCGTATGGCACGTCAGCATGATAAAAGACATTCAAACACAAATTTTACATACATAAATGGTCATAGATTTACATTAAGTTGCCTGAGCCATTCAATGGCTTCAGTTGTCAAAACATTCAAATCTTCAATCCCTCCATCGAATTTATGTACTGGACATTCATTAATCAGGTGTTGGGTGGTTTGAACATCATTGCCACAGTCACAGTACGGGGTGTCTATGTATCCCCCCACTTACACTTATTTGCTGCAGTCCTGGCACAGTCACTTCTTAGTCGGTTCAAGATGGCCCACTCCCTTCTCTCCAGGCTAAAACCGGCAACCTTTTTAGTTGGATCAGCTATGATATCCTTATTCTTGACACTTAGGTCTCTCCACTTCTTGATCCAACTCTCTTTGATTGAGAAGTTGCCATTGTTCAGCTGTTGTTTCCTCAACCAGAAAGGAAGCCTAGACTTCAGCCTGCTTCTTGGTGGGTTCCTCAGCACATCTTTGAGCAAGGAGTCATAGGTAAGAGTTCTTCTCCATACTCTTTGTGAAGCTTCACTCTGAACCATTATCATGGACATTTCAAGATCAAGATTATCAAGACAATATCTATCATCAACCATCGATAATAAAATTGAAATACTACCATTCAACAAAAAAGTTCAAAATCCAATTTCTTCAATTTGCCCCCCAAAAATCAGTGAAATATCGTTTTTCGCCCCCTACTTTAAGAGGGATGATTTTTTCAAGAATTTTCAAATGGGGGCACCTACATTTTTCTATGCTCTGTTTAATGGGAACAATAATTTTTCAAATATCTTGATATTTAGATTTAAACCTGTTTTTCATCACCCCCTGGCAACCCTCTAAATCAAAATTTTGTGCACCATTCAATTTCATCTCTCACAAATTATAGTAATCTCCTATTTTCAACCATAAAAACCAAAATATCTTCCAAAAAAATTTTTCTAGCAATTTTCCCCCACCAGCCACCCCAAAACAGCTCGAGTAAAAAAACGTTTCCAACACACCATTGTGCTCAGCTTACCAAGCACTACAAAATCAAAAAATGAAATTTAAAAATATCTCAATATCAAAGATTTTCACTTTTTGAGCCCCCTCTAAAACATCCTCACTGAGTTTTTTGAAACTTTTTCTGGGGTCAAACCCCCTCTAAAATTGCGTTTACCTTCATATAAAATCACCAAAATCAAAATAAAACACCAAAAAAATCATGAGTAAATTGAGCCCCCCCCCCCTTAAAAGGAATAGGGGACACTTTTCAACAATGTTGGAATTATTTTCCAGTCGAATCCCACTCCAAAAGAGTATCCAATCGGAAAAACCCCAAAAAGCAACCTGCATCATGAAAATCTTTAATGTCAATCAGTGAGTGACTTTTGCAGTTGTAGAGTATATGCAATAATAAAATGCATAAAATAAACATGTTTCCTAGATGACTGCAGGGCTCTGACTACACAATAAGCATGTAAAACGTTGAGTTCTCACCAGCCTAGCTTAAGTCGCGTCTCCACCAACCGAACATGTCTGCCGAACATTGTTGGCAAATACAAAAAACGGGCAAATATTAAACATATGGGTCACCAAACATGTATGTGAGTTCAATTGAAATGTTCGGTTTGTGAGCGAACAGTGACGGCCAACAACAGGTTCCCACCACACCGATCATAATGTTCGAGAAGGCGTCCACACCAAACCAACTCCAAAAAATGTTCGGCGACATCAGCTGATTCCAGCAAACACTGTTTGCCGAACATGTTCGGTTGGTGGAGACGCGGCTTTAGATACAGTAGAATATCATATGGTCCATAATACATACTACATTGACTGTAAAGAGATAGATCTCAGTCACTGTAGCTGACACAAAATGACACGTGCGTGTACCTGGTCTTTATAGTGTCTTAGTCATATGGATTCAATGTTACAAAAACAAGAAACACCTGTTTAATGAATTATTTAAGTGAATATGAAGCATTCTGTCAGATGAGGTTGTTCACATAGTTTGTTTGCAAAGAGTTCTAAATTTTCAGTGGATTAAATTTATTAAATAGGCATCAAAATGCCATCTTCAAATGATATAAGTGCTTTGTTGCAAGAAATTGTTGACTATATTACTGAGAATCTTGGAGGAGACATAAATTGTAGTGAACTCAAAAGAACACTAACAAAAATATTGAAAAGAGCTGAAAGAAGTGGAACATTGAAGAAAGTCAGGGGCCTATATTCGTTGGAAACAAATGAAGCCGATTCATGCTACATTACAGGATTGTTTCTTCAGCAATTGGCGAGCAAATGTGGTCAACATGGGATTGTGAAGAAAAGATATGGTAAGAGGCGGAGTAGATCTGGATCTAAATCTCGATCTAGAAGTAGCAGAGGATGCGGGTCAGCGAGGAATGCCAGAAGAAAACGTTCAAAAAGCAGTGGATGTCAATCAACAAGAAAGACAAACAAGACACGTCGCAGGACAGCCACGAAGAGAAGGTCAAAATCTAAGCCCAGGCTTTAAATGTACATCTGAGCCTAGGCCCAATGTTCCACACCCTGTTTATGAATGGAGTTGAAAAATTAATATGTATCAGTCTTATAACAGTTGGAGGTTTAAAGAATGATTGTTCCTTGAATGCGGGGTTATATTTTTGAACAATTATATCTATGTATCATAAGAATCACTAGTTATATTTAATCTGTGATGTTTTCCGTGGAGAAATACTTGATGAACAATCTAATATCAATACTGACACTGAATTTGTATTTAATTATGATTTTTACTCACTTATACTGGAGGGATACATTTCACTTCTAAAGAGAAGCTTCATCAGCCTGGTAAGGCAGCTTCTCTATAAGTGAAATGTATCCCTCCAGTAATAAGTGAGTAAAAATCATATTTAAATACAAATTCAGTGTCAGTATTGATATTAGATTGTTTATCAAGTATTTCGCCATGGAGAACATCACAGATTAAAATTAACTATTGATTCTTATGATACATAGATATAATTGTTCAAAATTTTAACCCCGCATTGAAGAAACAATAATTCTTTAGAGAGAAGCTGCCTTATCAGGCTGATGAAGCTTCTATTTAGAAGCGATAAAGATAATTGACAGGGTAATTAATTCATTAATATCTTCTAACAGTATTATTAATAAGTGTCCTTCAATTATATTAGCTGAAAGTCGTACACTTGAAGAGATTGGTCGAATTAAATTAATTAATGATTCAACTAAAATTATAAAAGGGGCAATAAATAATGATGGTGTATTCAGTGGCAACAGATGAGCAAATATTAAATTTGTAAATTTTATTCATCTATATGATATTATTGAAATTCATATGGGTAATCCCACGCAATTGAGATAGAAAGATGTCTTGTTGATGTAAAAACATAGGGTGCTAACCCAATGACATTTATAGTTAAAATAGCAATAAATATAGTTTGTAAGTTTAGAATCACTTGTTTATTAAAATAGATAAATTTTATTTCTTTCACAATATAATTATTAATAATTACTTTAGCTATTGAATTTCGTGATTCAATTAATCAAAATTTATTTGGGGTAATGAGTAAGATTAAAATTAATGAAATTCAATTAGGCTAATTTGTTTAAGGGAAGTTGTTCTTGGGTCAAATGATAAGAATAAATTGGTTAAAATGTTTGTTCAAAAAAGATTATTACTTTAATAAATTTAATTGTTAGGTTGGATAATAAAATTAGTGAAAATCATGAACATGGAGATATTAGTGGTATAAAGAAATACAATAAAATGTAATTTTAATTTGACTTATTAATGTTTTAATTAAACTAATTTCTCCATTGAGGGTATTTTTTAATTTACCATGAATTGGTTTAAGAGACCATTACTTAACTCAATCACTTAATGGAGGGCAATGGTGGGCTATGGTCAATTTCCAAAATTACCATAACAGTATTTGTGTCTTTCATGGGAGGTGAAGACCTTCTTTATGTAATAAACCATCCTAACCACGAAATATATATTTCTTTAATTGATATACCCCGAAAACAATGTCTTGGTCCAACCCTGATATAGTACTCAATAAGACACAAAGTTTATTTATAAGCCAAAATTGTGATAAAAAAAACAAATTTGAAAAACAACACAAATATGGGGAAATATACCAAGTTTTCTTAGATGCTGACGATTTGTAATCTTTCTTAACAAACAGATGTAACATTCCAAATATTCAAATTTATATAATACTAGCTGGCCCGACGCGCGTTGCTGCGTTCTCATAAAAAATTCTTGATTTTATTTCAACCTTCTAGGACTATTAGGGAAGAAGCTAGGTTTTTGATTTTATTATTCGCCACCTCCTACTGAGACTACTACATTTCAAATTTCTAGCTGCATTGGTTAACAGATGTAATCAACCCGGCATAATTACATTTCATCATACCCAGTCATATGTTTCCTACATGCTGCAAGGCTCCGACTTCACGGTAGCCTACATGCAAAGTCTTTGCGTTCCAGACAGCGTAAATAACGCCGCTAAGGGGCCTGCCATATGATTAAAAACTGTTGACTTCTATCAGCTGTTCCTTTAAGCTGTTTGGCCGGCAAGTTCAGTACGTTAGGTCTGTAAAATTGATTAATTAATAATAATTATTAGCCCCCCTATTGAAATTCATGGTCAGAAACCATCCCCAATATTCACACAACAAATTCCCAAAGTTTCATGCCGATCTGTCAAGTAGTTTTGAAGTCTATAGGGAACATACATACATACAGACAGACATTCATTTTTATATAAATATAGATGAAAACTGACACTGTATTTCTAGTCAAATTATGATCTTTACTCACTTATATTGGAGGGATATATTCCACTTCTAAAAAGAAGCTAGATAGAAGAAGAATGAATTAATTACCCTGTCAATTACTTTTATCACTTCTAAATAGAAGCTTCATCAATAAGCTTCAAAAATAAGGCAGCTTCTCTCTAAAGAATTATTGTTTCTTCAATGCGGGGTTAAAATAATGAACAATCATATCCATGTATCATAAGAATCAATAGTTAATTTTAATCTGTGATGTTCTCCATGGCGAAATACTTGATGAACAATCTAATATCAATACTGAAACTGAATTTGTATTTAAATATGATTTTTACTCA
>OX418222.1:18125287-18132889 GCA_948455865.1 Conomelus anceps
TCATCTGCATAAGTATGGAAACTGGAAAACCTGATAACGGAGGAAAGGTCATTAGCGTACAGGGTGAAAAGAAGGGGACCAGTAAGAGAGAGAGAGAGAGAGAGAGAGAGAGAGAGATATGGAGAATTAAAGAAGGATGAAGAAAAACAGAAAAGAAGTAGAAGAAATGGGAAAGGAAGAAGAAAAAGAAAAGGAAAAAGAACGAGATAGGAAGATGAGAAGTAGAAGAAAAAATATGGAAAGAAAGTGGAAGTAGTAGTAGTAGTAGAAGAAGGAAAAGAATGAGAAGGAGGTGGAGAAGGAGAAAAAGAAGAACAAGAAAAAGACAAGGAGCAGCATCAGAAGAAGGAGAAGATGTAGAAGAAGAAAAAGACAGGAGTAAGAGGAAGAAGAAAACTACAACTACGAAAAAGAAGATTAAAAAGAGACAGTGACTGTGAGAGTGACAATGCTTTGGAGAGAGAGAGAGAGAGAGAGAGAGAGAGAGAGAGAGTGAGAGAACGAGTGAGTTAGAAGGAATTGAAGAAGGAAGAAAAAAGAAAGAAGAATAATACTTATGATGATGATTCAGTTGTTCAAATGTTCTCATAGTTGATTGTTATTTTTTTCTCATGCCTAACCACCCGTATTTTGTTAACAATGACTGTCATTTTATTTACCATTTGCCAAATTCTACAATGTAATGCTGTAATGTAGAGTCGTTAGGATGACAAGACTCCACTATTAATAGTGGAATAAATTGTACTAGCAGTTGAGAAAGTCACAAACTTACAGCCATAATTATTGAGAGAAGAGGAAGAAGATGGAGAAGAAAAAGAATCGTAGTAAAAAATCGAATAATATGCAATGTCATTGAAACATGTTCATTACCTATTTTTGAGCAAGTCATACGTTATACACCTATGACTTAATCTGCAAGTCCTTTAGAATAATCTTATCTAGTAGTTCTGTGAACAATAGACCTCACGCCCAAGAATAAGGGTGCTTGCACAGAGGAACATACTCTACGTACTCAATGTTAATCACCATCGCAAAATTAAACACAATCATCACACCTAACTCTTTCGCGTAGTCTATTAATTTCATGTCTGTTTTCCACAAAATGTCACTCTGTATCACATCAACCAGGCTGTGTTTTCTATTTGCAAGACAGCTGATTGCTCAAATAACATTTCATATGTCTGATGAATAACGTTATAAGACAATATTAATTAAATTTGTATAATTATTATCAACTTAGTAATTGACCAATCAAAGAGAGGTCTCTGTTCCATGTCGACTGTTTTGCATTCTGTCTGTTTGTTTCACCGCATTTCAGGCTGAACGTGTGAACCGGTTTCTTTGAAATTTGGCATGAATGTTCCTTTTAGTAATGCGCAGAGATGTATGCATAAGTTTTTTTTTTTAATTTTGTTGTATTTAAAGGATAATTATGAGATTGGAACAAAATAGAATTTGTCAAATTTCACTAAACTAACAATTTGAGTCACAGGGCCATGGTTTCGTGTTTTACTAACACATCTCCGACTGTACTTAATTTGATAATTATAAGGAAGAAAGGAAATACACTGAGGCCTTCTTCTATAGGAAAATATAATTTTTAAGATGAGCTTCTCCATCATATGCAATATTGGAATATGCAATTTCATAGATGGCCCTCGGGCCGTAACATCTGGTTATTCATCTGGTTGAGCCTTATTCAGAATAAAGTTATCATTCATATTTGTTTGATTCATTTCTAATATTTAAATCAAGTATAATAAAAAGGTATTACTAAGTAAATGATACACAAATCTAATTAATATTGTTTTATAAACTCATTCATCAAACATCTGAAATCTAATTTGAGCAAGCAGCTGTCTCGCAAATAGAAAACACAGCCTTTTTGATGTGAAACAGATGTCCATTTGTGGAAAACAGACATGAAATAGACTACGCAAAGAGAATCAAGGGTTAGGTACGATGACTGTGTTTAATTTTGCGATGGTGATTATCATTGAGTACATCGATTATGTTTCTCTTTGCAAGCACCCGTATTCTTGGGCGTCAGGTCTACTGTTCACACAACTACTAGTTCAATATGGTCCAGGTGTGGCCACAAATGCGTTACAGACAAATTAATGCAAAACGGTCGACTTGAAACGGAGACCTCTCTATGTACGGTCAATAATTATCGTACTAAAAAACCCACATATGTATTAATACAGTTAGAAGAAGAACACAAAAGGAGGAGGGGGAGAAAGGAGAAGATGAAGTAGAATAAAAAGGAAAAAGAAGAAAAGAATAATAAGAGTTTGAGTGACGGTTGGATGTACCACATAATTACATCATTAGCTGTGACCTCCAAAACTAATATTGCTCGAGTCAGTCTGCTGAAAGTTGATGGGTAAAAAGAGATAAATAATTATCATTACAATGCTATTGCTATCTGCTTTCCCGCTTCAACATGAAAATCCTCTTTTCTAATAATTGTTTTTTCTTCCTCCGCTTTCTTTTTTTCTATTTCTCTCTTGTTGCCTTCTCTTTTGTTTCACTGTGGTATTTTCCATCTGTTCCAAATTTATCAACCTCTACTTTCTCTTTTCCTCCTATTTTCCTTCTCCTCCTCCTCCTTCTTCTTCTTTGATTCCTCCTCATTCTCCCCACTTTCTCAGCATCTCCTCCTCCTGTTTCTTCTTCTACCACTACTACTAATTTTCTTCTTTTTCTTATACTACGACTGCTTCTACTTTCTTTTCCATCTTCTTCTTTTTCCTTTTTATTCTACTTCGTCTTCTTCTCCCACCTCCTCCGCCTCCCTCCTGTTTTTTCTCCCCCCCTCCTCCTCTGTCTCTTCTTCTCCCTCCACCTCCCCCTCCTCCTCTGTCTTCCTTCTTCTTCTCCCTAATCCTCTGTCTTCTTATTCTTCTTCTCCTCCTCACTCATATTTTTTTCTCCTCCTTCCCCTTCTTCTTCTTCTTCTCCTCCTCCTCCCACCCCTTCTTCTTATCCTCCTCCTTCTCTTTCTTCTTCTCTCCTCAACCTTCTTCTTCTTCTTCTACTTTCTTTTCCATCTTCCTCTTCTTCTTCTTCTTCTTCTGCTATTTGTTCTCCTTCTTCTTCTTCTGTCACACACTCACCTTCTTTTGTCCATTCTTCTTCAACATAATTATAATTCATCTTTCCCGCCAACCTCTCTTTATTCCTATCTTCTAAATTTTCTTTCCTTAATCTTCTCCTACTTCGTTTTCTTCTACTTATTCCATCTTCTTCTTCTGCCTTTTCTCCTCCTCCTCCTTCTTCACTCTAACTATTCAACATCATTTATCTCACAAGATTCTCCTTTACTCCCATGTTCTAAATTTCCTTCTATTATCTTATCATTCTCCTTCTATTTATTCTCCCCCACCTTTTAATTCTTTCTATTTCTCTTCTCCTTCTTTTCTCTCCTATTTCTCCAATATAATCATCAGCATACTTTTGGGGATGTAGTTCCTAATCATTTTCTATACAGTATTTTTTCTTTTGAATTTTTTACAGAAGAACTGATTATTTTCTATATTTCATTAAATTATGTATTGTAATAAGGAATAAATAAACAAACATCGTCAGTGAACCATCTTTAGAATACCAATATAATATTGCAACATAATACAGTAGTATTTCATAGCCTTCAAAAACATGTTTTTAAATGGCTGGTCTTTGAACGACCCAGATGTCTATCTGCCTGCTGTGTTACTGATAAGAGATAAATATGAGAAAGATAGATAAGAGAAAGAGAAAAAAGTGAGAAAGAGTGTGGGAGAGAGTGACAGCGTAAGTGGGAAAGAGAGCACAACCGCTACTACGTCTGGATCATATTATCTTATCTCTATGGAAATTATATTGCAGCACATGGACAAATGAACAAAAATAATAGGCAAACATACTGCATAGAAAACAGCTACTTGCTGTTATCTGTCGACGAAACTATAACGCTGGATAGTGATGTACTGATTGAAGGAGGAGAGGAAGAAGGAGAATGAAGAGAAAAATGGAGAAGGAGAAAAAGAAGGAGAAGAAGAAATGAAGGAGAAAAAGAAAGAGAAGAAGAAATGGAGAGAGGAGACAGGCGGAGAAGAAAAGATAAGAATAGGGAGAAGAAGAATGGGAAAAAGAAGTAGAGAGGTAGAAGAAGAAGTACAAGGAGGAGGAGGAAGAGAAGTAAAAGGAGGAGGAGAAGATGAAGCAAGAAGAATACTGTGGGTAAAAGAATTAGCAGGAGGAGAAGATGAAGTAGTAGCAAAAAGAGAATAAGAAGGAGGAGGAGGAGGTAGGAGGAGGGGAAGAAGGAGGAGAAGGAGGGGGAAGGAGGAGGGGTGGAGGAGGAGGGGGAGGAAACAAGTAGCAGAAGAAAAAGACAGGAGAGGAACAGAGGAAGAAAAAAGAACACGACGACGAAAGAGAAAAAAAGAAAAAGAGGGGGAAGAACAAGAAGGAAGAGAAGTAAAATACAGAGAAAATGGATAAAAGAATGAAACTATTAAATTAACATTATAGATAGGTTGTCTCATTCTAGAAATGCAGATTCAATTGAATCGGCACACCTTCTAGTAGTTGGATTGAGCTCGTTGGAAAAACGCCAAAGATAAAATTGAAAAATATCTACATTTAACCTGAATATTCCACAAAAATTGCCAGAATTTGATTGGCTTGGCCAGCAAAAAAACTCTGTTCTCTGCTCTAAATTCACTTGCGGGTGGTTCGGAACCCACTTAAAACTGTAGGTCCAACTCATCAATCACCAACATCCAACTCTCATTACCAACGCACAGGTCTCAATCCTATTTAGGCTTCATCCTTGAAAAAAAGTTAACTTTGAGAGATTTTAATATCTGAATGTATGAAAACCAAATAAAAACAACGTATCAAAAGTCCAGCAAACAGCCTTCAAGCAAGAAAGATGTCTTTCCTCAAAAACAATAAATAAATTTTAAAAAACAAGTCGCGGAAATAAGCAGGACTGGTTAATACCCACCGTCTCCTTTGTCTTCTCCTCCTCCACACTTTCTCATTCTTTCTCTCTCGCACTCGACCTCTCTTTTTCTCTCTCACATAATAAAACAGGTACACTTCAGCCGTTACTCTCCTCAAGGAGTTTGATATCTTGTTCTACTGTACTTGACTACCTTGAACAACGTCATCAATCAACTAGGTTCTAATTTTTAAATTTTAGACAATTTTTTCTCTCGGAAAAATAGATCTCAATTCATTTAGCGCTCATGTTATCAACACAGTACTTTATTTCCTGCTTAAACTGGTAGTTACATGTGTATGAAGCTACTTAATATGTAAAAAAGAGTGATATTAACCAAACTCTTGACGTGCACGATTATAATACAAGAAGCCGGAGGTGATTATCACTTGGTGATTCACAATAGTAGCTTATTCGAACAAAAACCTAATTATATTGTTAGGAAACTCGTACAACAAGCTACCGCAGTTTTTCAAGTCTTGAAAATATAGAAATATTTAAAAAAACAATTGAAAAAACATTTAGTTGATAAAGCTCTTTATAGTGTACAAGAGTTCCTTTCACATCAAAATTAAGCCTTACCTCGACTAATTGATATAGTAATTATGGTATCTAGTGTATAATATTATAAAATTGTCGATCTGGCTTGTCGTATACTCCGTAACTGGAGTCTCCAAGAGGTAATCTACACGAAGAAATAAATTTGATGTCTGCCACTAAAAAATCAAGCAAAATGCTCGAATTTTTTAACCTACCTTGAAAAGATTGCTCAACTCAAGGGAAGCTTGAAAAAACATTTGAGTGAAATATTTGAAGTACGCTTATCAATTGTGAAAACGATTTGCTTTTCCAAATGATTACATTTATCAAGATTTAGCAGTTGTATTGATCACTTTAACGCTGATTTACGACTTTAAGGCTGTGCTCAGGGTTTTTGTTCATAATTTTTTTCCAAGTTTATTGTATTAGATGTTATTAGGGCTTTGAAATTTTATCTATTGCTGGGAGAAAAAGTTTTTTCATCAATAATATTGTGAAGTATGGGGGTTCAAAGAAGAAATTTTTCGGTTTTTGAGGGCAATTGATCGAGTGATTTTTTTAAACTTTTGATAAATTTTCTGTAACTGAAAGACACCTCAAGGAATAAAGTGACATATTTTTTACTCCAATCAAGCAATTAGTTTTTTCAAAATAATTTTTTTTAAATCAGTAAAAAAATTTAATTTTTCAAACAATTAATTTGAAAAACTCAGATATTTGTTAGATTGAAATAAAAAATATGTAATTTTATTCTTCAATGTGTCTTAGTTGTGGAAAATTGATCAAAAGTTTAAAATCATTCATAGGCGAGATCAATTGTCCCCAAAAACCGCTTTGAATCCCCATATTTCTCAAAATAATTGAAGAAAAAAATTTTTCCTCACAGCAATAGATAACACTTCAAAGCAAGATAATATTCAATACAACGAACTTGGAAAAAAATTATGACCAAAAACCCTGAGCACAGCCTCAACCTACAAGAAAGTGAAGAGTGGCGGTCATCTTTAAAAGATAGCCATCGTAGAGTTCGTAGATATATATAACAGCTACAACAACATTGGTGTATATCTATAGTGAAGTAAAGCCGCTCAAGATGGCGTCGATTATACTTTTCTGACATTAAGCTCCGTTCATTTTCTTATACCTCAATGGGTGAAACACTTGAAGGGATGTTACGAAACAAGTGGACATACAGGCTTCAGGTGTGCTCCGAACCACCGTGTTAGTCTAACTGTGTACAAGCACCCTTAGCAAATCATTCGAAGGAATGTTATGAATAAAACATGTGGATCTAGGTGGTTTTAGGTGAGCTCCAAACCACCATGTTAGTCAAACTGCGTACAAGCATTACTACAGAGTGATCTTTACGTCACGCGCATGTAGGCCTAATAAACAGTAGTAAATAGTTGTTTCATGGAATTAAGTATGATGGCTTCTGCAAGATAGCATCCCATCTAGTACCGAAAACAAATCATGACACCATTGAAATGGATACTGGCTACAATGGTCTGTTAGTAATGTTGAGTTAACAAGTCGTTTTCTCAAGAGCATGAAATACAAGCATTCAGTACTGAGTGAGGCAGCCATTTGAGCATTTGTTGTAAAAAATAAATTTGTGTATATTGTACTAATAATAATTAATGTTTGTGAATATTGTTGGTTTACATTTGTTACCGTTCGATTACCTTCTGATGACTCTGTTACCTTCTTATTGACCACTCTGTAAAATATATAAAATGGTTGAAACAAGTGAACCTAGATGGTTTTCGGTGGGCTCCGAACCACTGTTTCCGACTTACCATAGCTTCAGCATAGGACCCATTTCCTCCATTCTTCAAGCACTTTTCCTCAACTAGCTTATCACCTTCCTCTATGCTGGGCAATGAAGACATGTTAACCGAGAAAGGCAGTTCCGGAAGATGTCCACTGGCATTCAGTGCTTTAAAATTATCGGTCACATTTGGCGCCAACTCCTCAATGGACTTGCGCAGACCTTCGGGCAGACCTTTTTTCACTGACGTCAGCAAATCGTTGGCGCTGTCTTCACCAGAACACACTGTATAAACAAA